>VZRQ01001475.1:16858-102410 GCA_013397975.1 Machaerirhynchus nigripectus
TTTTTCAGAAATAGAAATAAATAGCAAACGACTTCTATGTCCTTTTTATTTGCTCCCTGGCTCTGCAGAACGTAAAGGTTATGTTTTCCAAATTTTCCCTGCTGCTGTAAAGATCAAACAGTCAAAAGGCAAGGAAGGCTGAGCCCCTCATTTCATGTCATGGCTTCAGGAGCGGGGCCCTTTGGAAAAGCAATAAACATCGTGGGCCTGATGCTCTGGAGTGCTGGTGAGATTTGTGAGCAAGAACAGAATTTTATGGGCCTTGACTGTCTTTGGGATCCTTCAGGGGGGGACTTTTGGTTATCCTAAACATAACTTGCTTCTTTTCCAAAGTCCTTTCTCACCTGGCTTGTGCTGGAGGCTGTGCAGGGGGTAGTGAGCGCTTCCACACTGGCAGCAGAGATTTCCCTGTCTGCTTTCCACAGCTGTACCTTGGCCCATGGGTGCTGCCCCGGCTCCCTGCACCTCCGTGTGTCTCTCACAGTCTGAGCAGCCTCTCTGAGACCTCAGAGCAATTTCTTTTCCCTTTTTTCCTACCACAGGCCAAGCACACAGAAGGAGGGCTGGCCCCGGCCCCAGGGGATCCCGCTCTTGAGATCGTTCCAGCGGGAGCAGATGGCGATGGCACAGGAGCGTTTCAGGCATCACTACCTGAGGATGGGCTCACCTTAAGGAAACAGAGAAACCCATTTGTCCTGCTATTCAATCCGTGTCTCTATCCTCGGCTGACACACCTCAGCCTCATTGGCAAGCCAGGGAGGGGGAGCATGAAGGATCCCGAGCACCTCCCTGTTACTGCGGTAACACAGCAGCGCGCTCGGTGCCACGCTGGTGACTGCAGCAATACTTTTCTCCAACGGTCCCACTCAATCCTGCCCGGGAAAGCGCTCAAGCCAACAGGGGGAATGCAAACAGCCCCCCCCTCAGCCGAGGGGGAAGCTCTCCCCGCTGCCCACAGCCACCCCAACCTTTTATTAAGTGTTGAGCCATTCCCTTTGCCTGTCGCTCTGTTTTATTTCCATTACCTTTCAGCAGGGAAAGATTTAGGATCCATCTCCCTGTTTAGCAACATCCATTTGTAACAGCGGGATCGCTGGGGAGCAGTCAATAAGTGCTGTGCCGGTCCATCCCTGGAAACTGTGCAGCAGTTAGTGCAGAATATGAAATATATATGGCTGCCTTCACCTAATCTAAAACTGTATCAAATGGCTCTTAACCTTGCCCGAATGAATTCAATTTGGCTACCGGATGCGGATCCAATCCTTGGGCTAGAGCACAGAAATCACTTACTAAAGCGATGCTCCCGAGGGACGAGCTTCTGAAAGAAAACTCAGAAAGATTTCCAGTTCGCTAATCCTGTGATAGTTCACGCAAGACAAATCTGGAATGATGAGGTCTTTTCGTGAAACACAAGCAAACCCCAGGAAACATGGGAATAGCATTACAAGTGCATTGGAGGGGGGATTGTTAGGGAAGCTCAGGGGAACACAAGGATGGGCAGAGGATGGAGATGTGAAGCGGAGGATCTTTGTGTATTTCTGGGGGTCTGATAAGAGACGGGGTCTGTAAAGAGAGGCAGAGAGTGCTCAAAGCAAGGGGAACAAAAACATCTCTCCCTGCCTTCTGCCAGTGGGAAGCCATTTCCCCTTGTCCTGTCCCTCCATCCCTTGTCCCCAGTCCCTCTCCAGCTCTCTTGGAGCCCCTTTAGGCCCTGGAAGGGGCTCTGAGCTCTCCCTGGAGCCTTCTCCAGGCTGAACACTCCCCATTTCTCCCAGCCTGGCTCCAGAGCAGAGGGGCTCCAGCTCTCGGAGCATCTCCATGGCCTCTCTGGACTCACTTGAACAGATCTGTGTCCTTCCTGTGCTGGGACCCCCGAGCTGGATGCAGGATTCCAGGTGAGGTCTCCCGAGAGTGGAGCAGAGGCACAGAACCTGCACCCTCCAGCCCCTGGCCACACCTGCCCATTCCTGTGCTTTGTCCCTGGGGTGCGGAGGGCTGTGGAGAAACCAGGCTCTTCTCGCAGCCAAGGCTGCCTCTTCCCCGTGGGGGATGCTCTGGGGGATGCTTTTCTCTGCAGCATCGCTCTGTCCCCGCCCAGGACGGCAGCCCGCGGCTGGCGCCAGGCAGCGGGATGATTTCTCCTGGCTCAGGAAGCGCCGGGCTCCCGGCCCCGCGCTATTGACTCCCGCTGCAGTTAATTGAATTGTCTTGTTCTACACTTTGTTTAAGCCGATGAGTGATGGCTCTCACTCGAGCATCCAGCTCCCGGTGAAATGAGGACAGAGACACGTCCTCGGTGCCAAACCCCCCTGGCCACCAACACCACGCCCAAAAGCTGCTCCCCTCCCTGGGGACCCTCTGTGCTGGGCCCTGGCAGGAGCTGATCTGGCTCTGAGCCCTTTTCTCTCCGCGTCGAGCATCCAAGGATGATGCTTGGGGAAAAAATCGGGATGGCTGCCCCAGGGATGCGGCAGGACCGGGGAGAAAGGATGCAAGGAGGGGCTGCACAAGCCACGACCAGCGGAGTGGGGAAGGGAGGAGAAGGGTGTCAGGAGACGGGAGGTGAGCAAGGCGAGCCCAACAACTTCATCTGCAGCCGGCGGCCGCCGGGCCCCTCGGCACAGCTGGGCTAATGAGGCATCTGCTCGGGCTGACAGGCGGCATCTGCTGCCGCTGCCTCCTCCTGCCGAGCTGCCGGCAGCCGGGCTCAGGCTCCCCCGCTGCCAGGTGTGCCCACCTGCGCCGCTCCCGCATCCCCCGCGCCCAGCCAGGCGTGCCCGAGGCAGGGACAGCGCTGCGAGGGAGGGGAGCCCCCAGGAACGCCTGCAAGTGGAGAAGCCTCTCTGCAGAGAGGGAGCAGGAACCTTTGCTCCACAGCATACCCGTGCTCCCCTCTAATTGCTGGTATTAAGCCGTAAAAATTTTATGTTTGCCGTCTCTCCTTTTATGTCAGACTCCCTGTTTACAACCACTTAGGCCAAGCTGCCAGGCCTGGCATTAAAATATCCTGTTCAATTACTGTGGGAGCCCAGGGCAGCAGGGGCAGTGGGAGCGGAGCTGTGGGATGCACTTCCAGCCAGGAAACGGGAAAAGGCTGACCAGGACTGGCTTTACCTGAGGTGAAACTTGGCAGCTCTGCCAGAGATGGCTCAAAAACAAACCCCAAGACTGGAACGATGTGGAGATGAGGAGAAAATCTGGATTTGGATTCAGCCTCTCTCTAAACCAGAAGTGTTGGGGATGGGAGGGTTTTCTTTTCCTCGGAAAAGGGTCAGTTCAGAAGCAGAGGAGTCTTTCGGCTTTGTTTAGGGGCTCTGTGGTGGAGGCCAACAAGGAGAAGGGAGGTTTGGCCAACACACAGAGGTTTGCCATGATTTTTAAGCAGCAGCATCTGTTGTTGAAAACCTCTGAGTCACCTCTGGCCCAGGGCAGGTGAATTATCAAGGGTTTTCCTCTCAAGATGAAACCTTAATCAAAGTCTTGATCACTATTGGTCATCAAAGATCCCACATGGCTTTTCTAATCACAGAAGAGGAAATCCACTATCTAAATCAAATCCTGATTAATTAGATTCCCAGCTGAAAGTCGATATTTTCACCGTGCTCATTTCCTGGCCTGCTTGGCTGCACTGTTGTACTGCATGATCCTGTGAGAAACCTTTCCAAAGGTGGGAAACCTTTCCAAAGGTGTGGCTGTGAAATCCTTCTGAAATCCTTTCCAATCCTGTGGCTGTGAAGCTCCCGAAGCACTGAGAGATCCATCACAAGCGAGTGTGGAATGGGATTCATAAATCCAAAGGCAGCTGGAGCACCCTACCTGAACGGCCGCGCTCCTGCTTTGGTTTTGCCATCTTTAAGGGAAAAATGTTCATTTCAGGGAGACAGGAGCTTACCAATAAAGGTAACAGAGGGACCAGTGCTGAGATAACTGGGGCAGCAAGCGGTGGGTGCAAAGCCCAACCTGGTTTCCATTTGGGGAACACAAAGCACTCGGGTTTTGCTCCGTGCTCTGCTACAGAGGCTCTTGACCTTTGACACGGAGCTGTTTTCCTTGCTCTGGTCACTTTCCCCAAGTAAAAACCAGGAACAACCTCACATTATCAGCATTCAATTGCTTGTGACGATGAAGCCCCGCCGCAGGCACCGAGAGGGGCCAAAAGGGCGGCCTGGCACTCCCTGAGCTCTCCTCAGCTGGGCAATCCTTGCTGAGTGCGGAGCAAGGAGCTCCACCTCTCACGTCTGAAGTGGATGTGGTGCCCAAGCAGAACGGGGGGAAACAGTGGGTCTTTTGCACGTCCAGCCCAGCCTCATCACCAGCTCTGCCTCACAGGGACTCTGCGCCCTTCAGACGCCCTCAGCCACCTCCAACATCGCAGGTGGGGCCCTACACAGAACACACGGCCAGGCAGGGGGCGAATCCTGGGTTTTGCTGCACTTTAATCCAGCCCTACTCTTCCCCTTTGCCAGGATCCCAACAGCATCTCCTCTTTGCCCAGGACCCCATCTGGCTGCCGCCCTTCCGCCCCGCTGCAGCCGCGTCCCCCTGCTCCTCCCTGGCCCCGCACCAACCGCTGCTCACGGAACTCGCTCGGAAACTGGGACTCGGCCGGGAGTGTCTTAAATCTGAGGCCCTCCCTGGATATTGCCATATTTCGGCAGTTTAGTGCATTGTGTTTAATGTACTCAATTTGGAAGCCAGCAGGCAGCGCAATTTTCAGGTGCGCACAATGTGAATAATGAAAGTCTCCGAGTCCCCAGCTCTCAATCCACCTGAGTCCCTGGAACTGCATTAGAGGAGGGAGAGGGGAGGACTGGCCAGATGAAACTCAGCAGCAGAGGGATAAGGAAGCAGGGCAGAAATGAGTCGAGGGCTGATGGATGGATTTTGGATGTCCCAGCCAAACAGGAGGAGACGCTGTACCGAGCTCACGCTGGCCACGCCATCTCCAGGAGACATTTAGCTGGCCTTGATAATGTCAGCGTCTCTTAAGGAAAATAGTCTGTGCCACTTAATAAGTACAGTGCAGGCTCGAGCCATTAATCCACCAAACGTGGGGTTTTCCAGCAGGGGAAGCTCGTTAGTGCCACGGCAGCCTGGAGCTGAACCAGGAGATGGGCAGAGGAGAGCATCCTTTCCCTCATCCATTTCCAGAATAATCCCAGCCCCCACAGAGCCGTCTCCAAGCCCACCACCAGCGTGGTTACTCGTGTCACTAGTGTGTTTTCCCGCTGGGAAGAGGGAGCCCCGCTGAGGCAGTAGGACACAGTCGGCGTCGGAGAGGCACCAAAGGCTGGGATGGTGGAAAGCCCTGCACTGGGTGTGCTGCCTCGTTCGGGTCCCATTAACTTCCAGCCTGCTCCGTGGGTGAAGGCAAAGCCACTTCCCTCGGTTACCTCACCCTACGCAAAAGGAAGATTCATTTTAGGCAGGTGTTAAACCCACAGAGACTGTTAACTCCGCTCAGCGGAGTGGAATAAACAGCTCACGGCGCATTATCGGCACGGGAACGTCATCCTCTGGTCCTCTGGGGACAGGGCATGAGGCAGAGGAAAATACTCCCCCTGGGAACACGTGGGCTGAAGCAAGAGAGAAATTCTGGGATGCAGAATCAGCCGATGATAAAGAACCTGCAGCTGATGGAAGAGGAGTTCTATGGGAAACAGGCCCCCCAGCACAAAAGGCTCTCAGCCCATAATTGGGACTGCCAGGCTCCAACTTAATAATGCCAGTTAACAACAATATTAATAATGAATCCACTCGTGCAGGATTTGCCTGCACTATGCCATCGGGGTCCTTCAGAAAGCAGCACCGAAGGGAAATTGAAACTACTGAGCAAAGTGATAGCCTAACCTCCCCCATAACTCGCTCGGTTATCATGATGTAACTTAAAATCTGCTTTAGCAATTACATTCCTCACAAGATCTGAAGTGGTGGAAAGGAGAATTATAATGATAATATTAATATACAGCCTCTTCCTAGCGAGAGCAAGTCATTAGGCAGAGCACAGGAAAGATGCACAGGCAGAAACAGATGGGAAAAGCGCTACATCAAGAGTTTAAAGGCAGGCTTACAAAGGGGGGAAAAAAGCTGCAAATTCTAAGTGGATTATGGCAGGCAGGCTGCAAAGGGAAAGCGAGAATTGCTCTGCGCCGTGCCGGAAAAGGCTGCTCACCCGCGGCCCCTGAGAGGGGGATGGATGGGGGGAAGATGAGCACTGGTGACACAATAAATATTCTGGGGATGTGCTTTGCTCCCTGTAATTCCAGGTGCTGAATAGGTTTTTGCCTCATGGGCTTGACCAGGCTCTTTCTGCTCAGCACAGACAGATCAGTGCCTCTGCCAGGTGACACATCCTGCCTGCGACAGGTGGGCAGCAAAATTTAGGTGGGATAAATCTCAGCCTGGTAGTAAAGCGCGTGAGGATGCACCGGGTTTGCTGGGGAGAGTCTAAAATCAGTGTAGTCAAACCCACAGTGCTCTGTGAGGTATTTTCATCCAGGACCAGCAAGAAGCAGGGGAACAGCCCTACAGCCCACCTGGGGTGACCCCCTCACCTGCTGGGCTGTCAGATGCCAGCTGGATCTTCCCAGACCTGGGCACTGCCCAGGCTCCCCAGGGAATGGGCACGGCCCCGAGGCTGCCAGAGCTCCAGGAGTGTTTGGGCAGCGCTGCCAGGGATGCCCAGGGTGGGGTTGTTGGGGGGTCTGTGCAGGGCCAGGGGCTGGGCTGGGTGATCCTGGTGGGTCCCTCCCAGCTCAGGATATTCCATGATCTGTGATTGCCTCTCTACATCTCCAGGCATGTGATATGAATGACCTTGGGGCTCCATCCCAGCCATTCCCCCTTCCCTGGCTGTCCGTGGGGAGCTGTGAGCCCAGCAGTTTCCCCAGCTGCTCACAGGAGCTGGGGACACACCGAGCCCGGCTGGGGCCACGTCGGCAAAGCAGACCGAGAGCAATCGCCACAACTGTTCTCATTCTCTCACTCCTCACCAAAGCAGCAGAGATCCATCACCCCCAACATTCCTCCAGAACCTGCAGCCTGCACCTGCCCAGGCGCCTCAGCGTGGCCAAGGCCTCTCCAAGGGATGCTCTGCAGGGGTTTGGCTCCTGGCTCACGTCACCTGGGTGACAAGGGACATCGGGGCGCTCCCTGGCTCCAGGAGGTTCCCTGGGAACCCCATGGCTCCAGGATGACACAAACCACACAAACCACCCCAACTCCTCAGCAGAGAGTGGGACCACACGGGACAATTTGGGATGAAGATGAAGCTGCTGCCCTCAGGAGAACTCACCCAGAATTCCAGCAGCTTTGGAGGAGGGGAAGCGCCCAGCAGGATGTGGTGAGGGATGTTTCTGTGGCGTGAGTGAGAGGACAGAGGCCTCCTCTGCCACACTGTCTTCATATTTCAGCCTGCTCTGCCATCAGCCAATTGAAATGCAATTATCTCCCAAACACTCAGCTATACATTACTCCCTTATTGTTATCTTTCTGGGTTTTTTTGTGCTGTTCCATGCCAGATAACCTTAATTTTTCCCCATTTGTTCCAGCATATAACTATTTGTTTGCAATCACTGCCTATTAGGTAGACAGATCCTGCAAAGAAGCCAACGTTTTCCCCCCATAATGCAGTCCCAAAAACTTCTAATAGCTTATTTGATCAAATAATCATTGCCATATCAAAGCAATACTATTTCCTCTTCAAAACTATGCATTTATTAAAATGTAAAGTAGTCTGATCATATTGGGAGTGAAAAATAAATATAATATTATGGTCCTTTGCAGGAAAATATTGCATATTTATTTTGGGTGGCTTCCCTGGAATTTTAATTTAGGGCTTTATATATTTATTTCCCTTGCCAGTCAGCTGGGGAGTAAAACTAGAAGGTTTGATGTTCAATCTTTTTTATAGAACTGTGTTCAGGGCTTTAAATTTTATTTTTAAGAATTGTTTTTGACTTAGGGCAGAGATCCTTGTTTTGCAGCCTAAGATCCACGCAGGAAGCAGCGTGTGCTGCTGCTGGAAATGGGGGGGCTGGCACTGAGAGGGCCGAGCTGCCTGGAGGAATAAGCAAACTGGGAATTGAGGCAATGGGCAGACTCCTGCTGGGAGCTGAGCCCTGGGAGCAGCTCTGTGCTAGATGAGAAGTCCATTTGAAGGGGCTTTACAAGCTCAGAGCATCCATTGACTACAAGGAGAAAGAGCTGCATTTCCCAGCCCAAGCACTCAAATAAAGCCATGATTTATGTCCCCACCCCATGGGACCAGCTTAGGAAAAAAAAAAAAAAAAGGAAATCAGAGGCATTTATAAAACAAGTAAATTTTAGTGGTTTCTTTCTATTTCCCTTCTGAGCCCCGAGCTTCGAAGGGGTTGTATTTTAAAGCCTTCTCTCTGCAACTGCAAGAGACCAGAACTTTGAAAGGTGCTGCTTATCCCTCTTATCTACACAGCTCCAGGGATTTTCAGACAGCAGCACAAACAGGGCCACGGGGCTCTTCCTGACGGGGAAATAGGGATCCAGCCATGGCAGGATGCAGCTTGACCCCATCCATCTCCTGCAGGTGTGTCCCTGGGGGCAGACAGGCACAGCAGCCCAAAGGCCTCATTTTACAGACGTGGCACAAGCAGGGAGAAGTCCAAAGGGTCCCTGCTCCCATCTCCAAGGTCACCCCGGGTCCCAGCACCCAGCAGGATTCACAGCTGCCTGCAGCAGGGTTAGTATTTGAAGAGGATGCCAAAACCACAAGGCCTGGCTTCGTAAATCCCCCTTTATCACGCCAGTCCCAGGCAAACGAGCTCTTTGTGACAGCCCAGTCTCCACACCAAAGGGTGCCAGCTCTCTCTGGAGAGTGGGCATTCCCTGCTGGAGCAGCTCTGGGGCAGGACAGAGGGGTGCCTGTCCCCAGCCTGGCCAGGCAGCAAGGGCTGCTCCAGCTCAGCCGAACACAAGCAGGAATCGAGGCGTGGAGACGCTCAAAGATTTTGCAATCCCACTTTAGCCTGACGCAAATTTCCCCGGGGCCACATTGGATCTGGGTCTGCTGCACACATATGTTGGGTCTTAAATTCAGCCTCCCCCTGCCGCGACCTCGGCACAGCCCCGGCGCAGTTGGGTACGTGCAGCTCCACGCTCCGTGATAAATCAGAAGGGATGTCTGTGGCAAAAAGCTGCTTGCTTTACACCAAATGTGATTTTTGGGGTTGTCCTGTGCCAGGCCAGGAGCTAGACTCCATGGTGCTTGTGGATCCCTTCCAGCTCAGGAGATTCCATGATTCTACGAAGGAACCCCCCTGTTTGCTTTACAGCAGGACTTGGGGTGACCCCTCCTGGCTGATTCACCAACCTCCACTGCCTGGGTTCCCCCACTGCAGCTCCCATTGGTGCTGGTGGAGCTGCTGTGCGTGTCCTGGGAGCCCTGACGGATCCAGGAGGATTAAATCCATGCACAGCACAGGGATCAGCTCTCTGAGAGACGCTGAACGAGTCCCAGGGGGCAAAACAGTGGCTGGTTTCCCGATAAATGCACTCTGAGTTTCTCACCATGATGCTCCATCCCAGTTTTCCTGCATTGATAGATTGCTTAGGAAATGTGGTGGTAGGGCTTTGATCCCAGCTCTCCCAGCAAAGCCCTGAGTGCTGAGGGAATATTACAGGGGATTTAAAGGCTCCAGCACGAAGGTTTAGCCCCTGAAGGCACTGGTCCTGCCAGAAGGGATGTGAGATGTTCAGAGGCAGAAGCCCCAGGCCATGTACCCCTGCTGCCTCAGGGGTGATGTCCCCTCGGCCAGGGAGGGGTTCACATCAGGGCCCCACGAGCTCCTGAGACCACGAGTGAGGTGTTTGGAATCACAGAATTAACAAAGCTGGGAAGGACCTCCAAGATCAAGTCCAGCCTTTGATCAGACATCACCACGGCCACCAAAACCACATCGCCAAGTGCCACGTCTGCCTGTGCTGGGTGGTGGCTCCAGCAGCTCCCTGTGCAGCCTCTGCCAGTGCTGTTTGCTGCTGTGGACAGGCAGGTTTTGCTCAGGACTGGCACCAGCTGGGCTGGTGCCCATGATGGGGCAGGCTCAGGGTTTGGGCACCTCCTCCCGCACCTCCTCTAAAATTAAACCGAGAGCTGGGTTCCATTCAGCTGCACGGGGGTGATTGAGAAAAAAAGGAGAGGATATCAAATTAAAGTATTTTCATTTTAACATAATGCACCATAACTCAGGGGGTGGAAGAACAGCCACTCTTTAGATTCCAGCTATTTAATAGGTAAAGAAAAAGCCAACAAAATGTGCTTCTATTTCCTAAACCACCCATCTAATATCTTCAATTAGGGTCCAAGCACAGGAAAGATCATTATTAAAAATGAGACCCTCCAGGAGTTTCCCAAAGTGTTTGCTTTTTGCTGTGGTGGGGAAGATTGCTCGGAATAATAGAATTTTGTGTGTTCAAAGACTCAAGAGTACGCTGAGTGGGGAAAGAGAAAAAAACCCAACTAATGGTAAATGATCTCTTAAAAGCAAGGGGGAGGTTGGAAAAGTGGATCCATGCAGAAAATAATACACTATTATTTAAAAAAGTAAATTGCTGAAATGACACTCTTCCCTGATTCTGTCTCCAGAAAAACCATCTTGGCTGAATCCTTAATGTTCAAGGGGTTGGGATTACTTTTTTTTTTCAGTGACAGTGTAAAACCTGCAGAAATATCTTAGTTATTTACCAAGTGATTAAACCCCAGTCATTTATTACAGTTTTACTAGAACATTGTTTTCCTGGTTCTTCCAGGGTTTATTGCTTCCAATATAACACTCCTCCCCCTTTAATAATCCCCATTGCTTTGCCTCTATTGCCTTATATTTTTAGATTTCTTTTAGCATTTTGCATAAAATTCCAACTCTAATGGGCTTTATAAAATGAGATGTATTGTCATGGATCCAAGCCCTTATGAAGATAATTATCTTGTCCATTTGTGTTTTCATTATGTTGAGAAATACTTTTTCTCTCTCCCCCCAACATTTTATTTCCCATCCCAAAACACAAGGGTCCTTTATTTTTTAATTTTCAATCCACTGGCAATGGAAGAAGGAAATCCAAGCAACCGCCATCCTCTGTTCTTGGCCGGTGGGAATTCACCCCTGAATCCTGGAGCAGAGAGGAGGGGAATGGTGATGTTTGTAGGAATGACACCATGGCGGGGCAAGGGACAAGGCGAGAAGGAGGACGGGGGAGAGAGGTGACACGGAGCCAGGGAAAATGCTCCGGTGGGTGATGGGAACACCAGCAGGAGGAAGCAGCTCAGGGGGGAGTACAGCAAGGACACGTCAGGTCCAAAGCACCAAACATCCCCTTGCAGTTTTGGAAGGAATCCAAGAAATCAGGGGAATCCAAGGCCAGCACAGGGAAAGTGGAGCCCAGAGATGCCTGCAGCACCCAGGGCGGGGCACTGAGCCGAGATGGGTTGAGCCGAGGGTTCAGTGAGAGGATGGGACAGAAACCTCCCCTTGGAGCTTCCAAATGTGGCTCCAACGCACGGCCCAACCACCGCTCTCACTGGGAAAGCATGTCCAAACTGCCTGAGACCCTGTTTTCCACCAGGACCATTAACTCTGTAAGACTGAGCCCGTGTTTCCCTGTGGATATGCACGGATCCTGAACCAGTCATGGCACTGGTCTCTCCTGTGGTCTTTACTTCCATACAGACATGGATTATCACCTGGGAACTGAGTGCACCTTCCAGGGGCCTCACGGCTCTGGAGAGCCAACACCAGACACAGGAGATGGGTAATCTCTCCACAAGGCCAGTGCAGGCCTCACAGAGAGTCCCCCTGCAGAGGCTTCACTGACGATTCTGAAAACCTTTTGCCTTTTCCCTGAGGCCTGTTGTACGGAAATGGGAATATGTGCCACGTGCTCAAAATTGGCTCTCTTGGAGCTGGGGAGAGCAATCACAACTGGTACGTGGGGGAGGTGGCTCTGCCCTTGTATGGAGTTAGGCTGGGTATATATTTCCACATTCCCATAAAACTGGGGTTATTATTTCCACTCGAGATACATCCAGAACTCCTTGTAGAGCAATGACAATTACAGAGCAACAACGACGTGCGAGCTGCACCATTCACCTGCCTAACAGGGCCCATGTGCACAGTCCAGAGCGCTCTGGGAAATAACTTCCATCGATCCAGCAGCACAGCACTACCAGGAGCCATGGAGACAATGATTGCATCAGGACCAGACCCGGGGTATCACAGCTGCACCGAGGAAGAGCCAGATCCTTCCCTGGTTTATGTGGGTGTGGTTATGACAAAAAAAGGAGGCACTTCCAGTGTAAAGTCAGAAACAACCTGGCTTGGGTTGCCAAGGGAAAGGTGCCTCAAGTCCAGGGCTAAGGCAGTGGCTTTCCCCAAAGATCAGCTGCTGCAGATATTACTTCAGTCACCCTCGGAGATTTGCTGGTCCCATTAATCTTGATGTGGTTGTGAGCAGTGAGGTGACCCACCCCAAACCCACATAGCCCAGCAGCCCGTGCAGGCCTCACACCCCAGCCCTGTAGGACCCGCCTGGCTTGGGTTCCTGGCATCCTCCCTGCCATGGGGGACATGACCCCACCATCCCAACAGGACACTGGGGTCATCCTGCACAGCCAGAGAGGGATAGGGTGGAGGGCAGGAGCTGTGGGTAGATGCACTGCTGGGGCTACAACCCAGATTTTCTCCCTGGGCACTTCCAGGTCAGTCAGGCTCCACCTCAGCACAAGGGAGAGGATCCAAGGACAGCCAGAATCCCTGCCTGTGTGAAGAGCTTTAAGTCAAACCCTCCCACCTCAACAGACCCTGGACCTAAACAAGGTCCCCACATCTGGGTGACACCACACATTATCAGCCGGTGCCCTGGCTTTACCCTTCCTTCAGGAAAGGCAGAAAGCAGCAACTGCTGGCTGAGTTTGCTCCCAGGCAGCGTCGGTCCCTCTGGACCAGCCTGAGGACAGCAGGACAGCAGCCACGGACCCTGAACACGCCAGGCCCTCTCTGGAGTGAGCGGGGTCCCTGTGCTGGCACGGCCACCTCGCTGTCAGCGCCGCTTCCCTTTAATTGAAGGCGGCGTTGCGGCCCCCGCTCCCCGCGGTGAGTGACGCTGCCAGCTCTGCTGTGCTTCAGGGGTGTCACAGCGAGGAACATCACGTCCTAATTAACGCATCTTGTCAGGTCCGGCAGTTGGCTGCAGAACACGCTCCCAGCAGCTGTCACTGGGACCCAGCCGAGGGACCGGGGCCACCTGGCTAGGTGGCAGTTCAATGTAGTGAAGGTCTGATTTAAGGAGAAAAGGTCCTAAATTCAGGATTGTAAGGCGATGGTGGCTTTGACCCTGGTGGCAAACTGGGCTTTTCATCCGAGGGCCGGGTGGAGAGAGGGAAGCAAATTTTCCCATCTCATCCTCACCTTGTAGCAGGACAAAAGGAGCACCCAGCATTCATTCATGCCTTGCAAACAGAAATGAGTTCAGGTTCCCCAGTGACCCAGCACAAGGGATGGAGAAAGTGTCTCCAGGATGGACAACCTTGCTCGAGGTCACCTGCCACATCGGATGCCCTGAGTTTTCGGTCCCCAGCATCAGGCATGAAAGGGAAATGCACTTGACACATGCAGGGACTGAACTTGTACACCCTGACTGCTGCTGCTCTGCTAAAGATTAGGCAAGACAGCTTGGCACGCGGGCGTGCCAGGCCCAGGTGTCCCGGCCTCTTGGCTCTTCCCAGGATTAAACATTTAACACTCCTGCAGAGCAGGCTTGGACACAGCCTGGCTGTGACCCCCGCTCAAGCTGCCACGTCCTCCTTCCCAGCCCAGTACCACAGCCAGAGCCCTGAAAAAGCATCAACAAGGGGGAAATGCAGGAAATGAGGGATTTTTTGGAAGGGATTCTTTACCCACATTATAGGGTCTCTTTTAATTCTGGATCCTAAAGGGCATCTGGTCTCCTTGGGGTGAGGACAGTGTTCTTCAGCAGCCCAATTTGGAAGGAACCATTAGTGCCTTAATTGCAACTAAGGCACAGACCAGTGGCCGGGAAAGGTCCTGTGGCACTTTGGACAAGAAGAGGGTTTGGAGACCATGGCAGTGGCCAAACCCCTTGCAGGGATCAGGCATGGAACTCCCTTCAGTTCCAGGAGCACGGATAAGGACACTCACGGCAAAAACCCTGCAGACATGAAGTTCCACTGGAAATATTCCTGCTGGGTCAGACAAGGCGTGGTGGGAGCTGCAGGCCCTGACAGGCCCTCCTGAGCCTTCAGCAGCCAGCTTAGCTCTTTTCAACACACACGGGCTTAAGGATCACCCACCCGGCTTCTCCTTTCTGCCTTGTGCAAGGGCACGAGCAGACCCACCCAGAAATGGCCTGGCTGGAGACCAGTGGAAGAAAATCTCTGGAGCCGGGATGCTTCCCCCTGAGACAACAATTTCTGCTCCTTCCCCCTGCTGCTGGCCCAGCCATACCCCACCAGGAGTCCAACCCACAGACAAAAAGGGCTTTTCTGAGCAAACGCACACCCTGAGCCAGTGGAGTTTGTACAAGTGTGATAACGAGCATTTAAAGGGTAAAGCCTAATGAAGGGATCCGGAAACAAGCTGCAAATGAAGGCAGGATGCAGCTTTTTAATTAAAACTCTGATGCTTTTTTATCTCCTTCCCTCTCCCTCGCTCTTCCCCCTGCCGACAGAGGGGATTTCTCCATCTGAGGCTCGTTGCCGTACAAAAAGCTCAGCTTTAATATTCTCTTTGATTAAATGAGATTTTTTCTTTCCCCTCTTCTGGTGGGTGCTGCCGTTGTGCTCCTTGGTGGGGATTTAAAGGAAGAAGGGCCCTGGCAGGAGTCAGGCAGTACCTGCAGAGAGGGAAGGAGACACGGATCCAGCCGTGCTCCAGAGAAGATCAAAGCGCCGGGGTGGCCACGTGCCTGTGGAGCCCCAAATGCTGCCTTTTCCCACCACACCTCTCTGCAGCACCCTCCCCTAACACCGACCAAAACCTGCTGGTACAAAGGGCTCAGCAGTGAGAAACAGGGAGAAGATCAGGCCCATTTGAGGGGATGATGAGACGCTCTAATTTGATTGATTTTCAGTGAATTCATGGCACTTCTCATTTGCAATTCCCCTCCTTTTAATTAGCTGATGCTTGTAGCTATCACATTCGATTCTCATTACTTAATTAAATAGGGTCCTGCACCTTTAGCAGTGCTGGGAGGTAGTGGAAGGAACCGGCTGAAGGGAGGGTTGGACAGGAAGAGGAGCATCCTCCAGCATTGCTCCTCTCTGGCTCTGAAAGCAACACGGACCTCGGCGCTGTCTTGGGTGGCCCAAGCTCCTTCCCTGGCTGCAATAAAATAACCACAGATCAAAAGGGAGCAGAGCCTGAGCTCTCCTTTCAGCCCCTGGAGGGCTTCCACCTGCTCCAGGTGATCTGTGTTCAGGGGCTGCTTGAAAGCTGTACTGCCAGCAGTGGGATTTAGATCATAACTGGGTGGGCAAAGATGTCTTTGCCACTCTGATGCTCAGCTAAAGAGGCATCAGAAGCTGTTCTGGTCCCCAGCCCACCGCAGCAATTTATCTCTGCAGGAAAAGCTACTAAAAGAGACATGAAATTTAAAATCCACAAAAAAAAAAAAAAAAAAAAAAAAAAAAAAAAAAAAAAAAAAAAAAAAAAAAAAAAAAAAAAAAAAAAAAAAAAAAAAAAAAAAAAAAATCCAGCAAACTGCCTGCAAAGCGGACCGTTAATTGGTGCCACAGTGAAATCCAGACCTCGGGAATGCTGACAGTGTTTGGCTGAGTGGCTGGTGACAGGGATGGCGCTGGCACTGGGGCCTTGTTGTGTCTCCTTGGTGGGAGGTAACAGGGACAGATGTGCTGGCAGTCACACCAGCTGTATTTCTGCTTCTCTGCTGTCATTTCCCTGCCCTGTGCTCCTCTGTTTTATCTATCCAGCCTCTGGCATGTTTGTGCACGTGTTTTTACACCATCCCTGCTGAAATGTGCAGCCTGTGTAAAGGGTTTGCCTGTGATGCAGCAGGTCTGACTGATTTTGGGGTGCCTGCACCCCAAAGAAGCTTGTCTCTGTGCACAGGAACGGTGCTCCAGAGATTAATTACTCCGAAATCACACGCAAGTGCCCCAGTCCTACAGACCTGCAGCTCTTTAATGGCAGATCCTGGAAACAAAAAATACCCCCGGCCGGCACAGCCAGGCACCTGGGCAGCTTTAGCCCCTGTCCGTGGTTGTGCTGGCACTTAAAACATCCCCTCACTTGAATTCCAACCTGTTTGCACCAACAGACTGATATATCGAGAGTTATCCATGTTCCCACTCCATGGATTTGGGATGCTCATGGTGCTCAGAGGAAGGATCAGCTTGAGGGACACCCCCTCAAATTACAACTCCTTTGATTTGTGATAAAGGCAGATGTTGTGATAACGACATCCTGGCTTGATGAGGATTTCTGTGGGTCTTGGTTAATTGTCTCAAAAGCACTTTGAGGTCTGGAGATTAAATGGGTGACTGAAGTACATTGAGTTATCATTATTATTATTATTATTAGGGATTTCCATTTGGACCTTCCCTGTTGGAGCATAATATATTCCATCAATTACAGGAGAGCAGCACAGGGCTGAACAGCACCCCGATAATGAAGGGCTCTTTCATTTCCCCCGCACATGCACGGACCAGTTCAGAGGCTGGGAAATGAAGGTCTCCCCCCTCCACCGATGGCATTTGAGAATTCTTTTAACGGAATAATTTTATGGTTCTTGACTCAGGAAGTCAGTTTGAACTTTGGTTTTAGAGATAAAAGGACTGACAAAGCATCCCCACAGGACGCCCGGACTCGTTTGCATTCATAAATGTGGAGCCAGCACCAGAGCCCTCTTCCACACGCCAGGAATTACCTTCGCTCAAAGGTTTTTCTGTATTCACTTATCATCTAATGAGCAGTGCAAGAAACTTCATTTCAAGGAGGAGAGAAGGGGAAGGAGGATTAAAAAAAATCCTCTCTTGGTGGATGCCTTTAAATGGAATTCGATTTCTGTGGCTTTTTCATATCCTGCCAGCGAGGAAGACAAGGCAAAAGAACGAAGAGTTGAAGAGATGCAGAGATGAAAGGAGCACCAGCCCCTTTAGGTGGGGACAGGCTTGGACTGATGGCAAACACTGCGGAGCGTGAGAGAGCTGGGAGAGGGCAGGAGGGGCCCGTCCTGGGGTCCCTGCCAAGCTGGGGAGGAGCAAGAGGGTAGGAGAAGGAAAACGCTGCTGTCAGCTGGATGGGTAATTATTCCCTGGAAAGGCAGCTCGGTGGTGGAGCACATCGCAGTTAGAAAAGTGCAGGTCTGGGACAGACCTAACTGTGCCTGCCAGCTCGTGCCTGTTGTCCCAGGGCCATCCCAGCCAGGCCTGGAGGGAGGAGAAATGGGACAACAGCGACACAGCCACCACCCCACACACGAGTCAAAGGCCTGGTGTCAGCTGAAGGCTGGCCATGAAGGAGCTGGTGGAGGAATAAAACTGCTCCTCCCCGCTGGCCGCTGCCACGCCGATGCTGCTGCTCAGCGGGGCCTTCACGCAGGCAGCGGGGCCACGGCCGCGGCGTTGGAGGGGGGGACAGACAGAGGCAGCTCAGAGGGACACTGCTCACGCCTCGGGAGTGCCAGGGAGAGGAGAGATGCAACAGGCTGAGGGAGAGAGGAAGCTCCAGCGCCCATTCCCGATCCTCTGCAGTGATCCCAGCCCGGCCCTCCCCACTTTCGGCCGCTCCGGCGGGTCTTTGGCAGGACAGCGCAGGCAAACGAGGGCTTTCCACACGATGTAAAGTCCAGGGAAATGCCACATCGTCTGTGGTATCTCCACATCTCCTCATGGTGGCTGTGTGGAGCCCTTTGGTGCTTTACCCAAGGGAGCCATGCTGGAGCCCTGAGCGTCCCCGCGTCCATCCCGGGCTCCGAGCTCGCCAGCTGGGAAAGCAAGGAATGGCAGGGGTCTCACACAGCCTTCAAACATTAACACGCACCCCGGAGTGCACCATCAACCTAATGAGCCAGAAAATACCCAGGGAAAGGGCTCCTTATGCTGCTCCTCAAGGTGAAGAATCACCAGCACTTAATTCTGGTCTTGCAGCAAAGCGACTAAACCACGATTTTGTCTGAGATGTCTCTGCACCAGGAGTGGTGAAACGCGGATTTTCCTGTTTATCCACCCTACCATGGCCATGTGCCCATTTCCAGCCCCCAGGGAGCAGGAAACTTTGCTTTTGTTGCCCCACCTCGATTTCCTAGAGCTTTCTTTTCCCAAGCCTGGTGACCTGGCGAGAGTGGCAGCCCCTGAAGACCTGGGGACCAGAGGCTCGGCCACCACAGGTTGGATGCAGCTCTGGGTAGCAAGACAGTTCCATGTCCTGCTGCTGATAAGGACCTCAGTGATAACCTCAGAGTTGTCTCTCTGCCATTTAGGAACATGGCTCAGCAAAAGGCCTCCCAAGACAAAGTGTGTGGGAAGCTGCTCCTCTGCACAAGTCTGTGTAAACCTCTTGAGCGTGCAGGCCCCATTGCTTCCAGCTCTCCAGCAGGAGCTTAACTTCCCAGTCCTGCCTCTGGCCTGACTTAGCACAGTCCTCACCTGTTCCTGGCATTTTGGGGCAGATCACGCCAAGATCAGCCCAAATACACGTGAGATTAAATGTGAGCACGTGCTGAAATACTTGGAGGCGCCAAGGCCTGACGAGCTAAACCGCGGCTCAGCGCCAATGAAACACCACGGACTCGGCAGCTCCCGATCCCACACTGCTTCCGAGGCAGCAGGAAGCAGGAGCCCAAGGCGATGGTTGGGGTTGGGCACCAGTGGCACGATCTACTTACCCAAAGTGTGTTTGAGCAGCAGCTCTGAGCTGCCAAAGGCTGTCAGATTAGTATTCCGGGCCAGGCTGATTGCGTTCAGACATATTGCTGACATCAATCACCTCTTCCCAAACTCATCTGTCTGGATCAGTCAATTACAAACTTATTTTCAAGCTGTGGGTACTCATCTGAGATAGACCCAGGGAAGGAGCTATACTCATTTAGGGGGTTGACCTCTCTGCCTGGCTGAGCTGTGGCACGGTTTAATAACTCCTCTGCTCCATCCACTCCAGCCCGGGCTCGGACCAGCTCCCAAAAAGCCACCCTGGGGCAATACAGGTGTTGATTGTCTTGCCCGCACCGATGGAAGGAAGATGCCACAATGGCCCCGTGAATACTAATTAAATTCATTATGATCTCTGCTAGGGCCACGGATACAAAGAGAATTCATAATGATAAGACAATTAACCTGCTACCTTTCTCAGCCTTTAGACAACCTGCAGCATCTTTTATTACCTCTGCCACGCAAATTGCAAGCACAAAGGACGCTCTTTTCCCCAATAAAATTGTTCCCATCCTTCTCCCATCACATTCCCCCAAGTTAAAAGCTGCAATCAGTGAGACTGGCCTTGGTTTGTCCGCTTTTTCCTACTAAGAGGTACATAAATAAAATAATAACAGATGATTAATAACCCTGAGAGGTTTCCAAATATTAATGAATTGATCTTGTTGCTCGAGAAGAATGGGAGAGTTTTAGATTTAAAGCTTTGATAGATTTTCTCCTGAGAAAGCGCGGTGATAAATACTGCGTTAAAATGCTATTTGTATCTGTGTTGCTAATATTAAGTTCGTGTGTTCATAGATTTGAAAGCACAGAAGGAGAATTATGTCACCTGCTCTGACTCGTAATGAAGGCCATCGACTTTCCCCCGGCGAAATGAGTTGAATTGAGTAAAACTGAAAAGATACATTTCCAGGGAAGTTCTCTTTGAGGACCCTCTGGAGCTTTTCCTTGGGGGCCACCCGCCAACCACCCTTTGTTAACACAGCTGGACCAGGGATGGGACAGGCTGGATCATCAAATCCATCTCCAAACCCACATTTCTTGCCTTACAACCACCCCATGTCTCATCCATCCTCAGTTAGAGACAACGCCACAGATCATTCTGGCTGCTCCTAAGCGAAGAAAAAGCCCAACAGCCCTCCCATGCAAATCACAGAATCACAGAATATCCTGAGCTGGAGGGACCCACCAGGATCACCCAGCCCAGCTCCTGGCCCTGCACAGACACCCCAACAATCCCACCCTGGGCATCCCTGGCAGCGCTGTCCCAACGCTCCTGGAGCTCTGGCAGCCTCGGGGCCATGCCCATTCCCTGGGGAGCCTGGGCAGTGCCCAGCACCCTCTGGGGGAAGAGCCCTTCCCTGATCTCCAGCCTGACCCTGCCCTGGTGTTGGAGTCCAAGGCATGCCCCTGGCAGCCCTGGCAGATCAGGGAGCCCTGGAGCCCCAGCGAGGGGGTCCCAGACCCTGGGCAGAAGCCAAGAATGAAGGAGTTTTTGATCTTAGTCCATGGGAAAAATTACCAACACTGCGAGAAACATTGCAAAACATTAGAGTTTAAAATAAGTAGTGGTTTAGTGTGTTGCAAGGTAAAAAAGTAGATTTTAGGATTTTTAGAGAAAAGATAAAACACTTAAGATGGAGGATTTTGGGCGTTACCCTGTTCTTCTTCTCCTTCTCCTCCATCTTCTCTGGTGATGGTGGCACAAAATGATTGGTAGAATGAAAAAGAGGTAGAAATTACATGTCTAGAATAGGTGCAAATTAATTGGTATAAAATGGTAAATAATAGGTTGTGAAGAATGGTTGGATCATGGAAAGGGCACAAAAGGGACGGGACAGCCCAGGACTGGGCAGTTCCCGCTCGGACACGGCTGGCATCAGGCTGCGGCCGGAGCTGAGAGCTAGCTAGAGATAAGAAGAAATAAACAACTTGAAACAACATCTGCAGGCGTCTTCTCATCTGTTCGGGCTCGAAGGTAAAGCTTCACAGAGGCCAAAAAGATAAAGGACTTGTGTGGAGTCCTAACTCCCACACCCTGGCACAGCTCCAGCCGTTCCCTCAGGTCCTGTCCCTGGTCACAGAGAGAAAGGATTGGCACCTGCCCCTCTGCTGCCCCTCGGGGCAAAGCTGCAGGTGGTGATGCCTCCCCTGAACAAACCAAATCCTCACTGTTCTGTGGGGTTTGGGGAGAACCAGCTCTGCCTCTACAGATGTTTTGTGCAATCATTGAGAACCTGTCCCGGGTGAAAACACCCTGCAAAGGCACCTGCAAAATCTGGGTGCACCAAGATCAGTTCATCAATATTTGGGAAGCTCCCAGGGTTATTAATGAGGCAGAAGGAACCACAGTCCCTCAATCCCACAGAACCCAGAGCCAACTTTTGGGTGAAAAACAACTAAAAGGCAATCTAGCCATGAAGGAGATCCCAGGTCTAACCCTGTCAAAGGCTCCTCCGTGTCCTTCCCAGGCAGAGAGAGGATGCAAAGCAGGGTCACGGCTGCGTGAGCTTGGCCCTTCTGTGGCGCTGCTAATGCTCGTGCACACAGTAATTAAGGCTGGATGGATGAAGGCTGAATATTGAACTCTGAAGTCTGTGAAGGTCAGGGATGTGCTACCGGAGAGGCAATTTATCCCCGGTCTGTAATAAGGTCTCACATCTGACCTATTAACTGAATGTTACATGATATTAATAATCTCCCTACAGATCGGGCAGAGACAAACAAAAGTCGGGTTTGGAGGCTGATTTGCTGGAGCTAATCCATCAAACGCCCTAAAAATCTACAGTCAAACTGATTATTTTTAACTGAATGTGCCTTTCTTTGATGAGACTGTGTGTGCATCACACTCCACACATACCTTTCGATGTAATAAAGATCGATGAATTATTCATGCCAACATTATTAGCCCTGTATATAGGACACTCTCCTACAGATGGGCGAGCTCCTTCCAATCAGAAACCTCATTTGCTCAAAACTGGAGTCAGATAATGTCCCAAAATCATTGACAACCAGCTTGAAACACTTCTGTTTGGAAATACTCTTCTTCGTGGGCAAATTGGGAAGTTTTTATCTCTGCTCAAAGCACAACCTTAGGATTTTTTTCTTTTTTGAAATGATGGTTTGTTTCAAAATTTACCTAAATTTAATGTAAAGCTTTTTTTTTTTAAAGAAGCACCACAAGAGAGTCCTAAAAATCCAAGCACTTCAGTGCAGCTCCAGCAATAGAATTCATTTTAGCCAAACCCCAAGTGTTTTGTTTTCATGCTATCAAAGGGCTTTGATTTGCTTTTATTGTTTCAACTTTATAATCATACGATACCATAAACCAGAAAGGAAACACGCAGACCTCATCAAAGCAATGGGTTGCTATCAGGTTATGTTGATACAGCAGGAAAAGAATGGTGGGGTTGGGTTTCTTTTTTTTCATATTCTAGAAAACATTTGATTTTACAAGAAATTCCATTTTTTATTGTGCTTCAGGTGAGCTGTGCTGTGTTGGAGTCTCCTACAGAAAGAGAAATCATAGAATCACAGAATCATGAAAAATGCTGAGTTGGAAGGGACCCACAGGGATCACTGAGTCCAACCCCTGGCCCTGCACAGACAACCCAACAATCCCACCCTGTCCCTGGGAGTGTTGTTCAAGCGCTCCTGGAGCTCCAGCAGCTTTGGGGCCATGCCCATTCCCTGGGAAGCCTGGGCAGTGCCCAGCACCCTCTGGGGGAAGAGCCTTTTCCTGAAATCCAACCTAAACCTGGCACAGCTTCTTGCCATTCTCTTGGGGTGCCAGCTGCCTGCTCTTAGCTCTGGGAACAAGACGAGCAGTTGGTTGGAAGAAGTTGTGGCATCTTGGAAGAGGTTGTGGCATCTTACCAGCAGGGACAGCCAATGGGCTGGTCCCCAACCGACCAGTGAGGCTGGAGAAAAGTCTGGTGAATCCAGAATGGTTTGGGTTGGAAGTGATCCTAAAGACCACCCAGTGCCACCCCCTGCCATGGGCAGGGACACCTTCCACTATCCCAGGTTGCTCCAAGCCCTGTCCAGCCTAGCCTGGGACACTTCCAGGGGTGGGGCAGCCACAGCTGCTCTGGGCAATGCCAGGGAATGGTTGCACCCTGCTGGCACCATCTGTCATACAAGGGGGAAAGAAACCTTGGGGGGCCACCAAGATTTGTCAGCTGAGAGACTTGGGGAGCCAAGCGCCAGCTCTGTGGGGTCACACCAGGTTGAGCTGAGCATCTCTGAGTCAGGGTGGGATGAGGAGCTCGCAGCTGGGCCTGTCTGCTGGCAGGAGGCCACATGTGAGTGCCAGCCCTGCCCAAACCAGCCCCGTGTGACCCTGACCGCTGCAGAACTGCCCGTGCTGGCACTGGAGCAGCCCAGGCGCCACACAGAGACCTGCACAGCTCAGCCAGCGTCCCTGAGCTGCTCCCGCCTCTGCTTCAGCACTCCCTGCAGAGCCCTGCTGGGATCTCCACCCCTCCCTGCAATCACTGCAATGCAGATCTCTGCTTCGTTAGCCAAAAATGCCATGAAGTCACCCAAGCCCTTCCTGGCCGCCGAGCTGTGGGAACGTGCACGGACAGGGCAGGAACGTCCCTTCACTCCCACCCTAGCTCTGTTTGGTGTCCTTAACTCCAGCAATGCCTGTGCTGCAGGAGAAGTGACAAAGCCACAGCTCGGACCCACAGCCGCTGGAGCTGAACAAAGTTTTTCCAAGCTATTTGATTCTCCCCAGAACCTGCCCCCAAAGATCCTCAAAACAGGGTGGAAACCACCCAAACCAGTCAGCTCACAGCTGGCAGAGTGGAGAGAGGAGCTCAGCGCCTTGTAGAACACGATGGGCTCCCCCCAGCCACAGCATGGAATGAACACCCTTCCAAAAAAACCCCAAACTGATGATGTTTTTAAGAAAAGGAAAAAATCAGAGCTGTCAGGGACCATTCTGCTTGGGAAAAAGGGGACAAAGCACCGGGCAGGCAGAGGGAGGGAAAACACTCCTGTGCACTTCAGATGGCCACTGCCACTTCTCACTCCATTTCCCCAGCTGTCCATCTGCAGCTTTTACACAAAAATGGAGTTTTCCACAAAATACCAGAGATTCTCAGTCAAGTAATAATCCTCTCCCTGAAACATCACTAAAATTATTTCACAGCAGCTGGAAGGGTCATCTGCTCCCCACCAAGGTCACAGAGGGAGATTTTCCACAGTCTCGGGCTCCTGTGGTGTGAGGAGTGAGAGGAGTGTGGTTCAGTCTACCTGGACCCCAGAACCTTTCAGTCAGAGGCTTTCCAAACTCAGAGCCCACCACCACCTCCATGCACACCCAGCCCATCTCCTGCCCCTGTCCACTGAATCCCTGCACAATTCCCAGCCATGGGACAGAGGAGCTCAGTGCCTCGGAGGCTGGAAGGGCTCCCAGGCTCGCATCGCTTGCTTTGAACATTCTCTGTGTGGACAGAAGTGCAAAGTCTAGGACGGCAAATTGCAAAATAAATGGGATGATCTCATGTTCCCATGAGAAATGGGATGTTCATCTTGTCACTGCACCAGCACAAGGCACTGGAATCACCTGTGGCACAGCTGTAGGAGGATGTTCATGGGACAAGCCAAACCCCCTCTCCTTATCACTCTGCTCCCTGTCCCTGCCTTCAGAGGAGGCCACAGAGATGCTCCAAGGGCTGGAGCCCCTCTGCTCTGGAGCCAGGCTGGGAGAGCCAGGGGTGCTCACCTGGAGAAGAGAAGGCTCCAGGGAGAGCTCAGAGCCACTTGCAGGGCCTGAAGGGGCTCCAGGAGAGCTGGAGAGGGATTGGGGACAAGGGATGGAGGGACAGGACAAGAAGGAATAGGTTTAGACTGCATATTGGGAAGGAATTGTTCCCTGGGAGGGTGGGGAGGCCCTGGCACAGGGTGCCCAGAGCAGCTGTGGCTGCCCCTGGATCCCTGGCAGTGTCCCAGGCCAGGCTGGATGGGGCTTGGAGCAGCCTGGGACAGTGGGAGGTGTCCCTGCCCATGGCAGGTGGGTTAGAATGAGATAAGCTTTAAGGTCCCTTTCGACCCAAACCATTCCATGGTTCCATGACTCCATGATTCCTCATTGTGAGAGTCCTCTGGGGCATAGGATGAGGGATCTCATCCCACCTGCACCAGAGGGCAACATTTGCGCCCCAGCTGCCCCGTGCCCCTTGCTTGTGCTTCCAAACCAGGATGTGCTCCCTGGAGGAGGGGGCTTGGCCATATGAAATCCCACGGGGGCCTGGTGAGGGGTGGGGGAGTCGTGTGCCAGAGCTGGATTTTGGAAAAGGGAGAAAAAAATTGCAGAGAGAGGCGAGCCACGCACAGCGAGAGGGCTACAGCGGCGCACGCACGCCAACAACGCCGCTTTTCCACAAAATGAGGTTTTGATTCCTTTTCAATTTTGTTAAAAAATGACAAATAAATGTCTTAATTTTAATAAAGAAGAAAATAGGACCTCCGTCGGTGTGAATATATAATGTGATTTGACATACAGAATGGAATTAAATTAGTGGAATACAATGGGCTGGAAAGAAGAGCTGCTTTCCCTTAGAAGATTGGCATCGGCGTGGAACCAAAGCCCGGCATTTCACGCTGGGATGCAGCCACTGCTCCTCACAAATCCTCAGGTGGTGGAATTTGGCATGAGCCTCCCCAGCACCGGCGTGGCAATGCCAGATCCTGCCAGCTGAGGATCCGGCTGGAGGAACGCGCATCGTGCACGGTTCTGATGGGATGCGTGTGAGGGGACAGCACTGTCCTGCTTGTCTGCGTGCCTCATGTGGAGAGGGATACTTGGGAGCTTCAGGGGTTGGAATCTCTGGGTGCAAAAGTTGTGAGCTCAGAAGGCCTTGAGAAGTGGGGCTTCCTTGTGGCGCCTGGAGGACATCAGGGATGGAGAACAGACCTCAAGGCTTAATGCGAAGAGACAGCAAGAGAAAACAAGACTTGGCCCCTTGCCTGGAAGGCCACCCAAGGCAGGGGACAGACTGGAGAGCTCCAAAGATCCTGTGAGCATTTTGAAGGTGAAGGCTGGCCTTGCACTGTCCCGGGCAGTTTTGGATGGATACACCACGGCTGTGTTGCTGCTCTGGGGAAAGGCTTTACACATGTATTTGCAGGTGGCGGTTCCTCGCTGCTCTCAGAGCTCTGCCTATCTCCCTCATTTTTCTAATTTCCAGAAAGTCCAATTTAAATGTCAAATTTAAGTGTCAAAGTGCTGAAAACTTGCTAATCAAGAAACCACGTGAAGGGAGCAGAGAAAGCACCTAACGTTGCTTCCTTCTGCAACTCCAGCCCTCTGGAATTTGGTCAGGCACTGGCTGCCCATGGCAATGGTGAAATCACAATCCCTTGAGGTGTTCAAAAACTCTAGATGTGGCACTTGGGGCCAGTGGTGGCCTTGGCAGTGCTCGGGGAACAGTTGGACTCGATGATCTCAGAGAGGTTTTCCAGCCTCAGCGATTCTGTGTTTCTACCTCTGCTCCCGTGGGTACCCTTGGAATGCCAACGATGCTTCCCAGACATCCCAGCCCCAGGGACCTGCCAGGGTCTGGCATTGCCAGCTCCCACCACCCCAACCAGCGACTGGCTCTGATTCCCGAGTATCCATTTCCTCCCAGCTCCCAGGCAGGTCGCACCGTTGCATTGTGCAATAACGTATTGATTAGCCAATCACTCCAAATTTTAGTACTGTGCCTACAAGATAATTAAATTATCTGCCTTTGTTTAAATTGTAATTTTATTTACTCTTGATTCTACTCCATAAAATTCGCAGGCTTACGGTGTGTTACGTGTCTTATTAGCGCTTAACTCCGGCGCTAATTTCCAATACTCCATCGCCACAAGTATTAAGTAATTGCTACTGTTTATTCTTGGTGATTGCACCACGCTCAGATCCGCGCGCGGCATCGCAAGTACCCGGCGGGAGCGGAGCGGGGCCCAGCCCCCCTGGTGGATCCGGGCAGCTCCGGCCCTCAGCGTGCATGGAATGTGATTTCCCGCTTTGTTTTCCTTCTCGTCGGTAAGGAAAGGTCCTATTGTCACGCACGTGCTCTGAGACGCGGAACCGGAGCTCCCCATCTACGCAGCTCGCTCCCTGGATTTGGTTAGGGGTGGAATGTTGGAGGTGCAGAGCTCTGTCCGTCTCCAGGGGCTGCGAACCATCGAGCACCTACGGACAGACACCCAGTGCAGGGCAAATCCAGCCTCTCCCACTGCCGCAGGACCAGGGGCAGCTTGGGTGACTGTAGGGGACGCACGGGTGGAGACATCGAAGATGATTTCCCAGGTGCATTCCTGGCTCTGAAAGCCACCAGGGCTCTCAGCAGCAGCAGTTCCTGCAAAAGGCAGGATTAAGCCATGGAAATACGCTGCTGCCAGGCCTTCCCACCCCGGCGTTCCGGAGAAGGTGTAGGAAGAAATGGTGTTCAAGACATTCTGCTGGCCCTGGGGCAAGTGCAGCAGTGATACAGCCGCCTCTGGGATGAATGCAGAAGAGATTTTAGTGGGTTTAGATTGGTGTGACATGAATTATTTTTCATAATTAACGAGACTGTTGATTTTACATGGTAGGTGTTCAGGTACTCTGGTGATCCGTGGCTGTTAAACACCCAAAGGTAATTCTAAATGCTGTTGATCTATGTCTGTTCTCAAGGGATGACTAATCTACATTTCTCTTCTCCCTCTACAATTAATCCCTGGGTAATCTTATCTGCAAACACAAATTTGGTACCTGGAGGCAGATGAGTCACAGATCTGCAGCGGAGGTTGCGTTCAGCGACGGGAAGATCTCTGGCACAGAGGGAGCCCTGGGTGCTTCCCTCCCGGCCCCAGCTGCCACCCTGCCTCCCCTCGGGGATGCCTCACCACCAGCTCCAGCCCAGCCCAGCCCAGCCGCTACGGAGCTCTCCAGACTGTTTCCTAATCCACACGCACAGCGTTGCCTCAGCCTCAGGATCCCGCTCCTCTCCCCACAAAGCCTTCCTCAATCATCCTCCCCTGGCCACGGGCTCAAGCCCTCCCCTGAGCCTTCCTCCCTGGGCACCACAGTCCTCTCCTCCACCCACTGACAGAACAAGAGGACACAGTCTTAAGTTGCGCCAAGGGAAATATAGGTTGGATATTAGGAGGAGGTTTTTTACAGAAAGAGTGATAAAATATTGGAATGGTCTACCTGGGGAGGGGGTGGAATCCCCATCCCTGAACGNTGCTATGGCTTAGTTTAGTTGAGGTGTTGGGACAGAGGTTGGACTCGATGATCTTGAAGGTCTCTTCCAACCTGGTGATTCTGTGATTCTGTGATTCTGTGATTCTGTGACCTTTGCGATGCAAACTCTCCCTGCTCGTGTCCTGCCTGAATCCCAGCTCAAAGATCACCGTCACCGTGCTCTGCCCTCCTGGTGGCACGGCCACTCCTCCCATCCCTTGTGCCAGCTGATTCCAGGCTTCCCACCACACTCCCGTCACACCCTTGGCACTTTCTTCCACCCCTCCCAGCCCCTGTGACTCTCAGCAGGGGCTCCTCCAGCTCTTTTGCCTCAACACCTCCAAAACCCTCTGGCTGGCTGGGACTGTGTCCCCACGTCACCTCTGTGGATCCCCGTTCCCCTGAGTGCCTGATCCCCTCTCCGAGGCTTGTTGGGCCAGGGGGCTGGATCAGCCCCGCGTTCCGTGGGATGCTGGACAAGGAAGGTGCTGCACTGCAAGAGCCATCATGGCAATACAAAAAATAAATAATTACAAGGATTGCTAATGCATCAGCTGCCAAGGAGTGAAAAACGAGCTGGCTCCAAGGGTAGCAATGGTGCTGTTAATTCCAGGGAAGGGGACATGGATACCTCCCGGTGTGAGCTGCTGGGCTGGAAGCGTGGACGCCCTCACACCCGAGCTCCCAGAGCACAACCACAAATCCCAGAGGGTCTCACTGTGTCACCCCGGCAGCTTTCACAGGGAGCACAGCGGTGCTTCCCCGTGCCTTGGAGACTGTAATTGAGTCCTTAGGATGGAGCCAAGTAGTTTGGTCGCACTTTAAAATAAGTGTCAGTGGTTCATGCCTAATTACTCCTGAATTAGCTAGGTGATTCATCAGGTCTGATTATGAATGCATAATGAATTTACCAAATCCACATGTATTAGTGAGATATTAATTCCATACGAAATCCCACAATTCATTCATGTGCCATTTGTTTTCATTCCCTTCTTTTAATAAGCTAATTAGTTCAAATTATTTGTACTTCACTAAAGGCTTGAAACACATATAAGGAATGATTAGCTTAAAACTCAGTAAATGGACAAGTATGGAGCTCACATTAATTGTGACGGGAGGTTCATAAAGAATTATTATCTCTCAGCCATCTCTGTTTGCAGCAATAATAATAATGTCTGATCGTGACAAGTGGATAAAACATGTGAAGCCCCGAACTAATGCAGCTGTACATGAATTTCTGAAATGAGTATCTCCAGGCTTGGCGCTTGCCTTTGAAGTCGAGCTCAGCAGAAAGTTTTGTCTCTCTCCGACGGAAAACAAGACCACAGCTTTGGGGTGGATCCACCCTTTTCCTCTGCCGAGTCTCCCTTCCTTCCCCAGTGTGCAAAGAGGGAAGGGAAAGGGATGTGGAATTAAACCCCCTGTGCCCACACCATTCAGCTGTTCCACTGCTGGGCAGGACTGTGGCATCCCGGGTACGCCCTGCCCACCCCACAGCAATGCAGGAGATCAGGGGTCTGCTTGCACCCCGACTTCCCTGCTCCCCCCAGAAAATGCCCCAGACTCCCAGAACTGTCCAGGATTTGAGTGAAGAAGGAGGAGAACACCTGCATTTTTGCTGGCCTGTGTGCAGGAGGAATGGAGACAGAGCAGCAGTGCCACAGGCAGGTGCAAGCATCCCCCTTTGGAGTGGTGCAGGGATGAGGAGGCTTTTTGGACAGAAGATGGGAAAAAAAGACAGGATTAGTCCCTTTGAAGCCAATATTCTTTCCCAGTGTCAAAATTCTCTCCCAAGCACTGTTGCCTTTTTCTTCTGTTTATATTTTCCTTCTCCCATTTACTTCTATTCAAAGAGGGGGAAAGGCCTCCTGCTGGCTCCTGCTCTCCCAAGTGGGTCACGCCAAGGCTTCCAGAGGAGCCCTGCCAAGGAGCTAAATGCCTCCCTTCACTGGAGGCTCAGGGTCTGGAAAAGGCTCTGTTTGTTTTCCTGCAAACTTTGGCTGGCTGTGAAATGCTGCCCTTCCAGCCCCTCAGCACCACCCTGCTCCCCTGCATTCCCCCCTCTCCTTTCCGAAGCCAGAGGGTCCCGGCTGCTTCCCTCCTCCTCTCCCTGCTGCTTTGTCCACTTGGCTTTTAGCAAGGATTGAGGGGTTTGAGGAGTGTTCCCTGAGGCCAGCCCACAGTGGCACAAACCCTCCACCACCAAACACAGGTCCTGCTGATGCCTTTTCCTGGTCTTAAAATCAAGAGGCGAACACGGTTAGAAGGGGAAAAGGGCATTACCTTGGTATTTATTTTAAGGATCCTTAGGGGCACCACGACCAGGTCGAATACACCTCCATGCACCCCCGCAATGGCCACCCCAATCCCCCTCCTCTGTATCTGGTCTTACATTCTAGGTCTTACTAATTAGCATATCTATCAAAAATTCCCCAATGAGAGGCTCGAATGAGCCCCCCTCCCCAAGGAACCCTCCCCTGGATGGTTCTATCTTAGTTTACAAAATGTGTTCTGGAGAGGACCTTGGGGCCTGGGCACACTGGCACCCTAACTACAAAGCCTCTAAAATGTTTCGTCTCTTAGCTTAACAAACAAGTCCAAGAATGTAGGCAAAAAGCACCAAGAATACAGAAGTTGCAAAAAGGTATAACAGGGGTATAAAAGAAAAGACAAAAATCATCATGGCATCACTGCCACCTTGGCCCAGTTTGTCCCTGTGGCAGCGCCAACCACAATGGTCTGTGCGGTGAATCCGCAGCTCTGGCTGGGACAGGGACGCAGAGGAGCTCTGCAGAAGGGGAAAACTGCGAGAGAACAGTGCTGATAAACGAGATAATTGAACTTGTCCTAGAATCACAGAATCCCAGAATGTTTTGGGTTGGAAGGAACCTCAAAGCTCCTCTCATCCCACCCCCTGCCATGGGCAGGGACACCTCGCACTATCCCAGGGTGCTCCAAGCTCTGTCCAGCCTGGCCTTGGACACTTCCGGGGATCCAGGGGCAGCCACAGCTGCTCTGGGAACCCTGCATCTTCTCCTACCTGATCCAACAAAACCAACGTGTGGGGCAAAAAGCAGCGGCAACATCTGAATCCTAAATTTGGGGCTGATTTATCTCCCTGAAACCCCTGGCACAGAATCCATTCAGCTTTGAGGTATATAAAACATTCCAAGCAAATCAAATACACAATAGGTTAGGAGGAATAAAAGCAATCAGCCAGTCTGCTACTAATGAATTCAATAGCAGCAAAGCCCATTTCCTTCTGTTGGTTTTCTATAAACAATTTACAGAATAAATGTATTTTTGAGGTGTACAAATTGGTCGGTATTAAGATGCTTGATAAACAGTTTCTGGGGAAAGACAGGCTGTGAAAGCCTTCAAGTACTTCCTGAAATGCTAATTTATTTGCTCGCACCCTCACTTTTAACGGAGATGAAGCGTTTTGTGCCGGGAGTGAGTTAAAATCCTGCGGAAGAGAATTATGGCGGAGCTGGAATGAAACCCAAAGGACTGTGGATAATTAGATGGAGACACACGGTGCCAGCTGGTTCAACACCACCTCGGATTTGCAGCACATCCATGTTTTATTATGCGTAAGAGAAGACATCAGTAATAAACCAGTGGGATATCCAGGTGAGAAGTTTTTCCAGTGCAACGTGGCAAAGTTGCATTGATTTTGTTGCAGTTTTCCCCAGTTATGGATGGTGAAACACCCCAGTTTCACCATCATTTTAACCCCGAAATCCCATTGAAACTATACAAAGTGCTGTTAAAACTTCCAAAAGCCCCTAAGTTGTGTTTCTGGCTCTTTGGTGCCCGTCCCCCTCGCAGGGCTGACTGGGGTAATGGTGTTTGACTGGCAGGTTCATGCCCCAGCACAGCAGCCCATGGATGTGCAGGATGCTCCCAGTGCCACACCAGCACTGAGAGCATGTCCAGTGTGGACTGGGAATTCCCTGTCTGAAGAGCTCTGGGGAAAGAGCGAGAGGTGAAACCATGAAATCCAGTTTGCAGGCCAGCAGGATCTTACCCTGCAATGACTGAGAGGCAAGAGAAATCACCCATCACATAGGAATGGCTCGGTCTGATGTTCTCCCTGTCCCTCTGAGAGGTTTTGAGAAGTCTATAAAGCAGAAAGCAGCGAGGAAAGCAGCCCAGGAAGATAATGAAATTCTCGTATCAGCGTCATCGTGATGGGAAGAGCAAAGGACGTTGCTTAATGCAAGAAACATGCGCTGAGCCGGCAAAACTCCGGCTGCCACCGCTCCTGGGGTGGCTGGCGGGGCAGGGAATGAGCTGCTGGCACCAGCAACATTTACCAGGGCGCGGAAGAGGAGGGCACCAAGGCACCCTTGGCAACCTTTAACTCCTAAACCCATCAATTCTTGAAAATAAGAGAGAGCCTCCTTGTGTTTTGATAGCTCCACAAGAGCCTGTAGACATTATGCAAATGCTCGGGGAGTGCTGTGAAGAATAAGGCCAGGACACCGAAGGCAGGGAGTTTATAATTGCTTTTTAATATATTTTCTGAATTCATTGTGCATGCGCTATCTGTCCCAGGGGCTGAGCTGGCAGAGGGGACAGTGTCAGGTGGAATAAATAGGATCTCATAACTTTAGTCATTCCGTATTAAATAGCGTCGAGCAGCACAATAAACAGAGGGACTGGGAAGCACATGCAATAAGGAAATAATTCAAGCACTGTGCATGCAAATCTTTCCCTCTCAGATCACCCTCATTAATCACCTCGTGCTCATTTATACACTTAAAGAAGCCATAAACAAAGGCAGAGATGGTTCCTCTCATTATTAGTTTTTTTATTGAGTTAACTTCCAGAATATTTTATAATAATAGTCATGGCTGGTGATGGAGTTGCCTGCTCTAACCAGCTCATAAAGTTCCCCCTGCTCCTCCTGTCTCGGCGTGATATAGGTGGTTATACAGAGATTATGAAGCTTATTGAGTCAAAAGAGGGAGATGTTATGGCAGCTCCATCATTTCTCCTGCCTTTGGCTTACTCCAGGCTCTGGCAGGCACCAGGGGTTCAGCACTTTGCTGTGGAGACACAGATCCTGGGGAGAAGGCACGAGGGAGATGCATGAAACCCCAAACCCAAACCAAAACGAGCTGGTCAGTTGTGACAAGTCCCTGCAACCTCTGTGCATGTCCAGCCTGCCTGGAAAATTAGGTGGAAAATAAGGAAGAAACCAACGCCCACTTTTCTCTGGGCTGAAAGCACTTGGGGCCAGCCCGGGAGCTGCTGTGAGCAGGTGGTGATACAGGGGTAGTTTTTGGATGTGATGAACACTGTTCTGCAGCCTTCATCATTAGAAGATTTTTGGTGACACTCCGCTTGTGCCCAACAACACTCCACGTCCTACTCCCTCCTCAAAGAGGTCATGGCTTCTTTCTTAATTACTGACTGCTTCTGCTCTCTGGATTGAGCCAGGCAAAAGCAGCCTGAAGTTTAGTTAAAGGACAAGAAGAGGCTGCAGAAGACGCTCTGTCCCTTTGGGTTATCAGCAGAAATAGGGGGATGGGGAAATAAGTGTGTCCTGATCACCTTCAGAGCCCTCCACCCCCCTCGCACCCACCTCTACCCCCCTGGCACAGCTCCCCCCTGCAGAGTCCCTAAATCCCGGCCAATATATCCTGAGTGCCTCATACATAACTGTGTCGAGTAAGAAGATTAAGTGATGTTAACTTAAGTCTAATATGAGGCTGGGTGATAAATTTCCCCGGGAGCCGCGGGAAGTGGGCGCCGCGGCGGAGCGTCAGGTGCCTGGCAGCACTAACACACATCTTAGGGAACTTATCATCTAATTAGGAGGGATAAAGCTGATTTTGCCAGTGTGGTTACATGTGGTAATGAAGCATGCAGAAAGCCACGCAAGATAGATGGCCACTCTCACTGCTGAAGCTGAAAACTTGCTTAACTTAAGAGTCTATTTATTACATTTACTCCTGGTTAATAATGCCAGCTCATCCCGAGCTCTGCAATTAAAACCACTCCATGTGTTTGGAGGGCTTGGGAGTGGGATTTAACACCCTGGGAATAAGCAGGAGTTACAGGTTGGTGCCTTCCCTTCCTAAAAACGCTTCTTGGAAATTTAGGTTTGTCCATGGCTGGTTTTGTCCACCTTACAGAGGGACCAAGCTGCTGAGGGGAGTTTGGGGCTGCTCCCCTGGAAGTGTGGATGAAAGCCGTGTGGATGTGGCACTTGGGGACGAGGTTTGGTGGTGGACACGGCAGTGCTGGGTTAACGGTTGGACTCGATGATCTCAGAGGGCTTACCCAACCAAAACGAGCCCATGGTTCTACGATTCTTCATCCCCAGCCCACAGTTCCCAGGGCATCGCAGCCCCATCCAGCGACCGATCCGGTGGGACACGCACAGGCATCCTGCTGCTCTCCACCCCAAAGTGGCAAATTTCACTGCCAGCTCGGGGAGAAAATTCCGCCAAAAACCAGTTTGAATGCAAATTTTGCATCCAGCCCTGTTTATCCACCCTTAATCCATTTGTCACAACAATCGTCGGAAAACTTTTCTCTCCAGCGTCTCCAGAGCTGAGAGTGAGGGATGAAAACTAAACTCGTGCAAGGACAGGGGTTTAAGCATCCCATTAAGATTAACTTATCTGCAGTAATTGACTTAACTAGGGGATTTTAAATGCTTTTCAAGGTTTTTTGGAAGACGATTTTGCAGCAGCCAGCAGTAAAGATGCTCCTAAAAAAAAAAAAGTATCTAGCACGAGAAGTCCATAGCTAAGACTTTCTAAGGCAGTGATTCCAGGGGATTTAATAAGAATGTAATTTGTATAATTAACCATTCATCACTGTCAATTTCATTAAATGAATGCCAGAAATACTACCTTCACCAGCACGACCTAACAGGATTGGAATATATTATGTGAGGAATGAACGCTTAGTGGGGTTTTTTTGCTCTCTCTCCCTTTCCCTGCCTGGGCTCTGGCTGTCACGAGGAGATTTGCAAGCCTGTGAAATAATTTAAAACAGTAGTAAATGAAAACGACTAAAGAAAATGTGTGGATTTGGGTAACCAGCCCTCATCATTATGTATGAAAGTTCAAGTCAAAATGTTTTCCCTCCTTCAAAGAGGAACGGGGTGGAGGAGCTCCTGGCGGAAGGCTGCGGTGCCGGGAGCCATCTGCTGAGGTCCTCCAGGATCTCCTGCAGGGTGGAGGCAGCCAAGAAAGGACTTGTGGGGGAAAAAATGCCTTTGTAAATAGCTAATTTTGGTTCTTTCTACTACGGGGTAGAGGGATGGGTGACAACAGGGTTGGAGAGGCAACGCAACGGGAGTTTTGTTTGCATTTCCCACTCCTCTGTTGGGTAAAGAAAAACCCCCCAGACCCTTTATCTCCAAACTCCCACCATTTCTCCCAAGAAAATAAAGGAGGATTTCTTGGGCAGGGCTCCTAAAATTCCTGTTGATCAGCCATTAGAGGGCAACATCACACGAATTCATCATAACAGCACAAAAGCCCACCCAGAGTGTACCAGAGGAGGCTGAGGGGAAGAGAACATCCAAGGAAAACTATTTCCATTGGAGGCACGTAGGGAGGAGCTGAGATTTTACCTTTGGACATGTTTAATAATCTCTTCAGATGTGAGAAATGAGGAGGAACCGAGAAAGCGAAGTTGGTTTTGTGCGCTTTCTTCTCCTTTCCTGTGGGTTTCTGTGCCTCTGCCTCGTTTGAAATGCAAACGAAGATTTTATGAAAATGTTCATTTCACAGGTCGTGGTGGCTGCGATCACAGGGAAGAGGAAGGAAGCGGTGGAGGAGCAGCTAGACAGACAGATGGGATGCTGGAGAGATGAAAGGATGTTTGCAGACCAAGCAACCGAACGTTTCTAGATGCTTTTTTGGGATAAATTCCCCACCAGGGCACAGAGGAGACTTCAGCTTCGTTCGAATTAAGAGCGAGTAATGAAAATAAACACCGGTGATATTTAAAGAAGGCAAAACCTCAACACATCAACAGGATCATCCTCCAACGGCGGTGGGGAACGGCAGATGGGAAAAATCGATTCCCACTCTCCGCGCCTCACGGAAATTTCTGGCTTTCTCATGAAAACAGAAAACTGCCCTTTTTTTGCTTGTTTCAAATTAGATGCAGAGGTGGGTTGGTGCAGAAGCTGAGCCTGGCTCCTGTGTGCCTCCCTACAGAACTCCCCAGGAGCCACGTGTCCCCTCTCTGTCCCTGACGTGTCCTGAGAGTTCGTGGCTGCTTTTCATACATTCCCCCTTTTTTTGTCATTTACAACAACCGCGCCTCGCTGCTCTCTGGCTTAAAAATCCAGAACAAATCAGCATTTCAAGTCAAAATGTCAATTCAAAATAAATGTTTTCATTTAATTTCCCGTTAAAATGTCATTGCTGCCAGGTTATTTTGGGTTGGGAAAGAAAGAGAAGGCTTTGGAAAACATGGACTCTAAATTAAAAAAAAAAAAAATAACCAGTGCAGGTAAGGGCCGGTTTCCTGTTGCAGTTCTACACGTGAGACAAACTGCTCATCCCAAACCCCTCTGGATTTCCTAGGGCAAGAGAAAAATCTTCCTGACAAAGGATATCCTGGGATTCCGGGTTTTCTGCTTGAATTTCGTTCTGAGAAAAATGTGGGGTTTCCAGTGGGATTTCCTCTGCCTGCTAAACGGGATGAGCCAATGGGATATGGGGATGCACTTGTGCACTCTTGGTTCAGGGCTGAGCCATTCCTTGTGGGAATAAGAGGGATTGGAATGAAATCTTTCAGGTGTGGGATCTCTCAGGCCCCTTCCAAGCCAAACTATTCTGTGATTCCATGAACCAATCTCCCTTGTCCCACCTGAAAGCAGCAGTTTGGGCTCTGTGGTTTCACCACGACAAGGATCCAGGTGAGTTTCCCAGACAATGATTATTTTTACTGTCCTATCTCCATTTTAAATCCAGGAGGGAAAGCAAAGCGAAGCAGAGTCGGTCATGTCAGATCAAGCACCAAGGAGAGAGGGAAGAAAGGATGAAATGGTTCTGAGCTGCCCGTGTGTGTTCCCAGCTCCCCGTGCCTCTCCACTGCCACCCCGGGCACGGCACAAACCTTGGGATTAAAGTGGTGCCGGCAGCCCAGGAGCACCCACAGCACCAGCAGGGTCCCCCCAGCCCCACCCTGCACCACCAGCTGCCACCCCAGGCAGGAATTAACACCCAAACGATGGAAAGCCAGGGCTGACCCATCCAGCACCCGGGGAGGTGACCAGCCCTGCCAGCCCCAGTGGGGCTCACGGTGGTGGGAACGGTGAGGCTGGATTTGGGAAGGACCGCACATCGCCCCGGCACGGCGCGTCCTTCCCGGGAAAACACGAGTGGGGAGGATGGAGGAAACTTCGGGGTCCTCCCCCTGCTCGGAGCAGGGAGGGAAGCTGCAGTTTCATATTCAGAGGTGAAGGATGGAGCGAGAAATAAATACACAAAGGGACGGGAGAGAAGAATTTATTGCCTGCTAAAGGTGCGGAGCATTTAAATCCGAGAGATAAGTAATTTTATTTATGTTGATGCCAAAGTAAAGAAGATACACGACTTTCTTAAGAATAACTCGCGTCTCCTCGGGCTGGTCAACGCTGAAAGGCACATAATGATTTTTTTTTTATTATTTTCATTTTTCCTCCCCCCCTTTATACACGAAGATGGATGCTCACTAAAGGCATCGTATTGTCAGGGCTGTAAATTAGGGAGCAGGGAGAGATCATTCCCCATCCATCTCTCTGCCTTGGGAAGTGTTTGGCACATTTCTTTCAAATTTGGGCTGCGAGTTGCACTTTCTCAGAGAAAATCCCTCCTCCCACTTCAGGACTATCCCTAAATTCTCCTTTTCCTACTCCTAGTGGGATATGGTGTAAAGGGTATCGACTGCTAAAATTTGGCACCACTCAGGTGGGATGAAAAAAGTAGGGAAAAAAGAGGATGGAGCAGAACCAGGGGCAAGGGAAGGGGAAAAATATTCATAAAAGGGAAAACAAAGAATCCCACGGATTTATCTGACTGGAGCCAGCAATGTTGTGGGGATTTTTTTCCTGCCTGGGGAAGCTGGGGGAAATGACAATCAGCAAACCAGTGAGGGTGGGAAAAAAATAGAAGGCAAGAAGAAAGAAACAAAAATAGGGAAATAAGCCATGGTGGAAATGATCAGAGGGGTGAACACATCCCTGACTGCCTCTCCAGCCTTACCCAGCAGCACCACTCATGCCTCTAATCACAGTTAAATTGCTCCGACAAAGCGGGGCAGGGACCACGGGAGAGATTTTGGGGAGCTGAGTCCTGTTGGAGAAGGGGAGAAGGAAGTCCTGGTGGGGACTGTGGGAGGAGCTGTGGGAAGCTGGAGAACAGAAAGGAGACTGCAGCGGAGAGACGTCAGTGTTTGGTACCCGCACTCAGGCAGGCAGGGACACTCAGGCCTCCAGCAGCTCGAGCACCTCCAAATGGCAAAACCACCCAAAAGTAAAACCAGCCAATAAAACCACACAAAAAGCAGCATTTTTGATTCATGGCTCCGTAAAGAAGGAGCAAAAGGGACTCGAGGGTCCCTTGCAGCAGCAGCAGCTCAGGGTGAAGGGCAAAAGGCTGCCCCTACCCTGCAAACACCGACTTCATCATAAATAATCAGCTCCCTTCCCATCTCTCACTTCCTGTATTTTGCATGCAGCCCATTTATTTTGATGCCAATTTATTCAGTTTACTGAATCCTTATTTTGTTTCTGTATCTCCCTGTAAACACAGATTTACAGGACACAAAGGAGTCCTCAGGCTTTGGGTCGCCTCAAAGTCTGACTGGAGGACTTTGAAGCAAAGTATTCTGACAGGGCTTTTAAGACATGGCAAGAGGGGAAATAAATATATTACATACAAAAAAATACCCAGGTTTGTGGGTCAGGGTGGTTTCCATTCCAAAGGAGATGCTCGATATGAGTCTGGCGAGAGCAAGGGACAATGTGGGACATCAGGAAATGGTTACAGGTTCACCACAAACACCATCCCCAGTGTTATCAGGGGAGCTGAGAGAAAGTTTGCACTCAATTTATCATCTTCTTTCCAAGAGAAAGAAAAGCTGACAAAGGACATTGTGAATCATCCAAGTATTCTGTTTTATTACTATTATTATTTTCCTGATTCAGAAAACTCAACAAATGGCCAGTGGCAATGTTTTCAAACTGAAGTGACCATCATATGAAAAATAAACCGTTGAGAAATAACCCCTCAGTGCTGAAATCAAATGCCCTGACTTGGGCTTAGAAAAAAATAATAAAGCAAGAAAAGAGTGGTGAGCCATCCAAAATAATTCCTGTTTAACTTCCCAGCACATCAAATACTGAAAATAAATACTGAAAATAAATACCCAATTAACACCAAACCAGTGATTTGGCTTGAAATGGGGCTGTAATTAGCTGTTCCCTTTGCTGCTGGCCTTGGGAGCTGCCTGCCCTCTCTGCTGCTTGCACACGTGGAATCATCGAATAGCTGGAGTGGGAAGGGACCTTTTAAAGGTCGTGTGGGCTAAACACGCCTGAAAATGTCCCTGGCGAGCTGGAGAAACCCAGAAATCACCAAACCTACCCCAAATCAGCCGCCTGAGGGTTGATTTCCCAGGGAAACCTTGCCGTGCATCCCATGGCATCCTCACCCATGACGGGGGGCTCTGAACTCCCAGCAAAGCCCCTGCCAGAGCCCCACCAGCTCCTCTCCCTCCTCCTCCCAAACCAGGGGATGCTCCCGCGACGTCCGAGGGAACGCGGAGCCGGGATTTGGGCAAAGCAGCGAGCGGCTGGGGACAGAAACGGCATCGCCGGCGTAAAACTCCCCCCCGGAGCACAGATGGGAGGGAGAGGGTAATCTTCTGGAAAAGCCTCTAATTGTCTGCCCACACCAATAATTTCAGCGCGCCCGTCCCCCTCCCCGCGTGTAATTACGCCGCTCCATCTGTCTGTCAGCAGGTTTTTACGGCTCCTGACGGCAGCCCGGCGCTCAGCCCCGCAGCCACACGAGGGCTGGCTGGGTTTTTTTTTTTTTGGAAGATTTAGGGATGTTTCTGACACACGTCCCAAAGACAAGGCTCTGGGGACAGCAAATCCCTCTCGCAGGCTGGCGAAGGTGCCGATAAAAACCCGCGGATAATGGCTACGAGCTGCGTTCCGCTGCCAGCGCAGCAGCGGCCGAGGGGGCTGGTTTGTTTGCAGCACTTTGCTGTTGCTTTAGGGCTGCGTTTCATTTTTTTCTTTAGGAAACCCTCCTTTTTTTTAAATTCATTCTCAGAAAGTCTGGCCGCTCTACAGCAGCTCGGTGCCGCTGGCTCTTGAGTCAGCCAAGACAAAAAGCCAGCCGGGAGTGCTGGCGCTTTCTGGGGGCGAGGGAGAGCCCAGGAAGGTGGTTTTGAAGTGGGCTGGCTGATTTGATCCTCTTTTCCCACCCCTTCCCAACACCAAGCAGGTGAGGATGCTCCCTCCAGCGAGGTGTGGCATTGTGGGGTTGCCTCCAGCCCCTTCTCGTGGGAAACCCAGGTGAGGTGGGAAACGGGGGCTCGACACAGCTTCAAAACCCAGAAACTTCAAATGAATCCAGCAGGGAGGGTTGAGGTGCACCACAGTTAGAGAGAAACCCACAAAGGCCATGTTCACCCCAACAGAGCCTTTGAAATGGTGTAGCAGCATGTGTCTTTGCAGAAAAAAATAAATATATAAAAAATAGAGCTATAAATAAACCCTCACCGCACTGTTTGAACAAGGCAGCTCCAGCTAAACGGTGTCCATGCACTTCCATCATTTCCCAACATCAAGGCTCCTCTTTCAATATCAAGGTCACTTAGATGATAAATGAGCTGCAGGATTTGTGGTGGGGTGGCTTTTCAGACTCCTTTCCAAGAGGAATTTTGGGATAAGGCATGTCCAAAGCTGTCCATCCGCCACCCCAAACACCAGGATCATGGAATCCCAGAATGGTTTGGGTTGGGAGGGACCTCATCCAGTTCCACCTCCTGCCATGGGCAGGGACACCTTCCACTGTCCCAGGTTGCTCCAAGCCCCAAGTCCAACCTGGCCTTGGGCACTGCCAGGGATGGGGCAGCCACAGCTGCTCTGGGCAACCAATTACTCACCAGTCTCTGAGAACTTTTATCATTTTAATTCTTTTAAAAGAACTTTTTACCACAGAATCCCAGAGTGGTTCAGGCTGGAAGGAACCTTAAAGACCATCACATTCCAGTTGGGTTTTTTTTAATCCAAATCATGCTTTTTTCTGCTTTTTTTTTTTTCCTGGGACAGAAGACTTCAGAAGGGATTCCCTTAATCCATACAACTAATTGGATGCAGCAGCTCTCGCTGCCTGTCGATGATAACCCAGGCGCAGCCTCGTGATCTAATGATACTGTGATCTAACTCCTGCTGACACAAACACCCAGGAGCTCCTGAAGTTTCAGGAACGCTCGAAACCACTCAGGGAGAAAAAACAGCTCGTTCCTCTCCTTGGTTTGAAGGTGGGTTAGCTCTCCTGGTTTTTGGATAAGCTCACAGATCCCTGTGTGTGGCTCTTGGTGCTGCCCAAGAAAGGCGAAAGAGCCCTGGAAGTTAAATGACCAGAGTGTTCCCAGCCTCCTGGAGAGGCCCTTGTGGAAAGAGCCCCACGCCTGGCACAGAGAGCTGGGCACGGGGGCATGAAGCGTGTTTGGCACCGGGGAAGCAGGAGGCGTTTCCCCTCGGCTGGAGGTGTTTGGATTGCAGCGTTCCCTGCCCCACTCGCTCTGTGCCCGGCACTTCTGGCAATCCCAGAGCCACCAACACTGGAAAAGACCTCCAAGATCATCGAGTCCAACCCTCAACCCAGCACTGCCAAGGCCACCACAAAACCAGGTCCCTAAAGCGCCACACCCACGTGTTTTCCGAACGCTTCCAGGGACGGTGGTTCCAGCACTGCCCTGGGCAGCCTGGGCCAGGGCTTGGCCACTTCTCAAAGGGTGCCTCAGAGCGTGTCCTGACAACGGTGGAGCATCACAATTCCAAATCTGTCTGGGAAAGGAGGAAAGTGTTCCTGCCTTGCCACCATCTTCCCAGGCAATTTAAAGTTTGGGAGGTGACTGAATGACCATCACTTGAACCTCAGGCCCTCAGGTGCTCCCTGTCCTGTGGCTCTGAAGCCATGAACGATGCTCTCCTCACGCCCACACGTCTCCTCAGCCTGTAAAAATAAATATATTTATCCCTACGGTTGCTGGGTTATTTCTTTCCCCCTTTCTCAGTGTTTATCACATTTTCTCCTGGCAAATTGCAGCACTGCTTTGCTTTTGAAAGGAACTAAATGAGCCTGTGAAGTCAAGCATAGGAGAGTATCAAAAAGTCTGAAATAAATACTATCAGAATAATGATCCTGTAATAGCACAGGTTGTTTGTTGTTGTTGGGTACTTCTCCTTTTCTCCCCCCCTGTTGTTATTTGTGCTACAAGAGTACCCGGTTGGGATCCTTGTTTCCTTTTTAAAAGCCACATTAAAAGGGGAAGTAATTAAATCCCGATTAAAGGCAGCAGTCGCTCCCCTGCCTGCCTTCCCATCTCCTTCCAAGGCAAAAATGTTCCCAACAACAATGGTTTAAAAGTCACTGCCGACCCTGAAGGAACCAAAGTGTCTGGATAATGGACTGGGGAGCCTTTCCCCTTCACATCAGCAACACAAAGCTCCAGCCAGAGCGATTCCTGTGCTTTTTGTGCAGCCCATTCTTCCCCCCAGGGCACCACGGTCACCCAGATGCTTGGAAGGAGTTTTATTTCCTCTCCTGTGGGTTTCCAGCAGCTTCTCCCAGGGCTGAATGGGATTTGTAACAAATAACCGAGCGAAAGGCGAGGCTGGTAATTCCCTCCCTGAACCAGGGCAGGAGAACGCTTGGGAGCAGCGCTGCCCTGGGATGGGCACGGAGCTGGCACGGCCCCACAGCTCTCCCGTGTGCCAGCCTTCCTGGTGAAAGCAGAACGAGCCCTGGAAGCTCCCGCGAGCACGGGCGGGGAGAGGAGCTCAGGGAAATCATTCCGTCAGTGCCGCTCTCCGTGAATAACCATCACCTCTTATTAAGGCACAGACTCCTCCGTCGGTGCCGGGAGACGCGGGCTGGGAACTCCCACCGCGCCAAGGAGAGGTGGCGGGGAAAAAAAATAACCCCCGTGTAATTAAGTGTCTCAAGTAAAGAGCTGATTTAGATTTAATAAGAATGTTATTCTAAGTCAAACAAATGCCAATTGGTTATTAAGAACCTCATTACTGCAGTGGAACACCTGCCACCAATGGGTTTTTTCCTTGTTTTCTGGCTGCAGACTTGTTAAATCTCAATAAATACCCTTTTAATAATTAATTAGCATTTAATTAATAGACAATAACAGTTGAGAAAGGTTGGTGTATCCTTCTGTATTGAGCAGGAGCTGCTTGGGAGCTGAGACACGAAGCAGAGCGGGACACGAGGACTCGTCTGCATCCAGACTTGGACGAGGTTGGACCTTCATCCAACACTCCTGGTCTGCACTTTCCCGAGCACCCACTGCTGCTGCTCCTCTGTCCAGAAATGTGGTTTGATTCCTTGGGATCACGCCCTGGACCTGAGACTCCCAAGTGGATGCAGCTCGCACACAGACAGCTCTGGAGATGCTGGAATGCCTCACCGAAGCCTTGGCAAAGCTTCCAGGGCTTGAGGAGCTAAAACCACAGCAGTCAAAAAATAAACAAACAACTCCCCCAAGGAATTAGAGAGATTTGTTTTGACTCTTGTAGAAAAAATAAGAGGGACACTTTTCCCCCCTTTAGTTTACTTTTAATTTCAAATTATTCCTCTCTCTTAGCGAAACCTGTACACAAACACTCGTTGCTAAGAGGGAACATTGCACCTGGGAGTTGAGCAAAGCTCTGCATTTGATCTCAACCTTTCTTTGTTTTTTGGGTTTTTTTTATCACTGGTTTGCTGAAAATCACAAAGAATCTTCCTTAGGCTCAACCCAAGGCAAACCCTTACCCCAGCCCCAGCTGTTGCTCCAACCTCTGGCAGCCTGCAAAGCAGCTCTTCACACAATTCCTCACAATTCCTCAAACTTGAAACTATTCCTGCTCCCTCTTCCCTTTGGTGATGGGCTTCAGCTCTTCGCCTCCGGAGCCGGGGGTTCATCAGCACTGCCCAAAACTTGGGAGCATTTCCTCCCTCCTGCCTGCCTGGCAGGATGTCAGGGGGTCTCCTGGTGGATCGAGCCATATTTACAGGGATGGTCCAGCAGGAGCTGCTGCAGCACCTGGACATCCAATGCCAACCAAAAGTCGCGTCCCCCCGGCTCTGCGGCCGTCCCCCCGCGCTGGTCGGGCACAGGAACCACATCCTTGAGAGACACGGGCGTGATGGGGGAATCCATTCGCCCCTCACGGGTAAAATCCTCTCTGCTTTGCTTTCCCAGGAACGCACGACCCTCGCAGGATGGTCTGCAGCGAGTCCTGGGGCCTCACCCTCGTGTTAGAAAGGGGGAGGCCCCTCCAAGCCATGGGAATGCAGCAGCTTCCAAAGACTCTGACATTTGGATAAGCAGCACCAGGGAGGGCAAGAAGGCTGTGTGTGCAAAAGGCAGCCCTGTGAGCAAGGGAAAGGCCCCTTCTTTCCAGGGAAAAACGCTGCCGAACCTTTGCATCATCACATGCCAGCCCCAAAGCCCCTGGGGGCATCAGCTCTTTCCCTGGGACTCACGGGTCTGTCCATCTTTTCTGGGGTGAGGGTTCGTTCCACGCAACCAGGGTCTCACCTCCTCCCCAGGGTGGATAAAGAACCTTGGTGCTGGGTGGAGACTGAAGAATCCTCGAGTGGTTTGGGTGGGGAGGGACCTTGAAACTCACCTTGTTCCAATCTTCCTGCCATGGGCAGGGGCACCTCCCACTGTCCCAGGCTGCTCCAAGCCCCGTCCAGCCTGGCCTTGGGCACTGCCAGGGATCCAGGGGCAGCCACGGCTGCTCTGGGCACCCTGTGCCAGGGCCTCCCCACCCTCACAGGGAACAATTCCTTCCCAATATCCCATCCGTCCCTGCCCTCTGGCAGTGGGAAGCCATTCCCTGTGTCCTGTCACTCCATCCCTTGTCCCCAGTCCTTCTGCTGGAGCCCCTTTAGGCCCTGGAAGGGGCTCTGAGCTCTCCCTGGAGCCTTCTCTTCTCCAGGTGAACACCCCCATCTCTCCCAGCCTGGCCCCAGAGCAGAGGGGCTCCAGCCCTCAATGAGGTCCCTCAAAGACTTTTCACCCCCCTACTCCCCATCAGTCCCCATCCAACGGGCACCCAGATGGATCTGGCCAGCCAAGGGTTACCTCGTTATTTCCTTCCTGATTTATGTAAACTCCTGCACCACGTCCTAATAAGAAATCAGTTCCTGTCATCATCTTTATTTCTTATTCCAAGCTGCAACACTAAAACACTTCACGGTGATTACAAATAGCAAAGTTATTTTTTGCCAAGTCCTCGCATCAGAACTTAATAGCACGGTGTAATGCCACCCCGCGCTGATGTGTGGCATGTTTAATATCCATCTTTCTTGGAAATAACAGTGCTCTGAAATTAGAAGGGACTTAAGCAGCGAAATAATTAATGTGGATAACCATCATAAATGCCACAAATGGAACAAATACAGATAGCAGTGAACCGTGATTGTTAATACTCTAACCTGGTGTGACAGAACTTAAAAAAATGAAACCCTTTTTCCCAGAGACTGGTGGAAAATTAGAAAAAAAGGGGGTTTCTCTAATTGCGTCGTCCCTCCTCGTTAGCAGCCACCCAGCCTGCGAGGCACAGGCACTACTTGCACTCCCAGCCTGCTGCACCCCATTAGCAACAGGCTCTCATTAGGGCCAGGCTTATCAGTGCTAATTATTTGGGTTGCTATTAGAGGGAGCAGCAGAGGTGCGGCACAGTCGGCTTCATATCTCGACTTCCAACACAGAAATGCCCAATCCAGCCAGGGTTGAACTGAACCCACCCCATGTATCCCTTTTTTGGGAGGAGAAAAAGCCTTGTGGGGTGCCCTCAGTGCCTCTTTTGGGTGTGCATCCCTTCTGGTGTCTGTTTGGTGGGTGCTCTTTGGGCCAGGTACCCTTTGGCTCTGAGCAGGTGGAGCTTCCAGCCTTAAATCAGGGTGGTTTGGATTGGAAGGGACCCTGAAGATCATCTCTTCCCAAGCCCCTGCCATGGGCAGGGATATCACCCGCTAGATCAAGTTGTTTCCCCATCCAAACCGGCCCTGGACACTTCCCGGGGTGGATTAAATGTGCTTTAAAAGAGGAGATTATAACAGAAATGAGGGGCAACAGCCCCTTTGTCCCTGGGAGCTGCAGCTGGCACTGTGGAGGACCCTGAGGGGACACAGAGCCTGTCTGGCACAAACAGGAGGGTCACAGACTGCCGGACATCTCATCTCAGCCCTGCCCAGTGCCAGCGTTTTCACTCCTTCCCCCGAGCTCTCCCTACTCCCTTTCAGTTCTCTCTCTAAATCCAGTCTGAGGGAGTGGAAGGATTTTTCCTCACTCACCCCACGCTGTGCAGAAACAACACCGACTCTGTTCTGGGCTGGGGATGGAAGGGCAGCAGCTCTTCCCCCCCTCACCCCGTGCACCACAGACCAGCAGGGAGCCCGTGGGGTGTGAGGTAACGGGGACCTCGTGGACCTGTGAGGTCACAGAGTCTCCGAGGCTGAGGAGGTGAAGCCCGAGGTGTTTCCAGTGCTGGACAAGACTCCCGTCCCCAGTCCCTGGAACAGGGTCACTGAACAGCCCCTTGAACATCAGCAGCACCAGCAAAACCATGGAAACCATAGAATCATAGGATATTCCGGGCTGGAAGGGTCCCACAAGGGTCATCGAGTCCCACTCCTGACCTTGCACAGGACACCCCAAGAATGCCACCCTGTGCCTGAGAGCAATGCTCGAGACGGAAGTGATGGACCCTGGATTTAAAAAAAGACCTTGCAAAGTCCTCTTACTCCAAACCACTCAGACCACAGCAGATTTCATGCCCTGGGGACATCTCCCAACCTCATACTCAAGCATGCCCCAGACCAGGACTTCCCCTGCTCCCTGTCTGGATCATGGCCATGACCTTGTTTCAATTCCAAGAGCATCAAGGCCTCAGCAGCCTGGAGCCTGCTGCCAGATCCTGCTCAGCATGGGGCATTTCAAAGAACCCCAACATCTGCTGGTTGTAATATTCCAAATTCCCTTAAAACTCCTTTTTTGCACTGGGCAAGGCGGGGGATTTGCAGCCGTAGCCTCCCATGGGATCAGGGTGATCAGAGGCTTTCAGAGGGCTCTGAGTCAGCTGCAGCTGAGTTTTGGTGCCTTTTGCAGGGCCGCAGCGCCGGGGTTTGGCAGCATTTCACATCTGCCAGGGCAGGGGCAGGTGTTTTTACACCCAGCCTGTCCTGCTAAAGGAGCCCGGTCTGCCGGCCCAGCCCTTGGAAAACAAATCAGGAAGCAAAGAAGCCGGAGCCAAAGTAGAATCCGAAGCAGGCAGTGATTTTCCTAACTCGCCTAACGGAGGAGATGTGGAAGGAGCTGGCTGGCAGATGGGTCCCCTCGGGGTACGGCGCTTTGTCACTCCCTATAAGGCGTCGCAGAGCAGCCGCCGAGCGCGATCCCTCCCTGCGCCCGGGGACGGAGCAGGAATAACCCTGGCAAAGCCCCAGCACCCTCCTCCCTGCGGGGGAGAACCAGGGCCGTGCTCGTGCCCGCTGTGGCCACGGGAGCATCCCTTCCCTCCTCACCTCCGGAGAGTTCCCGCGTTCCTCGTGGAGCTCTGCGCGCGCGGGCGGCGGGAGCGGAGCCGGCCAAGGGTTATTTATGGTGCCAGCATGAAGTCATTGAGGCAGAGGCGAGTGCGAAGCGTGACATCCTGTGATGTATGGGTTAGGACAGCTTGGTGCTGAGAATGCCATGAAGTATTAATCTCAAGGAGATGCTACTGAACTCAAGAGAGACTTAACATCAGCACGGAGAGATCAAAGATATGATATCTCTGGCAGAGCGCGCTATCAGAAGTGATCATAGGAAAAACAAAGGGGTCATTTTAGTGCCTTCTGCATTAGCAGAGTGACTCGTAGCCTCCGGGCAGAGGCAAACAGCAATTTTTCCCGATCCAAACCAACGTGCACATGGGATTTTCTGACATTTCTTTACATCTCATTGTGGGCTGCCAATAAATGGAGGCATGAGAACGTCAAATCGCTTTTCGCTCGGAACTCGTGAGCTGCCCTCGGTGTTTTTCCCTTTCGGAGCTTTCCAGACAGCCCACGATCCGAACTCTTAAGACCTCTAAATGCAAAACTTCAGCAGTAAATGAATGCTTAAGCATCTAGGTCACAACAACATCTGCATGCTGGGAAAATCCTGACAGAAGACTCAGCCACTCTCTGTGCAAGGGGAAAGAAGGGAAATCCTGTCCTGGCTGAATCTACGATGCTTTGGGGAAAGGGCTTTGTGTGGTGTTGGATTTTCACCAGGCACCAAAAAAAAAACCCTGAACGTGTTTTGAGCTGCTCTTTCCCAAGAGCAAGTTTTGCTTTCCAGTACTGAGGGCCAGAGAGTTTGGCAAAGAACATCTCTGGTCCATGCAGAGCTTGTCCTTGGGACGTGGGACCAACCTCCTGAGAACTCGGGATGCAAACTGCCCGGGAGCGACTGGAATAGTTTGCAGACGTCCATGCCTGGAAGTTGTTAGGGGTCTCCACCTGGTGCTTGAGACGGAGTTCCTGGGAAGGAGCAGCAATGGGGATATTTGATGGGTAGAGCTGTCCTGAGGCTCATCCCAGCTGCCAGCACTGTTTCCTGCCTGCTTGGAGAGCAGCAGGACTCCCTGCCCAGCCTAGGGACCCCGAGCACAGGCACTGTCCCCTTTAGACTTGTCCCCCCATGCCATGCCTCAGTTTACCCAAGTATATAAATCATGGAATCAGAGAATCCCGGAATGTCCTGAGCTGGAAGGGACCCACAGGGATCATCCAGTCCATCTCCTGGCACAGACAACCCAACAACCCCACCCTGGGCATCCCTGGCAGCGCTGTCCAAATGCTCCTGGAGCTCTGGCAGCCTCGGGGCTGTGCCCATTCCCTGGGGAGCCTGGGCAGTGCCCAGCACCCTCTGGGGGAAGAACCTTTTCCCAACATCCAACCTAAACCTCCCCTGACACAGCTCCATGCTCTCAGTGGGAGTGAATGCTCTCCTTTGAACAGCAGCTTGGGAGCTGCAGCACAGAAGGAGGTGAAGAGTTTGCTACTGCTCCAAGATAACAGAAAAGTCTGGAAACTTCAACTTGAGGGAATTGAACCTTGTGGGAAGTTAAACCTTCATGCAGTCTCCCAGGAAGAACCTCCCATGCTTGAAATATCCAAAAGGCCTCATGAAAATACGGAGTCAAGTGAAAAAATAACCCACCTGAAATTTTCCTGTTCAGGCCCTCTTGGCAGCCCCTTCCCGAGCCCCCATTCCGAGCCCACGATCCCGCAGTGGCTCAGGAGGAAGGCACATGCTCCTGCGGCTCTCTGCAGCCTCTTAATTCCCTTATTCCATCTGCAGCTGCCTGCACTTTCAGGGGGTCACTTCCCAGTGCTTTAATTGCTTCCATTAGGTAACACCGTGCCCTGAAGGCTCGTTGGGAAATCCTCCGTAAATCACGGTATTATCAGGACTAAGGAGAATTCGGGCTCCCCAAGGACAGAGCTTTTGTAGTCCTTGTACAGATGAGGGCAAAAGGCACAGGGAATAATTAAGAGATTTGCTCTATAGCCCAAAGGTGCTCGGTGCTGGAGTCCAGACAAATCTGACACTGATTTCGGGCCCTTAATTCAAACGTGCTGCTGGAGAGCAGAGCCGGGGAGGGAAGACTCAGCTTGTCCTGCATGGCTTCAGGCCCAACCTGAGTTTTCCAGTTATGTTCTCTGCTATATTCAGGCCTCGGGTGTGGTGATTCCACATGCTCCAGGCTGGAATGGAGGAGGAGGCAACACCAGGAGCAACTGGTGGCTGCCAGCAAATGGAAAGTGAAGAGGGCAGCAACATATCGGAGGATCCCGAGCAAGAACACGCAGGAACCTGACCAGGAACGTTTAAACTAATTAGGACAAAGCCTGGGAAGCAGACAGTGGGATACAATGTGGGACTGCATGTAGGGAACAAACCCATGGAAGCTCCTGTCACGTAGTTTTTAGGGGTGCAGTCCCCCCGTGGGGCTGAAGGAAACCCTGCACGTCCCTGTGAGAAGAGAGGAGGCTCCGTTCTTGCTCACTTCAGGATCTCTCACTCCCTGGAAACGAACCTGCTCTTCTGGCAGGATCCAGGCTCTCATCAGCTTCCTTATGCCAACAGCCAGGCAGGAGTCTGGTGGCCTCCTGTATTGTCACATAACATAAAGTCTGAATCATTGCTGTTCTGCTTCCATCACTGTTAATATTCTTAAAAGGTTCCTGGAAACACATTTACACACGGCTACATGAGCTGTTTCTGCGTTGTCTTGAAATTTAAATGTGAGTTTCAGCCAGGCTTTTGATGTGCTGTTTACTTTAATTATTGTTCTCCCTCTGTCTGTGTCTTGCCACGATGTCATTTAATATTTTATACATTTCCCCAAGTCCCCTTTCAGTCCCCGGCGTGCGCGGCTCCGCGTCCTCCCCCGCCTCCTCCCCACCCCACAACTTGCACTGCTAACTTTTCAGGGGCCGGCTGTAAACAAGATGTGGCATGTCACTGAGATTATCCTCCCGTGGTGACTGCAGAGGGGATGAATAAACCAGGAAACAGATGCTTCCCAAGCTGGCACGGGGAGCCGATACGGGCTCCGTGCAGATGCGCGGCTCCTTGCGCTGGCACAGGCAGGTACCCAGCAGCCAAAGGGACGGGAGGATGCTAAAAAAAAGCATCTGCACTCCAGGCTTCTTTCAAGGATACACTGGAAAATCCTGGAAATCCGCTTCTTTCCTCATGCCTGGCACAGCTCCGTGCTACCAGATTGCTCCAGCCACACAGGAATGCGACAAGTTCACATTCCAAGTGCCAGAAGATGGCACTCCAGAATGCACAGCTCTGTGCCTGGCTTTGCCAGCCCAATAAAGCCGAGGATGTCTCCCTCTGGCTGCTCTTATACCAGCTCATTGCGTTAGGAAAACTTCGGTGTGAGTTCTGCGTGTAGTGAGCATGGGGGCTGTGAATTTGATATTCCCGCTCCGGTCCACAATGGCCAGTCCAGGACACGTCTCCATGGGCAGGGTAGAGGGATGTGAGAAACTCAGCTCATCTCATTTGTGAGGTCCCAAATGTGAGCCAGGAGCCAGGGAGGGCCATTCAGAGCAGGGAGGAGTCTCCACATCCACCTGCGTTCCTCCACTCGGGCATCCTGCACAGCCATCCCTCTTGGCCAAAGCAGACCTGGAATATTTGGGCTAAGTCTTGAAGGCTGCACCAAGACAAGAGTCCTCATGTCTCGTGATGTCGAGAGCTGGTGACCCTAATATGGGTTTTTTTGCAGGGGATGGGAGAGGAATGATGGGGAGGGATGTGGAGAGCCATGGAGGGGCACAAACACGTCATCACTGTTCAATCTGCCCTTGGCAGGGAGGAACAAAGTCTCTCTCTGCCATTTTCCACCCTCTGCCTTCAGAAGTGGGAACCAAACGAGCTGAGGGAACCCAAACCTCGGGGCAAGGAGGGACCTTCTCAGAGCTATGAAATCACACAACTTTTACACTTTTGCAAACGTGCTGGGGAAGAGCGAGGCACAGCGTGAGGCACAGAGCGAGGCACAGAGCGAGGCACAGGAGGCAGCCAAAGAGCAACGCAGAAAAGAGCTAAAAAAAGACTGATGGTGAAAGGAGGCTCTGAGCATCCTGGCCTGTTCTGCGCCTGCTGGGGCAGTGCTGTGTTCACACCTAATCCAGCTCCAGCCACGGCTGGGTGAGCAATCAATAACGCTGCGTCGGCACGGGCGGCTAAAAAGTCTTGAGGGACAGAAATCCGATGCTGAACTCCAGGTAACATGTGCTGAAGGGGGGCGGCGAGGCTCTGCCCAGGCAGCTGTCATGACATGACAGCCCGAGGAGAAACTGAAATTACTCACTGCCAGACGTCCTGGCTGGATGCTGCTCCCTCCTCCTCCTCCTCCACTGCTTCGGGGGGAAACTGCTGCCGGGAGCAGACTCCAGTTCAAGCTGTCACCGCTTTCCTGGGCTGCCGTGCCAGACGGGGCTCTCCCGGATTTCGGAAGCACAAAGTGTTTCTCCAGGCCCAGGTAAACATGCCCTGGAGCAAGGCCAAGGAAGCTGGGATGCTCCAAGAGTTTGCCACAAGCGCTGGATAAAGAGGATGCAAACCCCAGGCTCCGTTATCCTGGGATGTGATGGGAGGAGCACCCAGCACGAGCCATGGAGCCAGAGGAAATCCGTGGCTGGGAAGGTCTGGTCAGCCCCGTGGTTTTGGCTGAACAGAAAGGATGGAGGGGACAGAAATACAAGGAGCAGGGGTGATGTGCCCCCAACCCACTCCTGGCAGCACAACAGTAGAGGGGTAAAGCATCATCTCCAGATGCAACAGGAAAATAATGACCTTGATCCCCCTGCTCTCATCCTGACCCCCGGAACCTCCAGTGTTCTCCAGATCAGAGAATCCAGGTGAGGAAATCCAGAGCAGCATTTTGGGTTTTCCTCTCTCAGAAACCCAGTTTCCTCTTTCTTTACTCCCTCTACCTTGCCCTGGTGTCCCACACCTGTGTGACTTGCTCTGCCCAGGCAAGGGGACGCTGGGCTTCAGCTGTCCCTTCATCACACGTGCCCACAGTCCTGCTCAGTAATTCTTGGAGCATCAAGCTAATTAATTTATCACTCAATGAAATTGCACTGAGCATTAATGAAGCCATTTAGTATTCACGCAGAAACTTCTCTCTCCATTTCCACAAGTGCTCCATTGTAGATCAGCATTTGTTGGGCAGTAATTAATGGTACTTAATCCTTAAATCCTTAAATTGTTTCTAATTTGGTAAGCAGCAGAGTTGCAGCAATCCATCTCTTTGCTGCATTTCTGTGGGGCTGTTTGAGAGCTTCCTCTGGGTTGTCCAGAGGTTCACCAGGGCCTGTGACAGGGAAGGAGGGCTCTGACCCTCCCTCATTTCTGTCGGTGACTTTCTGAAAAATGACTTCATCTCTCTTACACCTGTGTGTCCATTTGAGTAACTAAGGAAAATGCTTATTTTCCCTCAGGAGGGTGAGTCGATAGCACAAAGAGCTCCTGAAGCAAAGGGATCGATGTGTGGGAGAGTGGAGATTTCCACCTTTTGATCTCCCGTGCGTGTCCAGGAGCAGTCCAGGGACACTGAGGCACGAAGTGAAGGAACAGCAGCCTTTCGCTCCTTGCTTTGCTCTTTGAAATTGCTGCTCATTCACCAGGAGATGAAGCAGCACTTGCTGCTCCTCACACATTTTATGGAAGTTCCGAGCACGTCCCCACGCAGCTGCAGGAATAAATGAGTCCTCCTGGAGCGAGAAAACACCTTCCCTGATAGGCAAACATGCAACAGACGGGTCCTTTTCCTCTCCCGTGGTTTTCTTTGAAGACAACCAGAGTTTCATGTCAAAACAGCAGAACCAAAGGTGGCACAAGGCACTGGAGAATCGGCTTTTGAGAATTAAAGGGAATATTGGGTCACTCTCCATCCAGCTCCAGGGGCTGGGTGAGAGCACGGAAACAGCCACAGGTATTTGGCTGACCTATTCCTAGTGAAGCTGCCGATGAAGGTGAGCCCACAACACCCCACGTTCCCTGTCCCATGCCCCACCACGCCAGCAGAAGTGGGGCTTTTATTCCTCTTTCAGCTTTCTTGCTGAAACCAAGCTGGTTTCTCCTCCTCTATTCACTGGAAGACTGTTCAGTCTTATCCACAGCATCCACTTCCCTTGAAGGAAACCATCCTTTATTTTCTACACAAAGCAACCCCCAACCCCCTCAGCTTTTCCTCACTGACAGCTTTCCAAAAAATCTTTCTTTTCTGGGCATGCTTTGCATTTATCCCGCTGTGCAATACCCCAGCTTCCCACCTCTCCAAATGTTTGGATACACTCTGTGTTTGCTTCCTCAAACAGTGACCAAATATTTGAGGTTTCCAGTTTGTTTGGTTTTCTTGTTCTCCAGTGAAAGTAAGCAGGGAAAGAAAAACATAAGGGGAGGGGAAACACCCGTAAATCTCCCAGTGGTTACTCATCAAACTGAACCAGGGAAGGAAAAATTCCCTTTTTCACCCCTTTTCTGGCCACCCCATCCCCCCATTCCTGACCACACCGTTAGGCAAGGCTGTGTGAGGACAGATTGTGGCCCCGTGAGGAGACAAACCCCCAAAGCTAAGGACGTGCTGTCATTCCACGCGCCAAATCCGCAGCCCTTTGTGAGTCCCCACTGTGGAAATTTGCTGGAGAAATGCAGACTCATTCCTTGCACAGACTCTTTCGGCAGAGGTAACCTCCAGCCGCCTCCAGAAAGGGATTGAAAAGGTCTCTGGTTTGCAGTTGCTGAGGGGGTTGGATGAGAAGAAGCGCTTACAACATTTTTTGACACCACACTTTGATCAATTGGACGGATTTAATATTACAGAAATATTTCATTTTTCAATGCGGATGGGGGAGAGAGAGAGAGAGAAAATCTAATCATCCATCCAGCAGGCCTCTATATTTGTCATAATTCACTAGAAAGAAAAGAAAAAAGTACAAACCCCCAAACCTCTGATTTAAAATCCAACTTAACTCGAGGTAATTCCCATCATTAGTTCAAACTGCACTCTCTCCTTATTTTTCAAGCCATTGTTCTGGTTTTTTCCAAGGTATTATTTAACCAAAGCAGCATCTAATTGTGTTTTCTCTCTGCATTCAGTTTTAAGGAGGTAATGAATGGTGTGGGGGAAACAGCACGATGGATTCCTGCCAGGGAAGGTGGATGGGGCCGAATCCCACACGCGGAATCAAATCTGTTTTCACAAACAGCGAAAGAAGGAAAGAAGCCACCTGGAGAACATCAGGGAGAGGTTCCCACCTGCCACCTCTGCAAGGTGACACTGAGGAGGCACCTTCCCAATAACACCATTAAGGAATTAATGGGAGGCTCCTCAATTCCTTGGGAGGTGAAGCGGGTCGGGGACACTTGAACAAAGTCGTCGCTAATGAACTTGGTGCATTCATCAGGCAGGAGCTGTCCCAGAGCCCGGCTGAGCTTCACAACGTTTATAGCACAAGTCACCTTCTCCTTTGAAGGGGAATCAGTCCAAAAACCACCCTTCAGTATCCAAATCATATCCCAGGAAAACTTCTTAAGGATGACAGACCTGCCAACGCCTTATGAGGGGAAGAAGCAACAGTGTAGGTCCTGCCTAGACCAGATTAGGTCCTGCCTAGACCAGAGGTCTGTGACCTCTTCCAGAGGAAGATTCTTCCAAAGTCATCACTCTGCCCTTGATCTCTCTCTTCCCATCTCTCTCTACCTCTTGTTTCCTTGGATGTGTAAAACAGGTGATGATGGGAGAAGAGCAGCATTATCCCACCTTGAAACTGGGCAAGGTCTGGAGGACAGGAACGACCAAGGATTGTGCAGGACACTCAGCAAGTGTTTCTGCTTATCTGGTTTCTAGGCCCTCTTGGAAAAAAAAATCCCCAAAAACCCATGGAAATAAACCCAGCCAAAGTATGCTGGAGAAATGAGGTCAACAGGAGAAACACCCAATTAGCGGTGTTTTGTGGCTGGATGTGGTGTGCCAGCTGGGATTCAGGGAGTTGCTGCGCCTCAGGAAAAAGAAGAGAAGCTTAAAATAATAACATCTAGTGCTCAGAGAGCATTTTGCATCTTCCCAGTGTGACATGAACTTTAATTAGTTTGTGAGTCGAGACGCTGCTGGGCAAGCGAGAGATATCGGTGCAACATGACCAGTGCTGGGAGCTCGTGTGGAGCTGTGGGGCTGCGTCCAGTTCAGAGAGAGGGACAACTCCAAGGCTTCCAGGGGGCACAGGGAGGAGGAAACCTCCTGGCAGAGGGATGGAGCTATTTGGACTTCGAAAGGGGCACTGGTGAATTCAGCTCCGTGGCTGAATTCCAAGACAGCTCTGCCTACATGGAGGTGAGGTCACGGGTAAAAAAGTAACCCCCAAATGCTCTGGGCGTGAGCAGCAGCACCTGAAATGAGAACTGCAGGGTGAGGATGGAAAGTCTCCCGCTTCCATCCTGCAGAGGCTTGGGATGCTGCTGGAGGCGCGCAGTGGGAAATGTGGGAGACAGGCAGTGGGGAGTGGACTTTAGTCTTTCTCCAGAAGATGTGTGGTCTGAAAGAGATTTCTGATATCAAAGACAGGGGGCAAAGGGAGAATTGCTCATTTTCCCGTTGGAAACATTTCCCTCCCAGAGCTGTTGCACGCTAGGAAATGCTGTTCCTGGTGCGGTTCCTGACCAGCTGAAATGGTAGCCAAGAGAAATTAGATGGCTGGGAGGTTGATGAGGCCTCTCCTCATTAGCAACCCAATAGCGTGGGCAAAGACTTGTTTATTCTCTCCATCTGTGCCACCACTGCATTTGTCCTGCTCCCTGCTCGGGCGGTGCTCAGGAGCATGTGAGGGCTCACACTGATCCGAGGTGACAAGAGATCTCCTGGAGCCTGCCAAGCCAGGGCTTGTGCTTTTAGTACTGATGGCCTGGGGTCAACGCCCCGCTGATTTTGGCCAGAGGTGCAGCTCCCTGGAGCTCCCTTTGGTGCAAAATCCAATTAACAAACAAGTGAACAAACCCCTTCGTGCTGGCCAAGCCACTGGCGGGGTGGGATTGGGAGCTGGAACATCCCATGGGGAATGAACAGCTCCCACAGAACAGGCATGAGGGGCTTGGCATGGAGGCTTAGGGACAGACTGAGCCGATGCCACTCCAAATTCAACCCTGCAACAATAGAGATGGTGGTGGTCCCTATTCAGGTCAAGTCATGAGTGATTGAGAATGTATTTATCCCCTCCTGCTGCTACCCCCAAACTTCCCTGAAACAGCAGGGAGCAGGCTGGGAGATCTGCCTGGCCAGGGAGCACCCACACAGTGGCTGAAGTGATAAAGAATAATAAAGCTCCTGAAAACATCCTTCAGGGATGAAGAAATCAGTTTGGTTTTGACCAAGCAACCCATGGGCTGGAAGTGGACTTGCCATTCAATGAAGAGTCAACATCTGGTTTTACCCTGAAATACTGAAACCATGGTAAAAAAATGAAACAAAAAATGGATTACTTGGTGCAGGGGCTTCAGATCAGTGGGACACTAAATGCAAGAGAAGAGAGAAAGGCACAAGTGCTGTTCAGCTGTCACAGCTCCCGGGTCCTCGACTCTGCTCAGCTTTTGCCCTCGTCTGCTAATTTGCTTACTCCCCCAGTAACAACCTGGTTTTCCTTTACTGGAGACAGCTTTAGCCCGGGGAAGCTATGGAAAGCAATAAAAAAAATAAACTGTTTCTGGGTCACCACCAGTTCCAGTCCCCGGGGGTTATTTAAACAACGATTTCTCCCTCGCCTCTGTCAGAGCCGAGGCTCGGTCCCCAAAGGTTATTCCATCAATAACTCCTAAAGCACCTTAAGGGCAGCAGGCTCACCCCCAGCAGGTTTGGAAGCCAAGGCCTCCCAAATCACAGGTTTCAGCTGCACTGATATATTTAACAGAAAGAGACGATGCTCCTGAGGTCAGGGAGAGGTGTCCCAGTCCAGGCGGGGCTGCGTGTGAGACACCGGCCCCCACAGCCACCCACGAGCAGCTCAGCCCCCTCTGAGGGCTGGGGTGTCCACGGGCGCCTCTCCTTGGCTTTGCCTCACCCAGAGTGCTCGGGACAAACACTCTGCATTCCTGAAGGCTTTTCCCTCCGTAGAAGTTGGGGTTTTATTCCTCTTTCAGCTCTTTCAGCTTCAGGCCATTAACCTCCATGGCACAGAGCTCGCTCTGGAGCCAAGCAGACACCCCAGTGACACCCCAAACTCACCCCAAGGCCCAGAGGGACAGTCTGTGCCACAGCTGGGATGGGAAGAAAGGCACCGGGGGTGCTCAGGCCATGGGATCTGGCAGCAGTACCCTCACCTGAACTGCCTTTCCCCAGGTACTCCTGGCACCCCCAGGAGCAGAGAGGCTCTTCCTTGGGGAACCCAGACCGTACCAGAGGTTTTCTGCAGGGATTTACAGACCACGGCAACCTCGCCTTGCTCCGAGTGCAGCCAGCACATCTCTATGGCCTTGAGAAACCCATCCTGCAGCTTGTGACTAAATTTCCCAAACAGACCCCCTCAAGAGAATACTCCGATGGAGCCAGGCTGGGAGAGATGGGGATGTTCACCTGGAGAAGGGAAGGCTCCAGGGAGGTCTTACAGACCCTTGCAGGGCCTAAAGGGGCTCCAGGAGAGATGGAGAGGGGCTGGGGACAAGGGATGGAGGGACATGACACAGGGAATGGCTTCCCACTGCCAGAGGGCAGGGCTGGATGGGATATTGGGAAGGAATGTGAGGGTGGTGAGCCCTGGCACAGGGTGCCCAGAGAAGCTGTGGCTGCCCCTGGATCCCTGGAAGTGTCAAAGGCCAAATTGGACGGGGCTTGGAGCAGCCTGGGATAGTGGGAGGTGTCCCTGCCCATGGCTGGGGGTGAAACTGGATGAGCTTTAAGGTCCCTTTCCCCACAAACCATTCCATGATTCCATGATCAGCTCTCCCAAAATCCCTGCTCTGTCCGTGGTGGCCTGGAGGGCTCCAGCTGCTCGCTGTGGGCTGCTTGCGGATGCCACTCAGGCACACGGGGAAAACAAAGCTGCCCAAAGCAGAATCAGGCTCAGGCAATCTCTCTTTCTGACACGGTGGCTGTGCCGAGAGACAAAAGGCTGCAGCAGGGAAGAATGAAATAAGAAAACAGGGGTGTCACAGAGCACACGGTGCCCTGAGAACCCTCCCGAAGAGAGGCACCTGAGCGGATTGCGGGATGAGGCCTGGCTGCAGGAGAGCATCTGCCCGCAGTGGTTTGTGCTTTTTTATCTCCAGCACCTGTTTGCTGTGGCTGCGCAGGCGCCGGGCACAGCTGCTCCCAGCCTGAGCTCTGTGCCACACACAGCCCGCACAGAAATCACCTGCCAGGGCCTGGCCCTGCCAGCACGGCCCGTGGCACCACCGGTCCTGGCAGCCGCGCTCCGAAGAAAAGGCTTCCAAGGAGAGGAAGCCAAGCCAAAAGAGGCAGCCACGGCCCGGGTGTTCCATGCTGCCCACTTCTCTCTCTGCTCGTGCTCAGAGGAGAATGTGGTCACTCCTGCCCAGGTGGGTTTTGGGGGATGCAGAGGTTTTGGGGAAGGGAGGATGGACTGCAAGGTGAATCACTGAGATGAGAAGAGCAAAACTCGTGCTGGGAGCGATTTGGTTTCTGTGTGAGGAGAGGAAGCACCGAGACACAACGGAGCATCCAGTGCTTGGGGGTTCCCCATACCCAATTAAACCTGGGCTAATTCAGCTGATCAGGGGGGGCTTCCCTGATTACCCTGCTCACGTCCAAAGAGCCACTTCAGCTCCAGCAGGGTTTCCACACCAAAACCACTGGCAGCACACCACCAGACCAAAGCACTGGGAGCTCCAAGGTCAAGAATTCCTGGCTGTCAGGGAAGCACCAAGGAGGGAAACACTGAATCGTAATAATAGTAATAGTAATAATAATAATAATAATAATAGGAGTTTAAAAAGGAAAAATTACGAAAATCCCAACACTTGAAACCTTCAAAGCCCAGCCAGATGTTCCAGTGCTCCCAGCCATGGGGATGAGCGGGATAATGGAGGGTCCTCTCTAACTCCAAGCCCTGGCCCTGTAACTGCAGCTTTATCCTCATCACACACATCCAGCCATCCATGAGCTCTCCGGGGCACAGATTTGCCTCTCATCATGCCTAAAACTGGTTAGGGAACAAGACAAAAGCTTGGAGCATCAGGCTCCTGGCTGGGAACAGCACCACGGGGGCATCGAAATCCAAAGTTCCCTGGAGTGCTTTGGGGCTACTCTGGAACAAATCCTTGCAGGAGTTGAAAAATAATGAGAAAAAAACCCCAATGGATGCATTTCTAAGGGAAAAAAAAAATGTTTTGACCGAGCTTCCTTTGCTGATGGCAGATTGCTCAGTGAAATGCATTCGGACCAGCCCAAAAGACATGTCTGATAAGAAATATCACACTGGGAGCCTTGTCCCGGGAGAGTGTTAGTAAATAAATCCCCAGGAGCCAGGGAGACAACAAGGCTATCTCTGACCCAGCCCCCAGCCTTCCCCACCACCAGGGATGCTGCATTTGTCATTTCTCTCCTGCTCATTCCGTAGGAGCCTCAGCTCCATTCTCTTTAGATGATATTTATATTTTTCTAATCTGCTGGCTGTGATGGATGGGAAAGAGATTTCTCCCAGCAAAACCATTTACAATGGAAAAAAGCCATGAGCACAATACAGAACTTGTGTGTGTGTGTGTGGTGCTTTAGACAAATAAACATTGCTCCTTTTTCTAAAACATCTCAACATCTTGTACAGGAAATATTAGATCTCAGTTGACTGGAAAATGAAACCAGCTTTATGTTCTCTTCCAAAGCCTCTTGTGATATTACCAATATTTTTTTCCCCTGTCGAGAATAATGGCTTTTCTACAGGCCAGCAGATAGGAAAGTGCTTGCAGAGATTTCCAGATGCAAAGACTACCCTGAATTACCTTGTCTTAATGTACTTCAGAGTTTGGAGCAAGTTCCTTGATGACTCTGGATAATCAGAGCCTGTGGAGAAGAGCCATGTTAAATCAATCACTCACGGCAAACGCGGGATAAGATGATGATAAAGGAATCCCGTGGGAGTCCACACAGGTCTTGGGAAGCTGGGTTAGGGCTGGCACAACATCAGTAATCTCATTCCATGAGGGGCACACTGAAGGCAGAACCATCCAGGTTTGGGGTTTGGGCTGCTTTTAGGAAGATCCCCCCTGCTGATGAAGGGTGAAAGGGAATGGAGCCCCTCAAGTGCAGCACAACCCCCTCGGCTCTGCCCGTGGTGAAGCCCTATCTGGTTGGGAAGTGCAGAGATTTCCCCAACTTGCCCCTGATAAAAGAAAATTACTTCTTGCTGCAAAACCGAGAATCTGAGAATGGCCTGGGTTAGAAGGGACCCCAAAGTTCTTCTTGTTCCACCCCCTTCCACAGGGTTGCTCCAAGCCCTGTCCAGCCTGGCCTTGGGCACTGCCAGGGATCCAGGGGCAGCCACAGCTGCTCTGGGCACCCTGTGCCAGGGCCTCCCCACCCTCACAGGGAACAATTCGTCCCCAGTATCCCACCTATCCCTGCCCTCTGGCAGTGGGAAGCCATTCCCTGTGTCCTGTCCCTCCATCCCTTGTCCCAAGTCCCTCTCCAGCTCTCTTTCAGGCTCCCTTCAGGTCGTGGAAGGCCACAATTAGGTCTCCCTGGGCCCTCCTCTTCTCCAGGCTGAACAATCCCAAATTTCCCAGCTCTTCCTCACAGCAGAGGTGCTTCATCCCTGTAATCATTTCCCCGTCCTCTGGACTCCCTCCAGCAGCTCTATGTCCATCCTGTGCTGTGACCCCCGAGCTGGAGGCAGCTCTGCAGGTGGGGTCTCACCTGAGTGGGGCAGAGGGGCAGAATCAGCTCTCCCTGCTTCCTCCTGCCCACGCTGTTTTTGAATCCCAAAGAGTGTCCAAACCAATCCCAAACAAAAAGAATAAGCCAGAAAAGCAGCTCAGACATTTTTCCTGCCCATGCCATAAAGCCTGGAAGATCAAACCCCAATCCCAAACAAAAAGCCACTATTTTTTCTTCTGTAAAATAGAAACCAGGCAAGAAGCAGGAGTCCCACAAACCCCAAACCTTCTCAAAGAAAGCACGTTCTTTTTTTTTACACCACATTTTGATGAAAATTTAATTTTCAGCCACAGTAAGGTGTCAGTGGAAATGTTGGAGTAACCCCACAGAGAAACCCCTGCACAAGGAGATGTTTCTGTTCCCTTTAGGATGGGAATTGCAAAACAAAGGGCATGAAAAAATCCTACGTTGTCACTACTTATCATTCCCAGTTAACAATATAAGATATATGATAGGAGCAAAACAATTTGGTGGCAGAACATCATAAATGAAGTCTGTTTTCCCTGGAAACTGCATAACCATTTGAATTAATTTAATTTGAAATATCAAATTAAATTAAACTGTAGAATAATCCCCAAGGGGAAGCATATTTCATTTGCAATGTCTTCTGATAGAGTATTCTCTGCCAAAAGTTTTGCTATGCATCTGGCTTTGGATCTAAATTTATTACATTAGCTCTGGGAAGACTTTTAATAGAGAGTGAGATTAAAGGGGAAGGGAAAAAAAAAAAGGAACTTCTGACGGGGAAAAAAAGACCCCAAAGTCGATAAAGAGCACAAGAAGTGCTGAACATGGATGGATCCGGGCTGCTGCGGCTCACCTGGCTCTGCCTGTCCCGGCTCCGAGCTCCAATCCAACGGGAACCAGACGGGTCACTAAGGAAGCGGAGTGCGGGAGCGCGCGTATCCGTGCGCACAAATGGGATGTCCTCAGAGCCACCCCGCAGCCCCCGACATCTCCCTGCTCCTGCCAGCCCCTGACATCTCCCTGCTCCTGCCAGCCCCCAACATCTCCCTGCTGCTGCCAGCCAGCGAAACAGCAACCCACAGGGGGGGAAATCAAAGAGGGGCAGGAGACGATGAGTGGAGGAAGATTACGCGCTTTTAAATCGGCTCTAAAGGATGGAGCCAGGAAGGGAAGCGCTTTCCTGGTCAGGTGGAGCCAGGCTGGGATTTTCATTTCCAAAGGAGAGGAAAGGGGAAGGGGGGGGAAAAAAGTGCAAAAATCAAACCTCGCCAGAGCAACACCATCTTATTAGTAATAGCTACCTTGCTTTTTAAATAATCTCCGAGATAAATACAATCTAGGACAGATCTCGGAGACTCTTTGGTTCAACAGGTTGGGAGGAGGGAGGCGGTGACCCCATCAGTTTTCAAAATATAGGTCACACACAAAAGCAGCACTTACAAAATGAACGCTCTTGCTTTTCACGGTGAGAAATTGAAGAAAATTGCAGCCAGCAGACGCCTGTAGGTTGATGCAGTGGGAATAATCTATTTCTTTCTTTCTTTTTCTATTTTTTTATAGTTTCCCCTGCGAGCAAATACAGAGCAGCAGATGTTGGCATGGAAGAAGGGATTTGCTCTAAACAAACAACCCACTCCCTCCACAAAAAGCTTTGTACCAGCCCAAAATCAAGCACAACCCCCACACCCCATCCCCTTCCCTCGCCTGTCCCCCTACAACACAAATGCTCAAAGGTCTCTCAATCAAAACACAAAGCTTTAGGACCGGAACCACCAGCACTTTAGCAACCTCCCGGTTTGTTTTAAATCTTGATTGGGGGAATTATCCTGACAAGAAAATTAGCGGAAAGTCAATAAACCTGTAGCCCGGAGACAGAGCAGAGGAGCTGGTGGAACTCGTTTGCTCACGCGCACGGAGGCGCCGGCGACGCGGGGCTGCCTGGGCTGGCAAAGTTCATTACGGTTTTGCCCGCGAAGCCGTGAAGTGCAGGTAATCATATTTAAAGAGATAAGAAACACAAGGAGCGCGGGCCTGAGCCGCGACACAGAAATTCTCATTTATAGCAGTCACGGGTGGAAAATCAATACCCACTTTTGGATGCAAAAGGAATGTCAGACTTGACAAAGCTTCTTTGGATTTTTCTAGCCCCCTCCTCTCCCCTCCCCTGCTCTGCTACTACTTCAAAACCAAAAAACGCAAGGAGATTTGCATGCTGGCTGCATCCAAGGCTCCCCCCAACTTGGCTCACAATTCCTTGAGATTTTCTCTGGCAACAACCTCATTCCATCTATCCTTGTCAGAGTGCATCTTCCTCCCCGGTCCAAGCAAATTGTCTCCGTGCCACTTACTCGGATCCTGCTGCCTCCCTTCTGCGCTCGCATCGGCGGATCCTGCTCCAGTGCCAGAGGGGACTTTGTGTTTACCCAGGAATTGAGGAAGTCTGCTCCAAAAATGCATTTTGGGAAGAGCACAGATTATTCTGCAGCTTCTCTCATTTAATTTATAAGGTGACACGGAGGAGAATTGTGCATTTTTTCCCTTTGCCTTCTATAAAATAATGAATTACTGGCAGCAAATGGTTCAACAGGCCCTGATGTTTATGAACTTCCCGTGCTCAAGCCTTGTTATTTATGAGCTGAGTCTTTCTGTAGCATTCCTGGAGAAATGGGGGATGCAAACACATTTCAGCCTTTGGGTTGCTGGGATGATTCACTGTGGGACCCCTGAGGGCCCCCACGCTCCCTCCTGCCTGGGATCCATCGGGATCAGGGTGATCAAACACGAGTGCTTCGTTAGGAGGAGGAGCTGCGGCAGCTGAGAGGAGCTTCCACGCAGTTTGGGGACCAACTTCCCAAAAAACACCCCTGACCTCCACAGCTCCCACTGCCTGGGCTCAGACAGGACAGGGAATCATGTCCTTGCAGCCCTGTACATTGGGCAGAGCTCCTTCTGCTCCCTCCATGGGGGATTTTTACATCCCCGAGGAACCTCCAAGGTGTGTTCAGGGCCTCGGTGACAGGTGCTGAACAGTGGGGACTGATGATCCCACCTGTTCTCAGCAGGAAGGTGACACAGGCAGCTTCCTTTTCCTCAGAGCTCGTCCTGATCCGGGCGAGCATGGGAGAGGAAAACAGAGTTTCCATCACATCCCTACCTAAAAAAAGAAGTATCCCCCTTCAGCCTTGCCCCAGTGGAACACGGAACGACCAGGAGCAACGCCTTGGTACATGCCAAGAGCTGGATGTCATGTGGATGGACTGGCGTGGGCTCACCTCATCCACCTCTCAAAGTTGGGAAGCGAGAGTTTGATCCAAGCATCCCTCTCCAGAAAAAAGGAATCAGCAGGCAGCTGCTGGACTGAGTCCTGGAAGCTGTGACAGTCCTGGGTTGGACCGGGTGAGTAGAGGATCTCATGAGGAGCTGCAGTGACAGGACAAGGGGGAATGGCTTCAAACTGGAACAGAGAGGATTTAGATGGGATGTTGGGAAGGAATTGTTCCCTGTGAGGGTGGGCAGGCCCTGGCACAGGGTGCCCAGAGCAGCTGTGGCTGCCCCTGGCTCCCTGGGACTGCCCAAGGCCAGGCTGGACGGGGCTTGGGGCAGCCTGGGACAGTGGGAGGTGTCCCTGCTCATGGCAGGGGTGGCACTGGATGAGCTTTATGGTCCCTTCCCACCCAAACCCTTCCATGATTCCATGACCTACATTTGGAGGAAGACTCTGGTGTTTGTACATCCCACACTGCACGCTCCATCCCCGGCTGCCGGCGCCCCGCGCCTCCCCGAGCACCGGCAATCAAGCAGAAAAGTTCTGGGGCAAGCTGTGAAATCTCCGAAATGAAAATCAATTCCATCTCCATTTCGCAGGGCCTAATGTGGCATTTACAACATAAACAATCGCTTCTGTTAGGGAGGGAAATTAAAAAGCTGTGCTACATAAAAGGGAACAATGTTTAAAGTTCTGCTGGAAATGAGCGCTCGGGTTGGAGATAATTACAAAGGGGTGCCAGGCACGGAGCCCCCGCGGCACCCAGGGAGCCACAGCAGTCACAGCTTCACCGCCTCAGGGACGGAGCGGGGGCCTAAAAAACAAACACCAAAGCTGGTGGGGGTGCTTTGAGGGAGGCAGAGGATGGAGCTGAGCTTCACAGGACAGCCAGGTTGTAGGAACAGCTCTCATCTCAAACCATCACCACCAAGCTCCTCCTTTCCAGCTGGAGAGGAGCCTCCTGGAGGTGGAGAGGAGCCCAAGCCAGAGTTAATTTTACATCCTCAGGGTCAAACAGGCCTAGGATGCAGAGTCCTGGCATTGATTACCACGCTGTCCTTTAATTTCAGCATGGCAGTGGGGCTTGTGAGCTACCCCTGGCTGGGCTGGTCCTGCCTTGGGAATGAATTTCAGCTGGGAAACGTGAGAGTGTTTGAACTGCACCAAGGGTGAAGTTCTGGAAGAGCATCTTGAGAGCACTGTCAGGTGATGCCAGCAAAGCATTGAATCAGCTGTAGCCCAGACTCTGGTACCTCTGCAAACTCAGCCCTGAGATGGGGATGCCTGTGAGAGGAGAGAGCTGGATGTGTCACGGAATCATGGAATGGTTTGGGTGGGAAGGGACCTTAGAGCTCCTCCAGTGCCACCCTTGCCATGAGCAGGGACATCTCCCACTGTCCCAGGCTGCTCCAAGCCCTGTCCAGCCTGGCCTTGGACACTTCCAGGGATCCAGGGGCAGCCACAGCTGCTCTGGGCACCCTGTGCCAGGGCCTCCCCGCCCTCACAGGGAGGAAGTTCTTCCCAACACCCAACCTAACCTTGCCCCATTCCCCTTGTCCCATATAAAAAGTCCCTCTCAGGGCACCCCAGGACTACACCTGGGGAGTCTCACAACCATCTCCTGGGCATGGGACACTTCCCAGCTCCAGCTGGAAATGGATTCAGTGTATCTCCCCCTTCCATGTCCCCTTGGCTTTTCCTCAGCCCAAAGCCCAGCAGGAGCTGTAGGAGACTCAGGGGATCCCTGCACTCTGCTCAGCTCCAACACAGCAGCAGCACCGCCCATGGAAGGGACTGGGATGAGGGTCCAGGTGGCAGCAGGGACAGGGAAAACCCCCAACAAGGTGTGAGCCACCGGGGCCGTTCTGTCTGCACAAGAGATGACTGAGGAGAGCCACAGGAATAATCTTCCAGCACAGAAACAACCAGTGGCAGGAGGGAGGAAAGTTCCTCTCCGTGTCCACAGAAGATTGGATAAAAAATAATAAGCTTAAATTGCAGCAAGAAAAAGTTAAGAAAGACATTAGAAACAGCTTCCTGAAAAAGAAATAAAATAAAAAATGTAGCTTTGCACAGTCTCAGTTGCTGCAGGTCCTTAAGCACTGCTTAGACAAACCCAGTCCAGGTATGGCAAAAGCATGAGTCCTGTCAGACGTGTTTGCTGATGCCCTTGCTGCTCACTCAAACCATGCCCAGGCACGGTTTTCCAAAGGAAAACCGGGCATAAAAGGGCAGCCACTGGCAAAGAGACCAAACAAGCAGCGCAGGCTCCCCAGCTCTCTGGTTCTGTTCCTCACCCGTGTCGGGCGATCCTCTGCCCAGGATTAAGTTTAATCTGAACATGGCAGGGACACGAGTGCTTTCCCCAAGCCTTTCCTCAGCCTTCCACCTGCACTGAAATCCCCTGATGCAAGAGGCTGGATCCTATTTTCCCTGGTTCAGGAAAAGAGATTTTGCAGGAGAAGGATCTTTCCCTGGCAGGAATGGCACAAAAACCCCACAAACAAACCCACAAGGTCTTAATTCTCCTGTGAGCGCGGAGTGGCTTCGGGGGAGGCCTGGCTCCCAGATCATTCCATGGGATGCCCTGATTTACCTTGATCAGAACAATTTAGCAGACATTTCTTTCCAAAGAGCGCTAATCACTTTTTCCCTCCTTCCTGTGCATAAAATAAGATTGAAACACACTGCACAAATTGCTTAGCACAGTCCCAAAAATGCTAATCAGCTGCAAACATCTAAATCACGGCTCGAGCCCCAGCCTGGTAAGGTAAGAAAACAGTGTCAGTGCATAGAGAACTATTATTTACTGGTGTCAGAAATAACTCTGGCATTTCCATAACTGTGAGCCTGCATGACAACTTCCTCCGGGAAACTGCTTCAGCTGCAGAAAAATCCATGACTTGAATGAATTGGGTAATTTTTTTACAAGGAGCAAGGAAATATGAACTGGGATGCACGCGCTTAACCTTCCAAGGGCTCTGTCAGCTGGTGATCCGGGGAGAAATGGGCTCTTTAACAAACAAACCAAGATACTTTTCACTGCTCTGCCTGGACTTGCAAATTCCTGCTGTATTAATAAACCCAAATGCGGATGGCAGCACCAGATAAAGGAGCTGGTCAGGGCTGTTGTGGGTTTTAGGACAGCAGTGGTTCACTGGAAGGACCATGCGTGGAAGCCTTGGGTGCCAGTGGTCTCTCCCCCTCCCTGCTCCGTGAGCTGCCCTCCAGCTCTGGCCCTAAGGCATCCTGCTCTTCTCTGGGACTGCCAGCTGAGCCAGGATGGAAAATTATTACTGAGGAATGCCAAGCCAAAGGTGTGCCTGGCTGGTGGGTGCCTCTCTCCCAGGAGGGACCGGGTGCTCTGCCACCATCCCACTCCAGGCTCCAGCAGACCTTGGGAGCATTTCCTTTTGAAAGCCACCACACCCAGAGGTGTCCTCCTACCCCACACCTCTCCTGTGAGACCCATCCGTGTCCCACGGGCAGATTCCTGCATCAAGAGCCCATCTAAGCACCCCTCCTGCTGGTTACAGCAGCATCTTAGCGAGGACTCCAGGCAGCCTCAGCAGCAGCAGGTGCATCTGCACAGCCCCGGCTCCAGCAGAGCCTTATCACCACTGCCAGCTGTTCCCCCCTCCAACCTCAGCTTCTCCTATCTTTTGGGGAGCACTCCCAGTTAACAGGGCATGTCAGGACCATTTTCCCTGATTTTATGACCCTCTGGGCTGGCAGCTCAAGTTAATACTTAGATTTATATTTTCCTGAGATAGAAAGGGGGAAAAAGTCCCATCTTGATTTGCATTCCCTAGGGGAATGCTGGCCAAGTTCATACAGATTTATGGGGGTGGGGGTAGATATTGACTTAGTCTCTCCAAGGGCTCGGGTGGAGGAAGGGACACAGAGGACTCTTATCTTGCTCCCACTGTTACAAAGCCTGGGTCGACTCCACTGCAGCTGCCTGAGGATTTGCACCACTACAACCAAGATTAAAATCTGGCCCTGACTCCAGTCAAATCAAGTGAGCTACTGAGGATTAGGGCACTGCTAATAACTAATTCTCACTGCAGCCACCGAACAGATAAATCGAGTAATGAAAGCGGAGTGGATGGGGAAATGCTCCTGGGCTGTCTCCAGATCAGGGAAAGGCGGGAGTGCTGCACATCCACAGCACAGGGAACAGAGGGAAATGATCAGCTCCGGCCACGGGAACCAGCTCCTTTCACAGGGAGGAGGAGCAGGGCTTTTTGAGGAGGATGCACGGGGAGGGACCCAGGGCTCCCTTTCGTCCCAGCAGACAAAGCAACAAAGCCTGAGCAGGAGCTGGAATGAAAGGCTTTCTACACAAAGGTAAGGGAAGGGTGAGCCAAACCCTGCTTTCCTCCCTCAGAAACAAGCCCCCTTGAACCGGCAGCTGAGCTTTTCCTCGCGGTTACGCTGCTGGAGCTCGCAGCAGACAGCAAGGCCGCTGCTCGCCCGCCTCACCGCACCCGCGGCCCGGGAGGAAGGGGTGACTTTTCCCAGGCGTTTCCCCGGCCTCGGAGGTTCCCAGCGTGGTGGAGAGCTCTGGGGAGGCCGAGAGCACGAGCAGCGGTGGCACCGGGGCCGCAGCCTCGCCGTGCCCGGGCTCCCCCGGCGGCCCCGGCCCCGGCACCCCCAGCTCCCTGCGGCCTTCCCGCCTCTGCCCTCTCCCAGGGAGCGGCCGAGGTAAGGCCGCGCGTGTGCTCACTGATATTTCCAGTCCTCCAATTAACGGGGAAGATAATTCACGCGTTTATGCATTAAAAAGGTACTTAAGTCAGAATAAATTCCGCTTCGTTGTTTTCCGAGATTCACCTCCCGCTCCCACAGCCGAAGGAAATGTAGGAGGCAAACACGACCTGCTCCTCGGTCCGTCTCTCCTGGCCACCAGATCCACCATCAGCCTGCGTTTGCCCACTAATGAATTGCTTTGTAAAACCGGGTAATATTATTCAGTTCAGTGTATTCCAACCTGAGGGTGCAGCCAGGGAAGGTTATTTCAAGCTAATTGTCTGGGAATGTCCCTCCACAGATCAAGCATCCGCATCCCTCCGTGTGAATTACGTCTCATACTACAGAGGGGAGAGTTAAAAGCATCAGGAAGGAAGAAACAATCCTGTGTGCACCACCTTGAAGCAAAACAAACTCTTATTTCAAAAGCTAGCTGCTTTAATCTTCCCTATAATGGGTTTCCGTGTTCCCACAGTTTAACATGTTTGTGGCTTCTGCATTTAGCACTGGAATAAACAACGCTCCAGTAATTGCCAGGTCACTGGTATTTACTTCTGTCTTTTTAAAAACCGTCCCTGCACAGCTGCCTTGAGTGGGATAGACTGCAATTTTCTTTACTGTCTCCCACTAATGAAGGCAAGAGGGCAGCAGGACCAAGTCAGATGGTGGAAAACGAAGCCAAACAGCCTGGTTGACTTTCAACACGATATTAAAATAAACTCCCACCTGTAACAGATTAATTGGCCTGGTCTTTGGCAGCCTGACGGGAAATAAAGACCACTGCTCAAAACCCAGTGCATCATTGTTTTTAATTATAGCTGTTTTTCTCAGCTGGCCTGGTGAAAGGATTGTTTTCCCACATGAATGTTTCCTGTGCAGTTCGGGATGAGCAGATATAACTGGGATGGGGCCAGTGCAAAGCATGGGGAGGGGACAGCAAACCAGGCGTGCTCCAGCAAGCTCCTGGAGCTGGGATTTATTGTTTCCTTCAGTGGAATGGGTCTCTGGGCTCCGCATGCCACCTCCCAAAAAACCAGTGGGCATTTTTATCTCCTTGCTGCTCTCATGGTGCAAAAGCCAGAGCCAGAAGCAGGGACAGCTCCTCACTCTGCAGGAACCTGGGCTGGGCTGGGACTGAGGATGAGGCTGGCCCAGGGGAGACCTCACATCTCTGACCCAGTAGAGCTGTGTTTGATGAGCCTACAGGCCTTTCCCAGCTCTTAGGAAAACCAGTTCATTTTCCCAACAGAATAAAGCAAAAGCTGTCCTGTGTCCCTGCATCCCGTCATCCTCCTAACTTCTGCCCTGGAATCATGTCAACACTTTCCCTGGCTGCTCCTTTTAAAGTCTCCACATTCCTTGAATCTGAATGGAATTCCTTGCCATTTTCTGGCTGTGAGTTGACACAATTGCTTATCCTGAAGGAAAGCCAAGCTGCGCGGCACAGGTCACCCAGCAGACCCGGGGAGAAGTCCCTGCTCCAGGCAGAGCATCACAAGAGTTTGTAGCTCTAAATTTAAGCTCTTTCTGCAGGTTGAGCTATTAATTACAGCTCTGGAGTGTTTCATGACAGTGCCTATTCACTGCCTGTGCTCTGCCACGAGGCGTTGGAATAGCACCGGATAATTCATGGAGAGGAACAGGAGCAGAGGTTTACAGCTAACTGGGAAATTCGCTTCCATGAGAAAGTGCAGCAGAACACAATGGAGGCACTGAGGATTTCACCACATCCCCTATTCATGCTCCAAGCTGGTGGGTCTGAAGAGCAAGGAATGCTTGGTCTAAAAATGAGCCATCAAATTTTGGCCAAAATTAGCAATATGTTCTTTCTTTGCTATGCTCAAATGTTTGATGGAAAGCAGACAGCTCCTGCTGAGGAGCCCATGCTAAAAAAACCCCAGCTTACTTTCTGTGGGAGAGGGAAAAAAAAAAAGAGAACACAATCTGCTATCAGCTCAACCATTATTAAAGGGAGAAATCCTAATCCCATATGCTGCCGTTTACTCAACGATCTCCACCACATGTACACAGTGTCCTTACAGAGGAGAGACGAGAAAAAAAAACCCAGGAAGAGAAAACTGGGAAGTCCAGAGGAGGCTCCAGGATGATCAGAGGGATGGAGCAGCTCTGCTGTGAGAGAGGGCTGCGAGAGCTGGGGGTGTTCACCTGGAGAAGAGAAGCTTTGGGGTGGCTGAATTGTGGCCTTGCAGTGCCTGAAGGAGCTGACGAGAAAGATGGAGAGAAACTGTGGACAAAGAATGGAGGGACAGGACACAGGGAATGGCTTCCCACAGCCAGAGGGCAGGGTCAGATGGGATATTGGGAAGGAATTCTTGGCTGGGAGGGTGGGGAGGCCCTGACACAGGTTTCCCAGAGAAGCTGTGGCTGCCCCTGGATCCCTGGAAGTGTCCAAGGCCAGGCTGGACAGGACTTGGAGCACCCTGGGCTAGTGAAAGGTGTCCCTGCCCATGGCAGGGGGTGGGACTGGAGGAGCTTTAAGTCCTGTTCTAACCCAGATCATTCCAGGATTCAATGATTCCATGACTTCTCCTCACTGTATTTCTAGGCATTTCTGCTTGGCCTTTTCTCTGTCTGCTGTTCAAAAAGCCCCCAGGAAAATAAGAGGAATAGGAAAATACTCCATGGCCTTTGAGATGTGGTGCTTCTCGGGGTAAGATCCTTTAAGTCCTCTTCAAGTTTTAAGAAATCTGAGCAGAAGCTGCGTTCTGAGAGAAGAAATCAAAGAGGTTTTAAAAGGCCCAGCGCCGCTGTGGGATAACTCCAGAAGAGGGAGTGCGCACGTGTGCCAGGGAGAGAAGCCTCCCACGTCGTGTTCCTTGCAGGTAACGAGGGGATGGTTCATTACAGGCAGTTTCACAGAACTTGACGTCTTAAATTTTTTACAGCAGCCATGGGCATGGCAGGATCTGGTGATTTGCCACCTGCGCTCAATTCGTTACCTGCAAAGACGGTACCTCCCTGAAAGGGAAAAAAGAGAAGGAAAGGGAAAAGCAAGAGAAGTTCCTCCAGCAGAGACACGCCGTGTGGCCTCCTCTGTGAGCAGCAGGCCTGGCAGGCGCTGCTGGATGAATTAATGCTTCATTAAGGACCTTTCCCAACTCCGGTGCCCCGGCGCGGTGCTGAGCACGATGAGCTGGAGGAGCTCCGTTCCTGATGAGCTACAACCCAGTGCCTTGAACATTTGGGTTATTAGAGTCGGGAGAGCAACTCCAAGGTTATTGCCTCGCTCCGAACCAGCTCTGCATATTTTGTGAGTGACTGAAGACTCTGCTGCTTTTCCTCTGCCTCCCTCTCGCAGCCGACGGTCCCCGCCGAGCCCCAGAGTGGCTGCGTTTGGCGGTGACAAAAAGCTCACAGTTTAGCTCCAGTTGGTTCCGTCATGTCATAAACTTTACAGGCTGCTGGAGGGCCCCTTTTCCGTGAAGAACGAGCGTGGGAGCATGGGCTGCACACAGCAAAGAGGCTGAGAACACAAACTCCAGTTGAGATTTGCAAGAGATGATGGGGAATTTTGCTTTGCAACTCCCATTAATTTCCGTCGCGGCCGGGCGATGTTGAGCACATGATTTATCACGAGTCTCGTGCTGGTTTGTATTGCTTTTCAGAGTAAAATATCACCTTTCCTTTAGATAAAAACAATCCCCTCTCCCAAAGCCCTGGCTCCGTCAGTGGCACATTAGGAGCATTAATAAAAGTGAGTGGAGCGTTAATAAATTAGCAGGTACCTCACAAACTTCAGCACAGAATTCCAGAATGGTTTGGGTTGGAAGGGACCTTAAAGAACGTCTTGTTCCACCCCCTGCCCTGGGCAGGGACATCTCCCACCATCCCAGGGTGCTCCAGCCCTCTCCACTGGCCTTGGGCACTGCCAGGGATCCAGGGGCAGCCACAGCTGCTCTGGGCACCCTGTGCCAGGGCCTCCCCGCCCTCACAGGGAACAATTTCTTCCCAAAATCCCCAAATCCCATCTGTCCCTCTTTCATCTCAAAGCCATTCCCTCATGTCCTGTCACTCCAGGCCCTTTATGTCAAAGGTAATGGGGAACTGCAGGGTTGTTCCAGATTTTTGACTGAGTAGGGCAACAAAGAGCCAAAATCAGCTTTGGGAACCCAAACTTCAGGGCAGGCTTTGCACCCAACACAGCGAGAAAAGAGGAAAACAGAGAGAATCAGGCCTCAGACGTAGTTTCCATTAAATCCAGGCAAATAGGGTGTACATGGACCTGTTCCTTCCATAGGCACCTCTCAGCAGATGTCATTAAATGGAATAACCAGATTTGTGGCATTAGAAGAGCCCAGCCCAATCCCAGGTTATGCTGCCACTGAGGAGGAAGAAAGGAGCTCTTGGGGAACCTCTGAAATAAATTTGATAAAGAAGCCAAGCCTCAGGTGGGAGATTTTCAATAGCAATCACTCTCCATGCCTGTTGGGCGCTTGGAAAGAGCCCGTGCATCTCACTGTCCTGCTTGCATTTATGGAACTCCTGCACTCAGAGGGTCCCAAAGTGATTAGAATTGACTGGCTACAGGATTCATTTCCCTGGGCCTGAACTGCATCGATTCTGGTGGAGAGCACAGCGGCTCTTTAACGACGAGCAGTAACAAACCATGAGAATTCAAGGCAGGAGGTCAAGAAGGACTCAGCCATCCAAAGCCACTCCCCCTCCCCCCCCACCCAGAAAAAAAGGGATTGAGGGAAAAGCACTGTGATTGAAATAATCTAAATTTTGAGCAGAGCCCATGGCCAGCACCTTCAAGCTTCTGAAAGTTTCCTTCAAGCCATACACAGGCAGTTGATTACTTTCTCAATTTTGGTTGGCTAAAAGCCCAACATGGATGTATAAAAACTCCCATTATTTGCTGGGTACAACGGAGAGAATTACCAGCCTTATTTGACAGCATCTTGAGCTTTCTGATTGATTTCTCAGCTAAGCTGTTGACCAGGGATGACCCAGCGAGGATGGTAGCCCTGCCTCGTGCAGCTCCCTCCCAGTCCGCCTGGAGAGTGAGTGATGTCCGTGCACCAGCAGTGACCCTGGAGGCAGAACAGTTTCCTGGCACCTTTATTAGAAAACAGTAAAGATATGAGAGCAAAGACCCCTGGTTTCATTTGAGGGTGCACTAAATAATTTATTTTCCAGCGAGACTTTCAGCTGGTCTATCTGCATTGCTCTGGGAAGCACAGAATCCCAGAACAGTTGGGGTTGGAAGGGATCTCTGGACATCATCCAGCCCAAGCTCCCTGCTAAGGCAGAGTCACAGAGAGCAGGTGACACAGGCACACATCCAGGTGGGTTTTAAGTATCTCCAGAGGCACAGACTCCGTGACCTCCCTGGGCACAGAAGATGCAGCCAACAGGAGACACCAACCTGGATTTGCAAATGTCAGACCCCAATTCCAGCAGCGGGGACCAACTGAAAAAGTTTAATACTATAACCCTTTACACTGGCCGTGACCTCCAAACACCCTGGGTCTCTCTGTAGCTCCTTCAACTCAACAAGAGCACGGTCACACCTTGGACTTCCCTTCTGGCCAGGGCTGTGCATTAGATGTGCCAATCTCCCCCCAGCCGGGCTCACCTCCCTCGCCTCCTGGACACGACATTCCTGGGAATGCCTTGCAAAAAGCTTCTGTGCAGCTGGAAGCACCATGGGGAGAGAGGATAAAGCCTGTGCTGAGCTTGCCATTAGCACAAACCCTGCAGATCCAAAACCACCGAGGCAGAACTATGCCTCCCAAAAGGCTGCACCACGAGATTTACGTGCACACACAAACTGTGGAGCCAGGTCCCTCTCCAGCCTCCATGAGCATCCCCCCTCCTGTCAGTACAGATCCTTTTCAAGCCTCGGCTTCACAACCACCTAAAACCCTGCGGTTTGAAGGGACAGTGTCTCCTCTCTGCACCCTGGCTGTGCTGCTTTCCCAGATTCCTGGGAGGCTTTTCCCAGCTCCCTGGCTGTGGGCAGGCAGGGCTGCGGCTGCCCCACACAAGCGGGAGGCTGGAATGTCCCGTGGTTCCCAAATGGATGAAGGGAGGGAGAGGTGGCTTTCCTGGCGCAGAACTTTCCTAAAAGAGCCACAGCATCTGCTGGAAATGTTTGTGGCCAGCTAGCCCTGGAGGAGGCTGCCTAAAGGATGGATGAGTGCCTCAAGGGACCCAAAACTTCCAAAACTGTAACGCTGTCTGAGCTAGCGGGTCTGTCCCAATGACACCCAAGGTCTCTCTTAGCCAGTTCCGAGCTGCTGAGCCCTGGGGATGAAGATCCTGCTCTGAAGGTAATAAATCAGAGATGACAGAGGGAAAACTGATGGGGAATGCACGAGGCAAAGAGCACGGGAAGTTGGCTAAGAGATCCCAGAGAGCATGTGGGAGAGAGTTCATTACTTTTCTCAAGTCACTGCTGTTAATTACATTCAGGGCTCAAAATAAAAGTCATCTCTAGGTGAGGAAAGCTGACAGGGCTTCATTGTATTTTGTGTTTGCTGAGTTACCTTTCCTGCATCGCTCACCTGGTGGGGAAGGTCTGCTCGGACCGCGGTGACAGCAGATAAATCACTGGCTTTGCTGCCATCTTTGAAAAATGAATTTCGAGCCCCCGCATTTCTCATCAGTGCATCTCCCTTCCTGCCGCCTCCTCGCTGGCACAGGAGGGCTGGAGGCTATTTTAAATGGAAAGCCAGGACAAATCTGTGGCTGAGCTCCTCTGGGCAGCTTCCAAGGTGAAGTCAGAGCTCCTGCCCCGGGGGCTGCTGCAAGCACGACCTGGTGGGTGCCCACCAGCAGCCCTTAGCTGAGCTGGGACCACTCCAAATCGTGGTCTGGGTGTGTTTTTAGGAGCAGATGGGCAGCCAGGTGCCCTGACCTGAGACAAGCTGAGCTTGAAGAGTCGTGCTGGAGGCTGAGCGGTCACCGCTGCCCAGCGCCCACCAGGCACAGCACCCACCGTGGGCACCTCAGGGTGCTCAGGAAAGGCTCTCGTGGGCTCCCCAAAAGCGAAATGCCAGGGGCTGTTCTGCAAGGCTCATCCAGGCCACCAGGCTCAGCTTTTCCAGGAGGTGCCGGCCTCCCCCACCGAGCAAATCCAGCCGCGGTAAAAGCCGGATCCGCGGGCGATGCCGCAACCAGGTGTTTGAAACAAAGGCATGGGAAGAGCAAAATTAGGTCAAATCTGCTGATGAGAGATGAGTAAATAACAGTTGCTATTCCAGGGAGCTTTTGTTCTCACTAAAAGGAGAGCAGGCAGCTTTGCAGATCTGTCTCCTCTCATTCCTGCTGAAGCAGGGGTTTAGGCATCCTCAAAGTTCCATGGGAGCATAAAAGGAGGCTGCGGGGAGGGAGGGGGGTTTAAACTGTGCACGCTCATGGAAATGTGTAGCTGAGGCTGTGAAAAGTGATTAATGGAGCCAATCAACAAACAATGGTGAGAATATTATTGAAAGACTTTCTTTGCGAGTGTCTGAGCACGATGGACTGACAATATAGAGGAGTCCGCTGCTTTATAACTGGAAATTTTTCTTTGCAAGTATAATAAGAAAGTGGCTAATAATAGGATGGAGAATATTTTCAAGGTGTGTTTTATTATCCACTTATCTCTGACGCTTGCCAAAAGAGGCCTGAATATTCCTCAGTACATTTGAGACTTTCTGGCAGGGGAGAAAGACTGATGAGTGCTATAAAATAGGGAGTTAATGAAAGCAACTACATCTAAATGCAATATCTGGGTCCCATGGCTGAGATTTCCTGCGGACCGACACCGTATCCCTCTGTGGCTCGGGCTCTGCAGCCAAGTGAAATGATGTTCTCTGCCTTGGGAGGTGGGGGAAGCTGAGAGTCATCGCCAGCATTTAATGACACAAAAGTAAGATCGTAGAACCGTGCAATGGGCTGGGCTGGGACCTTAAAGATCATCAAGATAATTACCATTATCTAATTTGCTGATAAAAAGGAGTTCCACAAGCCCCTGCTTCCCAGAGGGATGCAGGCAGAGAAGCTGGCAGTCTCCAGGCAAAGTAATTCGAGAAAAAAGCCCAGAGTGCTTTTTTTCTCATACATTGGGAAATAAGGGGCCATAAATGCTCAGTGACACATATCCCCTACCAAAGCATCCGGGATTCCCTGAAATCCCACAGCTACCAGCAGCGTCCCACAGCCATTCCAGCAGCAGGACCCCCCAGGTGTCCCCTGCTGAGGGGAAATGTTGGAGTTTGGCTCAGTTCTCCTCTCATTCCCGCGACGCGATCCCAACCAAGCCGCACATGCAGAAGCTGGAGATGTGCTTTATGCTCTTTGTAATGCCAGCTGACAGTAGATATATATATATTTATATAAATAAAAAAAACCCCTCTATACACAAAAATCTATCTATATTTGAAGCATCTGAAAGAATTACTTGGCTGAAAAACATGGGAGATGTTGATGGCAGTAGAAGCTGTCAGAGAGGCGCAGAGATTTAGCACCGCTGGGCCTGAAGAAATGCTGCTTTTGTGGATGCTCCTCGTGCGCTGCAGCTTCCCCAGCTCAGCTCCATCACCTCCCTCATCTCCACAGCCACCAGCCCCGGCATCTCTCACCTCATTCAAATTCCAGAGGTTCCTCTCTAACGTGCTGAGCAGAAGCTTCCCACCTCTTATCCCAAGCTTTCAATCTCATGAGAAATATTAAAAGGAAAACATGGAAATTACAGGAAAAGTAACCAAAGGATCGTAACCTGCCACAGTAATGAAAAATCCAGTTGGGCTTGGAGTGCAGCCGGGCTGATGGAAAATAAAGAGGAAAATGAGGGATGTTTAGTCCTGCCTGCGGGAAGTACTGCTGTGTGGGGCAAGAAACAGAATGCTAAATAAAACCACAGGTGGAACATTTCTTGGGAATCACGGAATCATGGAATATCCTGAGCTGGGAGGGACCCACAGGGATCACCCAGTCCAGCTCCTGGCCCTGCACAGACACCCCAACAACCCCAGCCTGGGCATCCCTGGCAGCGCTGCCCAAGCACTCCTGGAGTTCTGGCAGCCTCGGGGCCGTGCCCATTCCCTGGGGAGCCTGGGCAGTGCCCAGCACCCTCTGGGGGAAGAGCCTTTCCCTGAAATCCAACCTAACCCTGCCCTGGCACAGCCCCAGCCATGCCCTCAGTTTCTGGATGCACCAGGCACTACAGAGCGGAGGTGATGGGCTCAGTTATCCCTGGGAAAGCAGCAGGATCTTGGAAACTCGCAGGGGGAACCGGTAGGACAGGAAAAGGTGGGTTGGGGTGCCTGTGCCAACAGCAGTGCCCTGCTAACACCCGTGCCAGGCTGTGTCCTGGTGGACCATGCCTGGATGGAGCCCGAGGTCCTGCCAACAGCCCCATCCCAGATCGGCTGCATTTGTGCCTCAGTTTCCCTCTCACCAAAACCACTGCAGCATTTTGGATACCCCTCTTTTCCAACCCCAGCCCCGCCAAGTCCCCTCTCTTAGCCTGAGTTAAACCAACAAATCCCACTCCCAACCCCCATCACTCCCTTTGCCAGGTGTGGAAAAGCCACCTCCCTGTCAGGCTGTGCATCTCCAGCTCTCCATTGCGCCCGGCACTCCGATATTCCCGGAGCCACTCAGAGACAGGCAGGGTCTGTTAGTGCTAATGAAACCGGGGAGCCCAATTCCCCACGCAAATGAACTTGTGGGAAGGGGATTACATCTCCTCACATGCACGAGGTTGAGATCTGGCACCCGTGGGCTCTCTTTGAAAGTCTGACCTCATTCCTGCCTAGTAAACACTCTTCCAAGGATGAATAATAATAAAACCCCCTCACTTTTCTTGCAGAATCATTACATTGTTTTATTATTTTCCTATCCATGCTGTCAATAATAAATCACATTACCCAAGACGTTCACATTTATTAGACTATTTAGAGCTCAGCGGCGTTGGCGTGGGTTTGTGTTCGTGCTGTTACCAGAGCTCAGGGTTTGCTCCTAACTTCAGGTCCCCAGCACACACCTTTCATTAAACAACGCAAGAGAGGAAAATAGTCCTGAATTAGCAGCACCATCCAAACATCCCGGTGTCATGGGAGGGTCAGGAGAACAGCTTTGGGCTTCAAGCCAGGCCAGACAGGGCTTGGAGCAACCTGGGATAGTGGAAGGTGTCCCTGCCCGTGGCAGGGGGTGGGACTGGATGAGTTTTAAGTTTCCTTCCAACCCAAACCATCCTGGGATTCTGCAGAGCTCCTGCAGACACTGTAAAGGTGAAGGAAAGACTTAAGGGGGGTAAGAAATGCAAAGGAACAAACACTTGCTCCCTTCTCCAACTCCAAACTAATCCAAGAAACAGCAGGGAAAGCTGAATTCCTACAAATTATTCCTCTGCTCCCTTAAATTGCCCCTTTACTCCGAGCGATGCACAGACCCGTGGGAGGATTCCTCGCTCGCCTACCTGACCATGGAATTTTTAGCCCATGCCCAGGTGTGACCCTGGGCACACTGAACGAGCTGGAGGAGGCCACACAGAGCCCTGGGAGATGAATTTCTGCCAGGTCTGCAGCCCCTTCCCTGGGGCCTTTTGGGCCACAGAGAGTTTTAACAGTGACACACAAAGGGTCACCCACCTGTGTGAACTGGCAAAGCCTCCTTGGATCACCAAGAGAGGCACGTGGGCTTGGTGAGGAGCTCAGCCTGGAGTCAGATCTCACCCAGGGTGTACCGGGAGAGAAACTGAGGGACAAGAAGAGGAGGAATTAACTCAGTAGATACACACAACACTGGTACAACAAATCCAGGGTCTTCACTCTTGACTTCACTGCTGCAGCCAGAGAATCACCATCCCTTGGCGCCAGGGCAGTGGGATTTTGGGATGCACCTTCTCTGCCAGCTTCCTCGAATAAAGTGCAATTTAGCACTTCAGGTTTGTTTGTGCAGGCTCAGCCCGGGGCTGCTGCACAGCGAGGGCGGGCAGAGCTCCCAGGGCAGCAGCGGGAAAACAAACCCGGCCCTGGCTGGTGCATGTGAGCAAAAGGGAATCATATGGTTGAAGAGAAGAGTAATTGTAGTGGAAATTCAAAATCACTTCACTGAGCCCATTTCATGCTGTCCTTGTTGCTCCTGTAAATCAGCAGCGGCATTTTATTCCTAAACAACAGCAATCCTGAATGGGCAAGAAAATGAAATAATTGTGTTTTGACCAGCTTGAGACAATTCCTCCGTATTTATAAACACAGGTGTCGGCTGTAAAGGCCCTGTCAGGCTCATCAGGCAGCACCAGGCAGGGCTGTGCAGCACGGCCAGGGCAGGAGGCTCCTCCTGCAGAACTTGGCCGAGGGTTTGGGATTCCCATCTGGCCTCCCAGAAACCAAAAGGATCCATCAGCGTTTCAGGGCAAAGCAAAGCCAGAACAGCCAGAGCAAAACACCCCCACATGTGCATCCGAGCCCCAAACCGGGATGTCCTGGTGCTGGCACCTTCCTGGGCCACCCCCAGCCAGTCCCTCTCCCTCCTTCACGTGTTTGCCTGAGCTCTGCTGCTTCTCCTCTGTCCTTGCTTGCAAGAGTCCTCACTCTCCAGCCCTTGGGACAGGCACAAATCCCAGAACCCCAGAATGGTTTGGGTGGGAAGAGATGCTAAAAACCATCTTGTTCCACCTCAGGGACACCTCCCACTGTCCCAGGCTGCTCCAAGCCCTGTCCAGCCTGGCCTTGGGCACTGCCAGGGAGCCAGGGGCAGCCACAGCTGCTCTGGGCACCCTGTGCCAGGGCCTGCCCACCCTCACAGGGAAAAATTCCTTCCAATATCCCATCCAGCCCTGCCCTCTGCCAGTGGGAAGCCATTCCCTGTGTCCTGTCCCTCCAGCCCTTGTCCAAAGTCCCTCTCCAGCTCTCCTGGAGCCCCTTTAGGCCCTGCAAGGGGCTCTGAGCTCTCCCTGGAGCCTTCTCCTCTCCAGGTGAGCACCCCCAGCTCTCCCAGCCTGGCTCCAGAGCAGAGGGGCTCCAGGCCTGGAACATCTCCGTGGCTCTCTGGCCTCTCTCCAGCAGCTCCACGTCTTTTCATGCGCTGAGAAAATATTCTGGTTTCTTTTAACCTGTTCAAGGCAGACTCAGCCCCTTGCTGCCCTCCCACACGGAGCGGGAGAGGCTCAGCCACTCAAGGAAGGGATTTCCTGGAAGGGGCCTTGCTCAGACCCGCTGCAGCCTCCCAGGGCCTCCCCAAGCCTCAGATCCATCGGCTCGCAGGGCCCAGAACAACCTCTATTGCCTTTGGCTATCTCAGAGCCCTTCATCCTTGATCAGAAATAATCAACTGGCAGAAAAAGAACCTGACATCAAACCACCTTTGCTTTTAACCATCCTCAGGACTGTACCTGTCAGTCTCCCACGCTACTCCATGAGTCCCTGGGGGATTTGGGGCTCCCTCAGCCTCTGTGCCATCTTCCTAAGAGCTCTGACAGCCTCTGCATCACAGAAAAGGGGTGCCAGCAGCCAAGAGCCATTTGCAGAGGAAACCAAGGTGTAACAGCTCTCCAGGTACATCAATCAAAGTGTCTTCTAGGGGAATGTTCTGCCTTTTTTCCCTAAAAAATGTATTTGGCAGCTGATGAAAACAATGTCAGACTTTGTCTGCCTCACAGTTCTCAGAGAAGACCTCTCAGCTCATTTTCTACAGTCTCTACTCCAGGTGCCGGATCCTTTGTGATCCCCACTGGATCTAGCAGCTGGAAAACCTTCCAGCCTCTCTCCTTCTTATCCGTTTCATTAATTATTATCTTTAGTTTCACCCTCATTTCCTTAAGCTGTTTTGACAGCCTTGTTGGTCCATCAATCAAGTGTCTCGTAAGTACTTTTGAATTTCTTGGTGAATCTCAATAAAACTTGACAAGGGATGATGAGACGTCACTGTTAAAGGCAAAAAGGAATATGAAAAAAACCCCAAAATAACAGCAACAAAAAAGCAAGATGTAAAAAGAGGCCAGGTAAAGGGAAATGCCCCCTCTCTCTGGAGGTAGAGAACATAAAACATAAAATATAAAACTTCTTCCCCCCCTCAGCACAAGTTCCTTATTCCTGTGCCCTGGGAGGGGGGAAGGCAAGGCTCCCCTCCCAAAAAACCCCAGCGCAGGTCAGGAGACAGAGCCCGAGAAAGTTTAACTGCACTAAATGGAAAACTTCCATCAGGAGGTTTGTCTGAAATCTGTCCCACAGGCAGGGAGATGTGCCGGGGGAACAAACATCATCTCCATTCCGATTCCGCTGCGGTGGAGGATCAGGAAATGCCTCCCGTGAGAAGTTTGCCCTCTGAGCCTGCTGTGCCTACAATCTCTAGAGACAAAAGACAATTCCAATACGTTTTATTCCCTCTTGTCTCCCTTAAGCCCAAAGCATCCCCAGGGCACTTTGACCTCCCAGCTTCACTCCCACTGTAATGAGCCCCAAGCATCCCTTTGGCAGGACCCACGAGCAACCCCTGCTGTGACACCCCTTCCTCTGGCCGATGCAAGGACATTTCCTCAATGTTTTTCAGGGATCATTCACGAATCTCCCCTTTCCAGCCCAAATTCAGCTGCACAGGCCTGCCTGTGCTCAAGTTTAATGATGCCACGGGCTCCAGAGACCAGGGAGATCATTTTATGGCGCTGTGAAGGGTGGATTGATGGAAGAGCAAAGGGGCCATCCCACAGTTTGCCAGTGCACGCTGCAGGGAATGTACTTGGGCTGTCATTTGGGCTGAGATGGACAGATGGAATCAGGGCACCACTGCAAGGAAAATGATGGAAATAGGAGGTAATGCCAGTTTTTGCTTCATCAGGTTTAAGTAGACGGCGCAGGATGAGAGGAAAACTCAGGGAAGGACTGGGGGGATGCAAAGCAGCTTTAAGATGAGGGAGAAATAGGGGCAGGCTGCTGTCTCCCGAGGCAGAGATGGATTGCTGGACCACTGGAAGTTTCTCCTGTCCAATTAATGTGGTGACACAAAGGGCTCCTGTTAAATCTGAGCTCTCGCCACTGCTGCCGTGACTTGGTCCCTGTTCCCGGGATTACACCTGTCACAGTCTGGGTTTGAGCACCCTCATCACCCTCCCGTCCTTGCCTTGCAGCCCTCAGGGAGGTTTTAGCCTCTCCCCCAAGGTGTCTGACACCAGACCCCTGGCACCTGGCAGGGATCTCTGGATCGCGTTTGGAGGCCGATGCCCACAGTCCAAACCACAATTACCTGAGATGGTTTTGCTTCGCACAGTGATAACAAATCCTCTCTCCCATCTCCTGCTGCTGCCCCAGACTGATCCCTGATAAAGGTGAGAACACCTCAGCCACAGACAGAGCTGCATTTCCCATTACTGCTGCTGCTATTGAAGTTATTAAGATAATTGCTGTGCCAGCCTCGCCACAGCACGGCTGTGACGAGCTGGTAACGCTGCCTGCTCTGCACTCGTGGGGACCGGTGAGTGGGGGAGATTTACACCCAGAAAACACCCGGGCTGACGGCCAGCTGCATTCCCACGCCTGGTAATTGGCACTCGGGAGCCCGACTGGGGCCAGGAAGGCCAGTGCCTCTTTTCCAGCCTGCTTGTTTTACGTTCGCTTTGGTTTCGCTACCAACTAAATGCACTCAAGGGTAAAGACTCCTCGGGGACCTGTGAAACGGTGCTACTGCAAACACAACATCTGTATTTGTTGCCAAGGCGATGGTTAATAACATTAAAATGGAACACGGGCCCTTTCTGCAGCGGGACACGCAGGCTGATCCTCTGCCAAGCGGGGGAGAAGAGGGGACACAGAGCTCACACGTGCTGGGGGGTTCCTTGTTGGGGTGTTCCTGTGCCCATAGGGAGACACCAAAGGCAGCTTTGCATCCCAGCCAGGATGGAGAGGATGGAGAAACCTGGCAGACCTGAGAGGGGGGGTGCTGAGGTCTTTGCAGCTGGAGAAAATGCCAGCTTGGGGCCACGCCACGTCCCTCCGGCCACCAGCACCGAGTTCTGCAGTGCAGAAGTCTCCAGCATGACCTTTCCTAGACAGACACTAGAAAGCCATTGCTGAGCACAAGCCAATTTGCTTTGCAAGTCTAAGTGGCAATTTTCCTTCTTAAATACATTACAGCTGAAGGTAAATGGCTATAAACAGAAAGTTACTCCTCACTCCCTCCGCAGAGACCTCTCCCCGTGGTTATGAGCAATGATCTTAAAAAATACTGTAGCGAGGCACCGGCAGCACAGGACACGGTTGTTTTCAGCGAGTGACTTTTGTGCCAGGCTTTTATTAAGAAGGAAAAAAGATTAAGTGATAATATCCGCAGGGGGCAATGACTTCTTCAAATATCCTTATGCAGCAATTTTAACAGGGAGTGAAAAATTAGGAGCAAGGTTTAAGGTCTCTTGGATTTTATTCTGAGTAGGTCCACTGGCTGAAGAACAGCAGCCTGCCAAGCACCTCATGAAAATTCAGCAGGACAGGGTCATAAGCTGTGGTTATGTGAGGAATTTCAGTACCAGGAGGAGGAGGAGGAAACACAGGGACTGCAAAGAGCTTCCCCCAGTCCCACTGCAGGCTCCAGGGAGCTCCCACGGCTGAGGGAGGCCACGCTGGTAAAAAGGGGAGGTGGGGTGTACAGCAAGGGAGACCTGCCCTGCCTTCCCACCACTCCCAGGTCCCACCTGGCCCCAGGAGAGCTTGTCCTGCCCATCTCCACCTGCAGGTCCCACCTGCACCCAGGGGCGCT
>VZRQ01001475.1:102471-136218 GCA_013397975.1 Machaerirhynchus nigripectus
GAGCTTGTCCTGCCCATCTCCACCTGCAGGTCCCACCTCAGCCCCAGGAGAGCTTGTCCTGCCCATCTCCACTTGGGACTGTGGTGGCCAAACAAAGGCATTTCCCCTCCCAGCCCCTTCTCGTGCCTCTCAGCAAACAACCTGAGATTAAACCCTTTAATTAGCAGCTCTCAAAAGCATTGTGGGATTCCCTTCTTTCTGATCAACTCGTTGGTCTTTCCTGTCCAACACCTGCCTCCAGCTGCAGCGCGGTGGCTCCAGACAGCCTCACACAAAGGCAGGGTAATCACACAACCCGCCTCGGAGAATTTAATCCTTCTCATCTCTTATTTTGGCCTGACATTTCTGTTCATTAGGAGCACGCTGAGTGCAGCACTGTACATCTTCATTGGGAGCCCACCGTTCCTATTAAATGTAATTATTTCTCCCCGCGGCTTGCATGCTAAAGATGGGCACTAAAAAGCAAGTGGCTGCTGCAGGAAAGCATCACAAAACTCTTTTACAATCCATGTGCTCTGCAGCAGCATCCATGGGCTACCTGAGACTGGACCCACAGGTTCTGGAGGTGTGCAGGACCACTGGGATGAGTTTCTCCACCTCTGGGCTCAGCAGGAATGGTTTGGGGCGGAAGGAACCCGAGAAAACACCAAACCCCGAGGGCTTTCCTTGCCAGCACCTGGCTGAACTGCCACACCTGGATCTGAGCAGAACATCTGGTTTGCACTGAAACCCTGCCAGTACCAAAAGATGTGCTGTAACCCCCGGCACCCAGTGCCAGGAGCTAATTAGGCTCCTATTAAAGGTGTTGCTTATTCTCCAGCCTGAATTCGTTTGGAGGTTTCAGCTTCCAGCTCCTGGGCTGTAGTGCCTCTCTGATGGCCAGACCAAACCAGCTTCCTAATGCTCTCCTGGGATCAGGCTATCCCCCTCTCTCACCTCTCTGTACATTACCCAAACCCAGAAGGGACAGAAAAATCCGGGGCAGGCTAAATCCCTAAACTTCTCCGTTTTCCCCCCAAGCATTTTCCCACCTCATAATGTTATTTTTTCTCTAACATCTTTTCTTTTTAATTTTCAAAACTGTTTTCAGCTTGACCAAGCCAAAAAAAGCATTTACAAAGTCATTTTCAAAGAGGTGGAATATCCTATTCTGGCAATTTCGTATCAGCCCTGTGTTCTTTTGAAATGAAATGTATTTTAAAAGTATTACAAAAGTATTAAAAAGTATTTCCAAACACTTCATTTGAAATTAAATGCTATTTCAAAAGTAAGCAAGAGCCAAGTTTGCATATGCTGGATGAAAGAATGAACCATTTGAAGGAAGGGGTTTGTCTGGGTGGGGTTTGGCGTTTTTTATTGGTTTTTAAATGATGTTTTCACAACGTTTCAAAATGCCATCATTTTGTCCCATTTGAGGCTAAAATTGCCATTCTTGACTAAAGGGGGGAGCCCAGCTGAAGCCTTAGGGCAGGAATTTCAGACGGCCAGAGCCAGAGGGGATAAATCCCACCCTTGATTCCAAGCAGTGGCCAAGCACACGGAAAAACAACCTCCATTAGCAGCTCCCTGGCACCGGGACCTGTGCGAGCCTTTCCAATTCCCAGAGTCTCAGAACTTGAAAAAGCCATTCCACACTTATTTAGTGGAATATCTTTATTCAACCCTAAATGTACGCAATCAGCATTAGGTTGATGTATTCCAGCCAGCAGCGACTTGGGGGACCCACTTGAACAGGAGACTTCATGAATATTCTACAGACTGACATTTGTTTGCAGTATTTGAATATTTCCTAATAACCAGGGGAAAAAAAAAAATGCGTTCCAGGAGGCCAAGCTCATGAATGCTTTATAAAGTCAGGTCTCCCCTGAAATATCATAAATGGCAAACATTGCTCACCACGCAGAGGTGTGCAAAAAATATCGGATATTTCCACCACCTGAGCTCCACTGGGAGCTCCCCTTTCCGGGCTGGGTCTGGTGGGCAGCGTCCCCCACCTCCGTGGGATGGAGGGGAGGAGGTGCCCACCACTTCCTGGCCCTCCTGACATGCCCAAAGGCTGTTTGTTCCATGGAAGCAGAAAATGGATGTCTTGCAGTCATTCTGTTGGCAGCATCACAGAATCATGGAGTGCTTTGGGTCGGAAGGAACCTTAAAGATGATCCAGTTCCAGCCCCCTGCTGTGGGCAGGGATGCCACTCTATGGCTGGAGAAATCCCTGCTTTTCAGGGAATTCTTATCAGGGATTATTAGTGTTTTTTATGAGCCTCAGTCCTGCAGCAGCACTGCAGGAGTGTTTTATTTTTTACTGCTGTATCTTTTCTCTTTCACACCATAAACTTCAACCCCTCAAAGTACAACTTTCAATCTGTGCCACCCCCAGCACTCGAACACAAGGAAAAAACCCACACTCGAGGTAACTGCAGCCATTAAGGATGTGAACACTTATTTCCTCCAGCTCCTCCTCAGTGACCCTTATTTAAAGCATTCCAAAACTCCAGCCTTTTTCCAACCTTGGCCTGTGCTTGTTGAGGGCAAGTGAAATGGATTTCCATTTGCTGCATAGTTCTCTCCAACCATTCAATCTTTCTGCCCTTATTTATCCTTTCACAAAGTCAGGGGGTCCCTATCTAATATTAATATTTCTTTGTGTTGAAGAAGCACAAGGATTACTCCTAAAATCTCTGCTCCTGCATATTTTGAAGAGTAAATAGGGGGATTTTGAAAGCCTATTTGGCATCGGCCTAAATCTGCCTTTCAAAGCTCCTTCGTGACCAAAGCAGTTGTCCAACACACTCCTCGTTGTCTCAACAGCTTCATAATTCCGATGGCACTGTCTCACTCCAAACTGATTGCTTCCAGCTCCAGGATTAGTTCAGCAACGTACAGCCAAAGGCAGGGAATTCAGCTCCTCTTAAAACACTCAGAAAGCACCAAAAAGCTTTGATGCTGTTTGGAGCAAGCAGGGCAGAAAGCTCGAGTCACTGAGGGATGGGTCTGTCACCTGAGATTTCCTTTACAGCCCAAGGAGAGCAATGAGCACTTTTAGCAGGCAGGTCTCCTCAAATGCCCATTTTCAGCCGAGACAAATCATCCCTGAGGTTGCCTCTTCCCGCTGACTAACAGCCTCGAGTCTGGGAGCACAAGGCTCACGGCTCATGCTTGGAGACTCCACCTGGAACATTAAACCATCCTCAGAACCACCAGCCTGACACAAAATCCCAGCAAACCGCAGGGGCTGCCTTCCATCCCAGCCTCATTTCTGCTGTTTTCCCTGCATTCAAGAGATTCCTCAGTCCAATCAAGTGCTCATTAACTGCCCTGAGCCCTTATCAGCAGAGATGTGCTGCTGCTGCCAAATTAATGCAACGAGGATTAAGTCACTCCTGGAATGTTTTATCCTACAAAACCTGTGCGTGCATCCAGGTAAGGGTGTCCTGATGGAGTCCAGGTCATGCTCCTGCAGAGCCAGTGGAGGTCCTGGTCCCATTTTGGGTCGGATATTTTCACCATCAACCATCTGGAAGTGTTTCACTAATTAAAGGCTCGCCCTGAAAACTCAATTTGGCGGAATTCCTCCAGCTCTGCAGCAGATTTGATCTCAGTGACCCCGCCTATTGTGCTCCGCAGGTTGACAAGGTGCTGAATAAACAGGTAAGCACAGATTTTGTTGCCTTTACTTATAAATCAATTTTAATTACGACGACGACATCAGCAACAGAATCGAGTCAAACTGCTGGGCCCATTCTTCTCCCACGATAACTATCCCGAATTAAAGGGTGAATTGCTCTGCGCTCGGGGTATTGTCATGCAGACGAGGGAAAACAACTCACTTTCCAATTTCCTCATGCAAATGCAGGCGGAATTGTTGAGACACAGAATATATTTTGCCATCTCAGTGGTTCTGTAGAAGATAAGAGGAGCCGCGAAAGTTTTGCAATTTGTAAGCTGGCAGCTTATTAAATAAATAAATAAGAACCCCCGCCCTGCAAACCCAAATGTTTAAATAACATTACAAGTAAACTGTCAAGGTCAGCAAATAATGCGTTTAAACAATCTTGTATTCCTTTTGCCTTTCTGCAAAGACTATGCTATAATTTATGGGTTTATTTCCTTTTCAAAAGAAGTTTCTGGATACAGTCTCAAACTCCAGTGGAATATTAAAAAAATAATGGCAAAATATTCCAGCCTGAAGGCTATTGCAGGGTGCTCTGCATTCCCGAGCTGGCGCCTGTACCTCCCTTGCACGAGGCAGGCGGCACTGCAACACCAATTTCTGTGAAGTTATGCCCAATAATTTAAGAAATCCAGAAAAAGGTTCAGACCAGACCTGCTGCGCAACACCCACCACAAGAAGAAATAAACTTGTGTAGATATTCAGGAGTGCCAAAGCAAAGGGGAAAAAAATGGCAACTCAGTCATAACCAAGCAGGGCCAGGCGTTGTTTTTACCTTTTCAGGTCCAAATGAAAGCTCCAGAGCAATTATGTGAAAGTCTGAGCTCTCCTCCCACTCCCCTTACGTGTTTCTCCTTCCATGACTCCTTGTGTCACTCTTCCCCTTTTATTCCACACCCGAGAGGAGCCCCTGCTCACAGGAGTGCTCTCCGTGCCCTCGGGGTTTGTGTGAAGGCTGCACCCCGCACCCTGCTGCAGGACGCCCCGTGATGGGGACATTTCCGGGGTGCCACCCACAGCTGTGACCAGTGACACTGCTGAACACCACCCACATCCCCACCCCCCCAGCTCCCGTGGCTGTGGGGTCAGAGTTCGGTGGTTTCCACGCTGAAGTCACCCGCAGCACCATTAAACTCAAATCTCCAGCACCAGGGACAGCAACAGGAGCCAGCGCCCAAGAAGTGTGACACTGATGAATCAGGCAAGGAAAGGAGATCACAGAATTACTGAATCATTCAGCTTGGAAAAGACCTCCAAGACCATCAAGTCCAACCTTTGACCAAGCTGACTTCCAGGCCCACTAAATCCTATCTTGAAACGCATCCACTTGTTTTTCTGAGCACTTCTAGGGGTGATGACTCCTCCAGTTCCCTGCTCCAATGCTCAACCACTCTTCCCGTGAAGAAGTTTTTCCTGATAACTAACCTGAACCTCCCTTGGTGCAACTTGAGGCTGTTTCCTCTTGTCCTGTCCCTGTTCCCTGGGAGCAGAGCCCGACCCCCCNGGTGCTCCCCTCTTCTCCGTGGTTACATCTCAGCTGCTCTGGCACGTTCTGCCACTAGAAAGAAATGGATATAATCCTTAAAAGCAGCCTCCTGGGGCTGGGAGGAGGGAGNCCCCTCAGCCGCTCCTCCTGACTTATGTTCCAGATGTCCCACCACAAGACATCCCCTTGCCTGGGCCTCCTCCCCTGCTCCAAACCCACCCAGCCCAGCCCNAGGCTGACCATACACACTGAGCACGGAGAGGGTGGGACGCAGGACAGGGGAGGGGCTCCCGCCGAGCAGCTGCCAGCCCACCCCGGCTCTTTGCAGGGACTAAAGGCGTGTAATTCCCAACTCCTGCACGCCGCACAAGTTATCATTTGGAAGTTGTTGCTCTGCAGTGACTTGACAGTCTAACAATGCAAAATAAATCTATTCACGCTGCTTTGGCGAGACCAAATCCCGGGAATGTGCCGCAACAGCAGAGAGCAGTGATAAGTTCTTGTAACTTACAGCAACTCGGTGCTGTCCTCATTACCATAAATTATCTTCCTGCACACACAAGAAACCTTTCCAGCGGACTCCACTGCTGCTGAGCTTTTATTCCCTGCTCTGTGTTAAAGCTGGGAGTACTTTGTGTGAGCCCAGAGCCCTCCTGATAGCGCCGGGTTTGAAGTGCCTGGAAGCTGCAGCGCTTTTCCCGGTTCTCCGACCAGAGCGTTGGGGTTAGCAGTGCTGTCTGGAGGCTTGTAAAGAGGATTCACGGCTGGATTTTGTGCTCTGAAATGCACAGGGGCTTTGCACATCATCCCCAGCAGGCCTCTCTGTGTAGCCTGGGTAGGGCTTTGTAGCAGAACGTGGTTAAAAGGAGGGGGAGAAACTTCTGCCTCGAGGGGAGGAGCAGAACCAAGACAAATTCTCAGAGCCCAGGAAGGAGGCACGGAATTAATCAAAGTGGACAGGTGAGGGAACAGTGCTCTGCCTATCAGTGGGATCTTGGATGCACCAGTGTTGATGGAAAAGGACAGTGAGACACTTTCATTTCACCGGATCCCTCGTGGGGCCAGCCGGGGCGTGTGCCCACGGCCAGGAGCCGGGGACACGCATCCCCACGGAGATGCTCCCAGCCTGTTATCAGTTCCTGGCCTCGTCTCCTGCACCCTGTGCACGCTGGAGCTCTGGAAGGACCTGTCCATGCCCGCTGCTCCACCCAGGACCTGCTGGCCAACCCCCCCTGCAGTGCTACAGCAGCTGGAGATGCCCAGGCCCTGCTCAGCAGCAGGCAGGGGCACGCGGGGCCTTCACTGACATAAAAGTGGTGTTTTCTAAAAGCTTTGTCTGCATTTGCAGCTCAGAAGAGTTGCTCTGCGAGGATGTTTGGGATGAACCCCGGCCTGAATGGAAACATTCCTTCAGGATGAGACAGCTGGGGCTGGGACAGGCTGGGGGTGCTCACCTGGAGAAGAATCCAGGGAGAGCTCAGAGCCCCTTCCAGAGCCTTAAAGGGGATCCAGGAGAGCTGGAGAGGGACTGGGGACAAGGGATGGAGGGACAGGACACAGGGAATGGCTTCCCACTGCCAGAGCGCAGGGTTAGATGGAATACTGGGAAGGAATTGTTCCCTGGGAGGGTGGGGAGGCCCTGGCACAGGGTGCCCGGAGCAGCTGTGGCTGCCCCTGGATCCCTGAGAGTGTCCAAGGCCAGGCTGGACAGGGCTTGGAGCAGCCTGGGATAGTGGAAGGTGTCCCTGCCCATGGTATGAGATGATCTTTAAGGTCCCTTCCAACCCAGACCATTCCTGGATTCTATGATTTCACAGTCCACTGTGGTGGGTTGACCTTGGCTGGACACCAGGTGCTCACAGAGCTGCTCCATCTTCCCAGCTGGACAGCGGAGATAAAATAAGATGGAAAACAACTCACAGGGTGAGATAAGGCAGTGTACTAAAGCAAAAGCCAAACTCTGCGTGCTAAAGCAAAGAAGAAAAGGAGATTCATTCTCTCCTTCCCATCAGAGAGGGATGCTCAGCCACTTCCTGGGAAGCTGGGCTTCATTTTCAATACAACCTCACCATTTCCAAAGCTGGGGAGGTGCTGGTTGGGCTCCTCAGGAAGGACTAAACTCATCCATGTTTTTTCCTAAAGCACCAGTGCATGGGGCGGCTGCTCCGGGAGACAAATACAAATAACGAGTGCCCCCCGTTCCTCCTCCCTTCCTTGGCTTTTTGATCTGAGCTGGGGGTCTGAAATATCCCTTTGGCCAGTTGGGGTCAGCCGGCCTGGCTGTGTCCCCTCCCGGGACCTTGCCCACCCAGCCCCTGGATGTGGGGAGCGCTGGGAGGCAGCGCTGGGGCTGTGCCAGCCGTGCCCAGAGCAGAACGTGGGTGTGCTACAGACACCCTTCCAGCTCCCCCAGAGCAGAACATGGGTGTGTTACAGACACCCTTCCAGCTCCCCCAGAGCAGAACGTGGGTGTGTTACAGACACCCTTCCAGCTCCCTGGGGGAGCACAGCACTGGGGCCAGCTGTGCCCAGAGCAGAATGTGGGTGTGTTACAGACACCCTTCCCGTCCCCCCCCAGCAGAGCATGGGTGTGGGACGGACACCCNACAGACACCCTTCCAGCTCCCCCAGAGCAGAACATGGGTGTGTTACAGACACCCTTCCAGCTCCCCCAGAGCAGAACATGGGTGTGTTACAGACACCCTTCCAGCTCCCCCAGAGCAGAACATGGGTGTGTTACAGACACCCTTCCAGCTCCCCCAGAGCAGAACATGGGTGTGTTACAGACACCCTTCCAGCTCCCCCAGAGCAGAACATGGGTGTGTTACAGACACCCTTCCAGCTCCCCCAGAGCAGAACGTGGGTGTGTTACAGACACCCTTCCAGCTCCCCGGGGGAGCACAGCCCTGGGGGGGCTCCTGTGGGGAATGACCTCTGGCTCAGCAGCCCAAACACGTCCCCTCCCAGCCCCAAAATGCACCTGAGCTGGCAGGGGAAGAGCATCCACCCTCCTCGTGCAGCTCGGCGGAGATGGCAGGGTGGGAAGGGCACCTGAGGGGTTTCCTTCCACAACAGAAGATGCAGCCACAGAAGGCTCCAAGCACCAGACTCAGCAGCCTGACGAAGCAATTCTGTGCCTGAACATCCTGGTCCTCCCCCTCCAGGTGGATTTTGGCTCTGCAAAGGCTCCAGTGGGGCTACAAGTTCACATTAGCAAATCTCCAAGCAGCAGCTTATCTCCAAAAGCCCTGCTTGGGGAAAGGCTTTTGGAGGTTTTCCTTTTGGGATTTAGGGCTTTCTCCCAGTTTTTCCCTAAAACAAAGACTCTGCTTGCACTGGTGCAGGCAGAACCGACTGCCTTGTGCAGGGGATGGAGGAGCAGATTTAGGGACTCATGGCACAATCCCAGGGGCCAGTTCAGGTGTGACACACCTGCATGAGCCACGTGCTGCCTATGGCACACCTCTCTCCACCTGGAACTGAGCACTTCCAGCTTATCCCCTTGAAATCCCCCAGCCACCTGATACCAGCAGGAAGCAATCTTGACGTTGAAGTGTTTTTTCCAAATCAGAGGGGGCAAATTAAGTTTGTTTTTCCTCTCTATTCCAGCCAGGCTAAAAACCACCCAGCGTCACCAAATGGGGGAATCTCACCCAAACCCCCCCACCCTCCAAAGCCAAGCCGGGAGATGTGCTCCTATCCACGCCTCCACACCAGGAAACATCTGCAGCTCTCAATCCCCCGAGTTCCCTGAGCTTCTGTCCGACGCAGGTCCGAGCCTCGTGCGTGGCTGGGTTGCAGCCGAGCGGCGTCTCCCGTCCCTTTGTTGGGGGATCAGCGCTCGGGGAGCGATTCCCAGTTTATTCCTCAGGCTGGGTGCTCCGCAAGCAGGCGACAGCCCTAAGTGTTCCTTGACAGGCGCTTGGAAATATAATGCGCCGCAGGTTGTTTCCTTCCTCTTAATAGGATGCAAAGCTCCCGTTTTCAAAAGGATATGCTAACATTTTAAGCTCTTTTTGTTCGTATAAATGATAATGTAGTCAACACAAGGGCCTCATCTCTCCTTGAAGTGAATATTATTCCTGTTCACCTTAACATACAAGCACCAGGCTCGGGAATAAACCTTAGCCAAGCTCCCCCTGAGTGGGCTCATCCGAGGCTTTGCTCCCAGAGAGGAGCTGGTGGAGGAGAAGCAAAGCTGGTCCCTGCTGGAAAACCAAAGGATGGACTTGAGGCCTCCTTAAACTGTAGAAGCTGCTGCAGCTCCTCCTTCAGTGCCGTGCAAAAGGAGATCTTTCAGGCCCAGGAGAATGATGTTCCAGAGGAAGGATGCGATCAATAATTTGCCTGAAATAGAGAGGTCAGGGCGTTGTCCAAGACGTGAGGAGATCTTTGCTGTGGGCAAACTGCAGAGAAAGTGTGGGGTGAAGCCATAAAAGACAAAAGCCGTGGGTTTGGAGGAGCATGGGCCTCTCCAAGCCCCTTTATCATCCTTCCAGTGCCTGAAGGAGCTGACGAGAAAGATGGAGAGAGACTCTTAACAAGGGCCTGGAGTGACAGGACAAGGGGGAATGGCTTCCCACTGCCAGAGGGCAGGGCTGGATGGGATACTGGGAAGGAATTGTTCCCTGGGAGGGTGGGGAGGCCCTGGCACAGGGTGCCCAGAGCAGCTGTGGCTGCCCCTGGATCCCTGGAAATGTGCCAGGTGTTTGGAGCCCCCTGGTCTATGGAATGTGTCCCTGCCCATGGCAGGGGTGGAACTGGATGAGCTTTAAGGTCCCTTCCCAACCCAAACCATTCCACGACTCTGGCACTGTGAGTGTTCAGGCTCGTGGTGCTTTTCCAAGCTTAAGGACCAGGATTCCCTTCCCGTGCCAGCCCCTCTCCAAACAAATCCATCCTGCTGTCTCCAAAAGACTTCCCTGGCAAAGCACACGAGCGGCTCAGATACGGGGAGGGAGGGGGAGTCGGAACCCTCCAGGTTTTCCTGCTGTTCTCCTTGTTTTCCGCGCCCGGGCTCCTCATCACACCTGGCTTACACACAACCCCTGACAGGTTCCCAGGCAGAGCTGTCTGCCTGCTCCCCGATCACAAAGGAAGGATCAATTCCAGCCTGTCAATCCCTCCGTTTCATTAGCGACTGATTGGGAGGCATCACATCCTGTCTTCCAAGAGTCAAACCCGTAAACAAGACAACATTGTTAAAAAATAAAAAAAAAAAAAACAAACCCAAACCACTAAAAAAAACAACGAAATAAAAACCTCCGGCTGCCAGATGCCAGGGATTGCTACGAGACTGCAGCAGGAATAACAATTTGGGAGATAATTGAGCTATTCCTGTTGGCTGTGAAACCACAGCTCAGGCGGGACGGGCAAAAAGAGGTTCCCCAAAGTTACTGGCCATCTTGGAAGATGCTTTTCTTTTTAGGATGAGCAGGAAAAAATGTTGCCAGAAGGAGAAAAGGAGAATTGCTTGGAAAAGCATCCCCCTCTCCGTAGATTTTTGATACAACCTCACAATTTCCAAAGCTGGGGAGGTGCTGGCTGGGTTCCTCGGGAAGGACTAAACTCGTCCCTGTTTTTTCCTAATGCACCAACTGTCACGACTGTCAATTCAGCTCCTTTCATGGAGATTAGAATTCATTTGCAAAAGGAAAAAGAAAATGGGGAAAAAAAATTTAAAAAAAAAAAACAAAGAAGGAAAAGGAAAGAAAAGGTATTTAATTGGCAACTGAATTCTTCATGAAACAAAGAGACGGATTCATGCGAAGAAGAATAGGGAGAGCTGTTTTGATATCTGAATTTTAATGACTCCATGGCATCCCTATTTGTTATGTATCTGCTTTCGAAATGTCACGGCTGGCTCTAGTGGTAATTACTGAATTTCAACATTTATAGAAAAGCAGCACATACAGTATGGAGATAATTGCCCAGTTGGAGAGTTATGAAGGATCCAGGTTCCCCCCCCGCCCTCCTCCCTCCTTCTGCGACTACGGAGTTTTGGTAATTATCACTAGAGCCACTTGTTAAAAAATCAGAAAGCAGGTAAACAACAAACACCAGCGTGGTTTATTCATTAAAATTCAAAAAACACATCATCATATTGATCTTGAAATTACAAACTGCTGCAGCTTGCAAAAAGCAGGGCCCTCCCGCTACCCCGGCGTTTAGCGTTGCTGTACATCATACACGAGACACTTCCCTGATAGGAATTGTTATGTAATAAACACTATTGTGGGGCACTTACAGGTAAAATAAATCGATTTATCCAGGTTATAACATCAGCCGTGATCAGACCACAAACCTCGAGGCTTGGGGTGGACGTGATGCCAGCACAGAGCAGGGAGCACCCACCAGGGTGGGTGGAACACACTCCAAAGCACTTGGGGAGTTGGATGTTTGTGTTTTGGGTTAAACTGCACGTGCCCTTTGGCCGTGGTCTGTCCCAAAATGCTCCTGCATCCATAAAAATCACCGGGGAAAGGGCAACTCAGCTCTGCCTCTGCCCTGCTTTCACCCACACGGCTCCTTCTCTTTGCAGGAAACACTGTCCCCACCTCGCAGGAAAACCCAGACACACAGACAGAAACCCCTCTTGGAGTCTCACAGTTCATCACTCGAGGGCTCTGTGATGTCCCACACCTCCCTCGTGCCCCACGCCAGGGGTCACAGCAGCACCCGGAGCAGAGCCAGCAGCGCTGGCTCCACACGGAATTCAGGCTCAGCCTCAGACAGCCCCGGGCTCTGCGATTCCAGAACACGGGACTCTGTGACGTCCCGATCTTTAATCAAAGTCAGGTACAAAGAAAACTCGCCTGCTTAGAAGTGGGGATGCGTTAGAAGCAGGGGCACGGGTTGGGGAAGGTAAACACGCAGGGATATAATTAAAGGAGAAACGACAGCTAACAATGAGAATCTCCCGGCTTTTACAAAAACACAGAAGGAAAAGACCATTATACAGACACAGGAGATAAGTGGATCCAGCACAGATAAGACCGACAGAGGGAAATTGGAGGCAGGAGAGGATAAGAAGCTGACACTGACACTTAAAATATTTACTTTTGCATCTGTGTTCACAAATGAAGAGGATGAGGATTTGCCTAAGTCAGGGATCAGATCCCCGGGGAGAGGAGAAGAGGAATTAGGGAGTGTGCAGATAACACAAGAAATGGTCAATAAGAGCTTAGGGGAACTTAAACTGCCACAAAGCATTAGGGACCAGATGGCAACATGTGCACGAGGGATTTGCTGAGCAGGGGAAGCAATGACAGGGCAGGACTCCAGCCCCGTGCATTCCCTGAAAACGGCTAAGGCAGGGAACAGAGAGTTCCAGCAGCAGGTGGACACTTACACCAGAACCATCAGTGATCTCTCCAAGACCCCGTTACTCTGACAACTCTCTCCTGGCGATGCTACAGACAGCAGGGTGGATTATCCCAGCTGCCTAAGGCAATATTTTTTTGGACAGAAAAGTCACTAATTTCATTGCTCTGAGGGCCCCTCTTGAACTGCTCTTCCCACCTTTATTTTTACTATTCAAGGCTTAGCCTGTCCAGGAGAGAATTAAAATTTGGGTGTTTTCTGAGGGCTTACAACTAAATCTTAGATAGAAAAATCAGGGCTGAGCCGGCTGTCTCAAACCACCACTCAGTGAGACAGTTAATTGTAATTAAATCCATCTTTATTTAAGACCAAATACAAGATTTGCTTAACTTAAGCCTCCTTCCAAAACCAGCACACGTGACCCCCACAAAGCCAGAGCGGTGCCTCCGTCAATCCAAACCTTAATGCTGGGGGGATGTGGAGGGAATCAGCTGCCCATCGACTGGGAGAAGAGTATTTATTTCGAAGCTCATTTTTAAGGGGAAAGAAAGGCTTGAAAATGCCCAGGTTCATTAAGAACAGCCAAGATGATCTGAGGAGAAGCAGATCAATCCTTATTAACTTGTTAGGAGCCTTGGAAGAGATTACTTGAGCCGGTGGTCACGGGAGCTGTGATTGGCACCTCTGGCTGGCCGGGGAGTCAGGGCAGCGTCCAGCCCGTGGGGCTCACACTGATGGGAACCACTGGAGGGGCTGGGGAACAAATGGGAAAGTCTGGGGGGGAGAAAGGAGATCCACAGGGATGCCCCACAGTGTCAGGGGCTGCCCTGAGACACTGTGTGAGGCTCCCTGGGTGAGGAGCAGCTTTACAGCCCGCAGCCTGCAGGGTGATTTAATGAATTTATTGTCTGGCCACACATTTGTAGTGTAACCCCCAGCTTTGCCCATTTTATTGCACCTCCCAGCTCTCTGCCTAACCCACAACTCAGCTCTATGGCTCCCTGGCAGGTCTGAGCACCCTTCTCCTGCTACAGCTTCTCCTGGAGCTGAGGAAACAGGAATCTGACCAGAAACACTGACGGAAAGGCTGAATTTGAAATATTACACACATCAGGCAGGACCCTAAATCTGGACATCCTTCACCCTCAGCTTTGTACCCATCAGTCCAGATCGAGCAAGCCATGATGTCTTGGAAATATTCCCCACTGCCATTCCAGAGGGAAGAGGGGCTGGGTTGGAAACAATCCAATAACACTCCAGAAATGAATATCCCTCCGCCATCATTAGGGGTGAATGTTATGGAGATGAAGCAGTGGAACGGGATAATGAGGTGTGCAGTGGAGGAGGCTGGGAGCCTGCCAGACAGGGAGGATGCCACTTCCCATCATTTTTCATTGGTAAAATTGATAGATTGTGCCACCAGCCTCTCCCCCAGGCCCACATTCATCCCAATTAAGGAATCACGACTGATGTCCTTGAGGAACGAACGTGTCACAGTGTTCAGCTGGGGCAGAGCAACTTTGCCTCCCGCCTCCCACAGCTGCTGGACACGAAGCTCCAGCCCCACCTGACCTCCTGTTTCTTCCACACGACAAGAAAAGAACATTTCTGGTGTCTCTGGAACGCTTCCTTGTTCTTGAGCGGGTGAGAAGCTGAGCTCAGGCCTTCCCCCCTCCTCCGTGTCCACCTCTGCAGAACGAGGTCTACACCCTGCAGGGAGGAGGATGCTCCACCACAGCCCCTCTAGACAGCTGCTAAAATCCCAGGCAGTGTCTGGAGCACAGTTCCCTGTGCGGGTGCTGACACAACGCCAGACGGGATAAAGGAAACTCGGGGTCTCCCGCACGGCACTCACTGGGTTGACTTTGTAAGGAACACCCCGACAACACCCCGTGGAGAGGCACTGCAACCCCAGACCTTACGAGGCAGCAGAGACTCTCTCACACCTGACTAAGCCCCCTAATCACAGGCGAAACTTCAATCAGCGCTTACAACAATCCCACAACACAAATCCATCCGACGCTCCATTAATGCTCGCAGTATGACTTGTTATCCACAAAGGAAACACTGCTGGGTGATAATGAAGGCGTTCGATTGGGATTTCGAGATGAGCAACAAGAAGTGCCTGGTTACCAGAGCGTGACTCTCCAAGCTGGGATAAATAAGCTCCTGATTGCTGCGCTCAGCCCAAGTCACCTGTGGCTCCGCTGAAGAGCCTCTGCTCATCCACCACCGCTGTCAACCAGCTGGGATGACCACAGAGCCATGGCTCTGCTCCTTCTTTCCTGTTTCCCAGCCAAGCCCCGGGCTTTCCTGGCACAGGACTCGCATGTTCCCATCACCACCGATGCCATGAAACTCAGCAAGGTCACAGTGATGCCTTTTCCTGGTCTTAAAATCAAGAGGCGAACACGGTTAGAAGGGGAAAAGGGTATTACCTTGGTATTTATTGTAAGGATCCTTAGGTGCACCATGACCAGGTCGAATACACCTCCATGCACCCCCGCAATGGCCACCCCAATCCCCCTCCTCTATATCTGGTCTGACATTCTAGGTCTTACTAATTAGCATATCTATCAAAATTCCCCAATGAGAGGCTCGAATGAGCCCCCCTCCCCAAGGAACCTTCCCCTGGATGGTTCTATCTTAGTTTACAAAATGTGTTCTGGAGAGGACCTTGGGGTCTGGGCACACTGGCACCCTTACTACAAAGCCTCTAAAATGTTTCGTCTCTTAGCTTAACAAACAAGTCCAAGAATGCAGGCAAAAAGCACCAAGAATGCAGAAGCTGCAAAAAGGTATAACAGGGGTACAAAAGAAAAGACAAAAATCATCATGGCATCAACAGGAAGCAGCAAAGCAGAAGTGGCTCATTGCGAGTGGAGCATCATCCCCATTAATTGAGGCTGGGTAAGAGCTGTCCAGGCCAATGCTGACCCATCATTCTCTCAGGAGGACCAGCTCACCTCTGTGGGCTCTGAGCCAGCATTCATGTGGGGCTTTCTGTGCCCTGCTCAGGACTCTGCATTAAACCACCCGTGTGTCTGCCAGCACAGGGTCACGACTGCACTGCACAGCCTCACTGGCTGCGCCAGAGCAGCGTGAGCTCTGCAGCAAAGGAGAGGAAGATGATGGAAGTATGTTGTTTTCCCTGACACGAGGCTCGGGGAGGGGCTGGCATCACTGGGGACCTGCCCCCTTCACTGCCCTGTGAAAGGCAGCCCTGCCCTGCACCACTGAGCACCAGTGTCTGATCTCACCTGCCTGCCTTGGGATGCAAAAAAGCCCTTCCTGAGCCTAGGCTGCAAAAGACTAATAATTCTCCTGGCAGCTGGAGTCCTGGCTGGAAGCCTCATTTTATTGCTTTCCTGCTACTTCTTTTGCTCAGAAGACAAGGAAGACGTCAGGGAAGTCTAAAACCCCTCCGATTTTCATATTCGTTGGCACAGAAAGCAGTGAACTTTCATCTTCCCTCAGCACTGACTTAGGGCAGCTTTGCCGGGGCAATTCAGAACACAGTAATAATGACGATGATAAAAAATATAAATATATAATAGTCTCATATAAGTGCATGTGACCATCATTAGCAGGGAAGAATTTGGGGCTGAGTGAAACAGAAGAGAGCAGAACTTCTCCAGGCAATGCTCTGCCACACACAGGTTTGCCTTCCTTCCTCTCATAGATGAAAAATGTTTCAAAAACTCGAGGGACACGTTTGGAGACAGTGGCCACTCACTGCCTGTAAAAGGGGGATGACTCCCCCAAACACCAGCTCGCTTTTCTTGGTGTGTGTGGCAGCAGGGACCTGACCCTGGGTGGGTTCGGGAGGAACCAAAGGTTGGTTTGGGTGCCGAGGGTGAGCGAGGGGAGTGGATGCTGAAAGGGAGGAGCAGTTTGGGACAGACAATAAACCCCTCCGGCTCCAGGCCTTGAAGCAGTTTTTGGCAATGAGGAGTTAGGGCAGCAGGGGACCCTCACCTCTGCCTGCTGCAGGGTCTTCTCCAATCTCCCCTAGAAATCCCGATCGCCGGCCCCAGGCAGTGACGGGGCACAGAGGCAGCTCCTCGGCAGCACCGGGGCTCACTGGAGTGGTTGTCCTGCCACCAAGCCCAGTCCCCCTGCCCTGACAGAGCGCAGCAGCTCTCCCAGGGATTCCCCTTCCCCCCACACCACACAGGCCACGGCACAAAATGTTCCCTCTGCTCCCGGGCACTGCCGAACGCGAGGGTGCCGGTGAGGCAACGGGTAAGTGTGGCCGCACACGGCAAAGCCCTGCACCTGCCACCCCACCCACCTTGTGAAATCCCCAGTCATCAGCTCTAAAAAGCTTTGGGTTGGTCAGGAAGGACCAGCTGAGCAGCTCATGGGGGCTCTGCCCCACGTGCCTGTAGGTGCTTCACTCACCCCCCTCCTTTTATTTTTAATATCATCACTGCTCTAAAAATAAAATCAACTTGACACTGATGAAAGCTGAAAAACCCCACCAGACCAGTTTCTCCATGTGCCTGACTCCAGGGCCCCTTGATCAAATTGTTTTCCTTCTCCCTGCTGATCCCCACGAACTGCTCAGCTCTGCCCAGGGGGGACAGGGCTGGAAATGGAAGCCCAGGTTTCCCTCTGGCAGGGAGCTGTCAGAGACGGCTCCGTGAGCATCGTCGGTTCCGCGCCTGCTCCTCGGCTTTGCAAATGGAAATGAAAGGTTTCTTTCCCATTCTCTTCCCCCTGCCTCTTTTCCTGCCAAGCCTGTAACGAGCTGGAGATGGGAAGTGCCAGGGATGGATGAAAATAGAAGGAAAATAGCTGGTAGTATTTCAGCTAAACCAGCCCTGGGACGAGGCGGGGAACATCTCCTAAGGGACCCCCGACCCTCCCAGTAAAGCCCTGAAAACAGGGAGGGTATTTCTCCCACGGGAAACACTCCTGCCTCAAACAGCAAATTTTTCAGCCCAGATGGAGCAGGATGATTATCTACCGTAACTCTCACTGCTGCCTTCACCTGCAAAAAACCCTGCCTGGCGTCACAGCCCTTCCCTCTCCGCCCAAAGCACGTCCCAGCTTTCAGGCTCCACCAGCTCCTTCTCCGTTCAAGGCTGATCAACCTTGGCTTGTAAACGAGGTGAGTGGCTGCAACAGTTGCTCCTTTACGAGCTCAGTCCTGCAGCATCTTTCGGAGGTTGTTGGGGGAGAGAGAGGAGAAATAACACATTCTGCTGCCACTGGAAACCAAATTATTCCCCAGCCAACATGAAAAACCCACTCATGAACTGACCACGGCTTGTTCATCACTCCCACTTGATATTTATCACTGGGATATTTCACCAAATGAATCCTGTCACCAGCCTTTGCAGGCAGTTGCCAAGTTGCAGGAGCAGCTGCAAATCTTCATTAATAAAATTTCAGGATGTGCTTTGTCTGGGCTGGAGACTGCCACTTCCCATCCCGCCACCCTGGAAGCGCGAGGTGGCACCGACCGGCACCAAAAGTTGTGTGCAAAAAAAAGGCCTGGGAATTTTGAAGGAAATCAGATGTTGGGAAATGCCAGTATCCAGCACTGTGCTCCAGGAAACAGAGCATTAACACTTCCCAGTGATGGGCCTTGGGAAATGGATGTGCAGGGGGTGTGTTCACAGTTAGCGGGGTCCTTCCGCGGGTGGTGGGACAATGGGGTCACATCTGCTGCCCACGGGGTGGGTGTGGAGGTAACTGGGTGTGAGGGCTGAGTCTGAGAGGTGCCACAGGCAGCACCCAGCTGTCCTCAAGCTGGGAGCTCTGCGGTCCCAGGGGGCCAGCCTGGTCCTGCCAATTCCCAGAGTTTGGTATTCCCTTCGTGCGGAGACACAGAGCACGGATTAGAGGATAAACAAGGTTATCCCAAAAGCTCAAATGGGCATACTGGGAAAAAGCTAAACCAGCACAGATCATTCTCCCTCTGCCATTCCCAGACCTGGGTGTGAGGGGCAGGTGGGATGGAACCAGGCTGCTGCTCTCGGCCTGAGCCTCCTGCCAGGGTGTCCTTGTACTGCTGGGAACACACATTCGTGATGCCCAAAGGGCAGGAGGGAGTCAAAGCAACGCTTCCAGGCAGCCAGGAGGGTTCTCAGAATATCCTGAGCTGGGAGGCACCCACCAGGATCATCCAGTCCAACTCCTGACACAGACACCCCAACAGCCCCACCCTGGCATCCCTGGCAGTGCTGTCCAAACGCTCCTGGAGCTCTGGCAGCCTTGGGGCCGTGCCCATTCTCTGGGGAGCCTGGGCAGTGCCCAGCACCCTCTGGGGGAAGAGCCTTTCCCTGCTCTGCAGCCTGAGCCTGCCCTGGCCCAGCTCCAGCCACTCCCTGGGTCCTGTCCCTGTCACGGGGAGCAGAGATCAGAGCTGCCCCTCAGGAGGAGCTGCAGCCCCTGGTGATGTCTGCCCTCAGTCTCCTCCAGCTGAACAAACCGAGTTTCCTCAGCCTTGCTTTTTTTTGCTGAGGAAACTGCAAAACAAATTGTTTGCTGAGTTTCCTCAGTGTAGCTCCTTGAGAGCCTTCACCATCTCAGACTCGACTGTGCTTTGGGGTGCCTTCACTTCAGCAGCAGCAGAGGATGGGGGTAAAACCCTGGCACCTGCTGCTCCTGGGTGCCGGGCCTGGGTGATTCATCCCCCGGGCAAAGCCGCCTCTCCCAAGTCCCAAAATTTGGGCGAAGGCTCCAGTGTGGGAACACATCGGCAGTCATGCCCACGGCCACCCACACGGGAAGCGTTGCTGCTTGCTGCAGGAGCATCCTCGGGCCGGGGATGAGCTCCTCGGAGGGGTCGGCTCTGCCCTGCCAGGTCAGCTCTGTGTCCCCTCGGGGCACTCCGGATGTCCCCGCTCCCCCTGGCCTGCGCACCTCGCTGTGCTCAGAGCTCTGGGGACCCTCACTGGGAGCGGCGGCGCTTTGGAGCGGGGCCGGGGCCGGGCACGGCCTCCTCCGGCAGCACTGGGAGCTCGCTGCTTTGTTCGGGGCTGAATCAAACCCCGCCAGGCCCCAGAATTCCATTCAAAGCCACAAACACTGCCTTTCAATCACGGTAATGCCGGTTCGTGCAGCCGGGAGCTGTCTCTCCTCGCCGCAGTCACCCCGATAATAGGATCACTCAAGTCCTGCTATCCAGGCTCCTGGAGGCTTTGTTCCCAGCAGATGGGAGCTGCTGGTCACCCTGCCCTGCAGAGCTTCCCCCCTTCCCTTCCCTTCCCCTCCTGCTCTGAAGGATGAGTAAGACCGGGCGTGTGGATGTAAAAGCAGCGGAGAAGAGGCACAAGCTGCGGGGGCAGCTGGACCCGGGCCCTGCGATCCCTCCCCGAGCGTGGCTCCGGCGGCCTCCCCACAGCTCGCTCCCCTCTCACTGCCTGCCAGCCACCAGCAGCTTTTCCTCTTCCTGCCTGCGAGTCAAAAGGCTTGGAAATTGAGGAACAGAGGAAAAATATTTGCTCGTTATCCAACCAATTAGTTGGTGGTAAAGACAGCAAACAGAAGTGAAGTCTCCGAAGCACCACATTTTCCTTTTAAGTGCTGTAAGCAGCTAATGACTATGCAGAGCTCTGGGAAAACAGACTGGAAGCTCCAGCGTTTTTGAAAATGTGGAAATAATCTGGAGCTCGCTGTGTTGTTTCGGTCTGAAAAGAAAAGCTTTGGGAAGGACATCCCGAAAGCTTTCCTCTTTTTTTCCCCCCTGCCCCAGCTGTTCCTGGCACGGACCTTGGTAACGCCCGGCAGCCTCTGCAGGCACCACGTGCACCCTTTCACCTGGTAAATAAGGGGAGCATTGATGTTCCCTGAGGGACAGGATCATCAGTGTCCCCAAGGATAAGGAAAGGGTCCTGCTGCTCCCCAAGCTCCACCTCAGAGTGGGAGGTAAGTGAAAATACACTTCAAACTCACCAAACTCCTGTCAGAAGGGCTGAAAACCACCATGAGCACGCTGGAGCACCTCATTCCCAGGAGAAAATGTGCTGTGGGGTCACTGTTGGTTATTCAGAACCAGATCCAGATTTGGTACCACAAACCCCCACGCTCTTCCCCCGGGTTCTGACCAAAGCACACACCCAGCACAAACACTCCCGTAATCCTGATGGCTCTAAATCATGGGTGTCACACAGAAATCAAATTATTTATTTCCCTATCCCCACATCCCTCCCAGGCTGCTTCTGTCCCAAAATTGCCTCTTACATTTTCTGTATACAGAGAGTAATAACTAAAATAACCATGTGGATGGATATCACGAACCTGGAAGGTAATAAGAGGCAATGACTCCAGTGACTGAAATGAAGGAGAGAGACGGTTAATGAAATAGAGATGCCTACCAACAGCTTTTAAATCAATTCACAGAGGCAATTTAAACAGCCCATCCTGTCATGATGTTTAAAATATGTCAATTCTGCTACTTTTTCCCCATTTCCCTTTTTGGCTGAGTTTCTTTCAGTTTTCCCTTTTGGTTAAAAAAAAAAAAAAAAAAAAAGGGAAAGTATAGAAAAACTCACCTTCTTGGCTTCACAGCCTGAGCTTGCAGAAAGACAAAAATCTACTTGAGCACAAGTGAAGTAACTCCAATGACAGAGTGCCCTGGTTAGAAAATTCCTAATAAATCACCAAAACCAATTGCTGCTCCAATGCCACGTTTGACAAATTGAAAATAAATTGCATCAATTGCACGAGAGCCAGGAGAGCCCAGTTCAATATTTTCTCCCTAATACATCTACAGGTGGTGTTGGGGGGGGGACATTTCTATTATTTATTTATTTTTCTCTCCGATCGATGCCGTGTTCTTTTCCGATACGCCCTGCTCGGTGCTGGTCGGTAAATATTCATCTCTTCCCTTAATTAATGTGTGCTCAGGAACAGCCAAATGCTGCATCTCCCCCTTCTGCACAGGGCAGGCATCGAGGTGGTCAAGTTCCCACAATTATGAGCTATTTTAGTGAAATGATTGGAAACCTGAAGTTTTTGCTCAGGCACTTTTCACGCATCCCACTCCTAACCGCAAACTCCCTCATCTCAGCTCCCTCCAAAATCATGGGCAAGGCCAACATCTTCTTGAGCACAGGTTTTTTGAGGAGTGTTTTCCTTCCCCTGTGTGGCATTAATAGAAACTAAAATTACTAGAAGCTGAAATAAACTAAAAGAGGAGAGATTTAAATATTGGGAAGGAATTGTTCCCTGGGAGGGTAGGCAGGCCCTGGCACAGGGTGCCCAGAGCAGCTGTGGCTGCCCTGGATCCCTGGCAGTGCCCAAGGCCAGGTTGGACAGGACTTGGAGCAACCTGGGACAGTGGGAGGTGTCCCTGCCCATGGCAGGGGGTGGCACTGCATGGGCTTTGGGGTCCCTTCCCACCCGATCCCTTCTGGGATTCCATGACTCCCACCAGCCCAGTACCACGTGCAGAATTCTGCTGCACTTCTACAGCTCCAACGGGCCCCAACAGAAGTCAGAATTTGGAGTCTGCCCACTCCATCATAAAAATCTCACTTAGAAGCACAGCCTGTGCAGGAATTCCAGCCAAGGCCAGGCGAAAAAAGGACAAAATGGGGATTGTGGCTGTATAAAAACACCTCTGATCCTCCTGTGAATCCTCTCCGCAGACACGGATACAGAAATTGGAAGATGGTGGTCAGATAACACCATTTCTGACTAAACTAAGCATTGCCAAGTTAAGGCCACTAAAGCCTTCCCTGTGCTCCATTCCAGGATCTCCAGTCCACACAAGAGGCAGAGCTCCTTTCATCCACAAGTGTTTCACACCAGCATCTCTCCTTAGGTCTCACTCTGCTTCCCACTGCTCTGAGACAGGGCTTTTTCCTGGGGCTCACCACAACCAGCTCAGCTCCTCGGCTGAGCTCTGTCCACCCGGTGAGGGCATGACCTGCTGGAAAACCAAATTTGCTCTGACTATGTAATTAAGCCTCTGTAATTAAATTCTGTTATAAAGCAAACGCAGCAGAGCCACCTCCTTCTCCTCGCTGCGTGACCCAGCAGGAGCAGGGAAACAAGGCTGGGCCTGCTCTGGTTTACCTGGCAGCCTTGAGGCTGTGGGGTGAGTGACACAGGGGACAGTGCCACCCTAAACTGCTCCTTGGAGGGATTCCCCTGTCGCCCTGAGTTCTGCAGTCTTTCGATGTTTTCATTCTTGTAGTAGAATTTCTCAGGCACTTTTCTGTAAACATAAGGCATGTTTTCCTACCGGTGTTTATTACTGTCATTCTTTTTCTAAGGCGGAGAATTATGATAGACTTTTGGTCTGACCAGTGTCATGGAGAGGTGGTAACCCCATCCTCCAGTCCATGGTTGTCTCTGAAAGGATATATAACTGACTGAATAAAGAGCCGGGCTTTTCTTCGTCTTCTTCCCTCTGCTTGCTTCTTTTTGGCCCTTCTTGCTCTCTCTTTTGGCCCTGGCTCCTATCCTGACAGAACGGTGTCTGCGTGGTTCTTTCGTGTCTGAGTACGACATCTCCCCAGCAGTTTCTCCCCTCCCTCTCCACCTGCACACCCAAGGCTGTTCCCAGTGCCAGGGAGAGGTTTTCTTCCCAAGCTTTTCCAAGATTAAAATAAGGCATTATTCACAATCCCACCAAAAGCACCCTGTCCCTGTCCTGAAGTGCTCAGGTTCTGGAGATACTCATTAGTGATTTTTGCAGCAGGCAAAAACGTATTTTCCCCATTAAACTCAGTCTTGGAAACGACGGAAAAACGTTGGCTCTGACTTCAGCCAGGGAAAAGCAGAAGCACCAAGCAGCCCTGCTGGCCCCAGCCCTGCTCGCCCGTGCCTGCAGAACAAACACACAAAGCCTGTGAGCCCGGGAGGACGGCTGGCCCTGGCAATTCCAGCCCAAACAGTTGCAGCCCTGCACAGTCGGAGGCGAGGCAAAGCAGAATCCCATGGGAAGTGTCACAGAGCCTTAATTACAGGGTGAGGGTAACACGGCCCTACACAGCGGGATCTGCCCAATATTCACCTCCTTGAGAGGCCTCCCACAGGTTCCACAGCCACAAACCCGGCATTCCACACATACAGCTGCCAACCTCCAACTCCTGCCCGGAGCTGTTCCTGTTAGGAACGATTTCTAACAGTGCTGAGAGCTGCAAAGTCAGTGCCTGGTGCCCAGCTGCCGAATCCAGAGCCCAAAAATTCCTGCAGCGCCTCCAGCCTCAGCCCTTGGGCTGCTGTCTGATGGCACAGGGGGCTGGAGATCTGGGAGGAAGCCCAGCCTGCTTTCCCCGGCCCAGCACATTGTGTGGTTGCTAATTTGTGCAATTGTTAACTGGAAGCACGTAGAAAAATGGGATATTTTAGGGCTATGAGGACATTTTGGGCTGTTCGTTGCTCCGCCCTAAGGAAAGCAACAAGTGGCCACATCACCCCTTAATTAATTAGGATTAATTATGGGCAAGTGGCGCCACTGTTCACTCAAAGGAGGTCCATCCCAGGAAAAGCAGATCCCACGCTGCCAGAGGGGGGTGTGGAACAGGGACATCAGCTCCCTCCATCACCCCCAAGCACTGGTGAGACAACGCCCTGCTACAAATTCTAACCCCATCCCAAGGAAACAAAGAGGAACCGAGAGATCTGAGACAAACCCAAACTGAGTCCCCGGAGAGAGGACTGGAAGAAAAAAAAATTCCAGCAAAGGGCTTTGGCATTACCACGGTTCAGAGTCCAAGAGAAGTGGGCTTTGCCATGGCCCTGCTCAAAAGCTGTGCCTCTTGCATTAAGGGAAGCATAATTCAGAGTCGCCAAATCCCAGGCAACAAGCCCAGGCAATTGTGTTTGTGTCTCTACTCAGGGTAAGAAATTAGTTATCTGCCTAAAACAAGCAGGCACTTTCCAATGCTGTATTTGTGTAATTTGCATGCCTCAATAATGTTTTATGTATTACGCTACTTATAAGCTAAAATGTACATGCACGCTCCTGCAAATTTAGGTAAATTATGAATAAATTAAATCTTATCTAAATAAACAAGTGTCTTTTTGAGCAGAAATGCGAGCTGTCATGAATATTTAAGTGGACAAGGATAAATCCTCTTCATACAGTGTTACTTCAAAGAGGATTTTAGAGCTTCCTGATTTTTAGTTAGGGGAAAGTAAAGAAAAGAAAAGAGGAGGGGAAGGAAACCTCAGGCCCAGCTATTCTCCAGAGAAATCACTATTGAGGAATCTGGCCCTGTGGGGAGAGGCAGCAAAAGCTTTTTTTTTTTTTTTTTTTCTGGAGGCCTGCGAGGGGTTTTGTTGTTATTTTCGAGCAAAGGAAGACTTGGAGGTTGTGTTTGCAGGAAGGAAATTCGAGCGGAGCCAAGGCCCACGGAAAACCAGCGCTGGGAAAGGATGGAAGGGAGACTTGGAGGACAAAGTCAGCATCGTGCACCGCAGACTGCAGTATCTCTGCAGCCAGCACGTTCTGGGGCTGGAAAAGGGGATCCGCAACTTTTCAGCCCGGTGTGACACCTTGTGAGAACTTGGGGCAGGCGCTGCAACCTCCGGGTTCGCTGCTCTCAACTGCACAGGGGAGATAAACATGCAAATAAGACGGCAAAGACGAGGCAGGAGATCGCGTGTCTTATCTGCCCGCCAGAGCCGATCCCTCCTAATTGCGGCTCCAGCGCTCCTCGCCCGGGTCTCACCCGCGGCTCCAGGGGGCAGCGTGAGGTTTAATTAACCGAGCCTGCCAAGAGCTCCGAGATCCTCAGATAAAAGGTGTTATGGAAGGGCAGAGTGTTATCAGCTGGAAATAAACCCTGGATAATCTTCTCTCATCCAGAACTAGATGTCTCGTGGCAATAACCCCGCGGCGGTCCCGATTAAAGCCCATCTGGTGCTCCAGCAGGAGCCGCGCGGGGATCGGGAGGGCTGGGGGGCCAGGGAGCAGCTTCCCTTCGGTAACAGCCACCGGCACGTCCGTGCTCCCTCACTGTCCTCCACCTGGAGGTCCTGACTCCTCCTGATGATCCATGAATTCCCCACCGGGCGCCAAGGACGGGGAAGGGCACGCAGAGGACGTTCAGCTGGGAGGAGAGCCACCACTGGCACAGGGAAGCAGGAGAATAGTGTTTTACACGTTCTCAGGGAGAAATGCTCCGGGTTTTTACTGGGTAAACTGGAGAAAGTGTAGACATTTTTATTTGGAGGAAGAGAAAAAGAGGAATAAAGAGCCTGGTTAGGTGGCTCCTGCTGCAGGACGTGGAGGTTGTCCTGCATTCACGTGGGGTCTAAAGCAATGAAGGGCTGCAGGTGTTGGCCCTCAGGTCATGGGAAATACTCTGGGAGATTTCAGCCCTGCTCCCACCTAAAACACGGCACCCCCTCTCCACAGGATGAGCCTGGCACGGAGCTCCTCATGGAGCCAAAGGTGGCACAACCAACCCAGCTGCTGGTGCCAAGAGCCACAACAGGAGCTCCTTCTTCCAGTGCCAAGGTTGGGACATGTCAGTGGAATTCCCTGGGTGCTTCCCCAGCAACTCCACTGACCCCGAGGGAGTTTGGCCCCGATCTGCTGCCCCATCTCAGTGCAGACCCTTCCCTTCACACCTGGGGGCCCTGGCAGCCGATCCCTCTCCCTGATGGCAAATCCACCTCCCCAAGAGCAGGGACCCGACTGGCACGTATTTGTCCATGACATTCCCGCCTGCCTGTCACCAGGGCAGCTTGAGGAACAACAGACAGGAGGGACAAACCAAAAATGCCCGCAGTGAGCCTTGTCAGAGCTCACTGGGGTTGGATTTGTTAAGTGAGCAGTGGCGTTATCATTTCAAGGTGCAAATGAACACTCTGGCCTCAGAATGAACGCGTGTGTTACCGGGAGGTAATGGCAGTGTCACTGGAACATGCAGAGCCACCAAGGCCATTTCAGGCTGAGAAACAGCAGCAGGAGACCCTTAATGAACTGCAAAGACATTGCTGGGAGCACACCCCGGCTCCCGAGAGGGGCCTCCTGCAGCCAACCATCACATCAAATCACCGTGGACACGTCACTCGTCCTTCCAAAACCGCAGCTCCAAACCCTGCTCTGTCCTTTCCTGGCACTCCTCTTCCTCACCCCCCCTACCCTTCCCCCATGGTGTCACTCACCCCCTCATCACCGGGCCTGCATCTCGCTGTGAGAGGGACCAGAGGCTGATGCAGCCTGGGGAAACCAGGTCCTTGTGTGACCAACGTGTCCCCAGCCAGCAGGGGAGGAGCAGCAGGAAGCACTTCCCCAAATGAATTGCTGCCCCCCACCCACGTACAGATGTTCCTACACAGATTTTCTCGTCTTTCCAGTTCTGAAAGAGTCGGGGAGGAGAAGAGGAGGGGAAAGAAAAGCTCCTTAAGGTCTGTAGGCTTGTCAGATCTTAACCTTTGAATCAAAAGCAGTTTTCAGAGTCATACAAGAGTAAAAAGGTTTATGAAACCAGTGCAACATTTCTTTTCTTATCAGTGTATTCTGCATTTTCCCAAGTTAGACGGATCAGTTTTGGTCTGAGACCAAAGCCTTGGATAACAAAAGCAGAGGTCGCTGCCTCATCCCAGCATCCCGGGGAAGTTGTTGAGTTTTGCCCTTCCTGGAGGATCTGCAAGGCTCATTTACAAAGGCACTTGGTGGCCTCCCACCTGCGCTGTTGCAATTCCACGCTAATGAGTCAGTCCCAGTGCTCCTGCAGCCCCTGGGGAAACAGTCTCATCCTCGTTCCAGCTCAGCTCTTTATGAAAGCATAATTACAGTTCTAGCTGAGGATTTTAGCCCAGGATACTCATCTTCAGTCCCATTTGCTGCTGCTCCCAGGAGAAGATCCCAGCACGTGCCTGGTAACAGCAGCTCGGAGCCAGCACTGCAAATCCCTGCCCTCGGCGACCGAGGGGCTCCCGAGCCACCCTTGGAGAGGCTCCCAGCAGTGGGATTTGAGCTGGGCCAGGCAGCACAGGGCCATCCTCCAAAGGGAAAACAAACTGTTGTGGTGAGAGGAGATACAAGAGTGCCTCTGAACTTCCCTGTGTGTCACTCCTTATCAGCTGGGCACGGCTTCCCGTTCCCATTAACTCCCAGCGACCTCCCGGAGGAGGGACCAGGGCTGGCAGTGTTGGGTTTGCTCAGGCCCTGCTCCCTTCGGAGAGGTCGAGGGCTCCCCCGGCCACCTCTCCGTGCAGCCCTGGTAATTCCATCCCTAAGCCCCGGGGAAGAGCAGTGTGACAGTGAAAATGCTGACGCAGCCGTAGTAAGAGAGCAGCACGTGCCGTGTTCTCTGTGGAAAGCTGTTTCTGCAGCTTCTCTCACCCACGTTTGTCCCCCCATGACACTTAATCCGTCAAGTGAAGTTGGAAGCAAGCTTGGGGGGGGGAAACAAACAAAAAAAACCCCACCAACCCAAACCCTCTAAGATGTGTCCCATTTAGCATCCTCATAGCTTCCAACAACAACAAATTTCCAGCGGAGAGAGGGAGGGCGAGGGAAGATGAATGAAATCGCCTAAGAGAGGGAAATGAGCAAACCTGAAAAAGCAATGCCTTTATTTAAAAATATATAGTTGAGAAGTCTAATCACAGAGCATTCAGCTGTGAGGTCTATCCATTATCAAGAGACTGACAACACACACCAGTAGCCAGTTGGGGAACGTTACTTAATAAATCAAAGCTGACAAGCGCTCCCAAACTGATATAAAAATGCTCTTTAATGTCTGTGACCTGCATAAGTTTTATTCATTTTACTTTCTAAAATAATAGATGAATAGCAATCGAAAACAATCTATTCTGCTCAAGTAGGCATCATACATCTTTATTTTTCAAGTGGTTATGGGAAAGGAAGAGAAGTCCCTGGGTGTGGAGGCACAGGGCAGGGCCGTGTGTGCCACGGGCACCTCTGAGGTAAATTACCCTTCCAGCTGCTTCTCTGCCCCCTGCACTGCTTCTCCCTTCCTGAGCAGCCAGCAGCCAGTGCCTGTAGGTGTTACTGGCACGCTGCAGGGGCTGAAGGGTGCTCAGCTCCACGGATCCCACGGCTGGGCTGAGACAGGCCCCACGTGCCAAGGGCGTGCCTGACGCCCGCCCGCGCGCTCAGCTCGGGACACAACTCCTTGGACATCTCCAGGCTCAGCATTCCGGGTCCTCATCCATCCTGCAGCTCCCCCGCAGCCCCGGCTCAGCGATTCCACAGCGCTCCTGTGAGCCTGCATCCCTGACAGGGGCTTTTATATCCTCCATTCCCAGAGCAAGCAAGGGTTTTAGGAAGCGAGGAGCATCCACGAGAGCCCCGGTGACCATCACGCCTCCAAAAGGCAGAAGCTGCCAAGGGAGACGCCCTGACAGCCAGAAATGTTGCGTCCAAAAATTAGCGATGGCTGCTTTGGAATTAGCCCAGCCTCCCCGACATAACTCAGACCATCAGCTTCCCTGCACGGTGCTTGTTTAAAAAGCAAAATAAAACCAAAGGAAGCAGCTTCTCCACTGCTCTCAGGTTCCATCAAATGATGATCTTTCAGGAAAAAGAAGATTGAAATTGCTGTGTGTTTGTGTCGCCTCCCCCACCCCACCTCTCGGCTTTCAGAAGAAATAAGGTTTGATCTTTTCAAATGGAAATTAGGCAATTTGCAAAATATGTATTTTGGCATTTCGGCAACTTGGCTTTCAAAACAAACTGGGGCTTTATTGATTCCGTGAACCACCACCAGAGTTATCTGCAGACCATAATTTTCAGCTTTAATGAGAAGAGCAGCTTTTCATTTGGAATAATAAGTGCCCTGCTCTTGTGTTTTGGCCCGTGCCCTCCTCACCCGTCAGTGCCTGGCAGCCAGGGACCTGGTGGAGCACAGGCAGGGACGGATGCTCCCGACATCCCAATCCAAAAACCCGCCGTGAGGCAGAAGGGAACCTTCCCTCGATTTTAATCAGCCTTAATTCACACCGTGGCTACAAAGTGGTTGGGAGGACTGGTCGGGCATAAATCACGGTCCTTCCCTGCAAGTTTAATCAACTTCCAACTGAACCAAGCACCTTTCTGGTGATGAAAAGGACCATAAAACCATGGAGAGCGATATCCTGCGTGTTATTGCTTCCATGGCCTTAGGTCTGGGAGCAGCAGTGCCATAACCCTGACGGGAGCATCTTCCATCATCTCAGCACCCGTAAACATTCATCACTCCGCTCTCACACGGGGGAAGGGATTTGCAGGCAGCTTTCCATCTTCTGGGTGCCCCCCCAGGTGTCCCCCAAACAGGGAATACCCAGCCCTTTCCCAGCCAGCTGGAAGCACAGCTCCAGGAAGCACAGCTCTGGTGGGAAGTCGTCCTGCCTCGGGAAAGCAGAGAGATGCCACCAGGGAAAATGTTCTCTGCCTATAAAACGAGAAGAGTGATTCTGCTTTTACATGCCAGGAACAACAAGGATAAGCTTCTTGCCACCTGTGGAATGCCCAGTGCTCCATTAACACAACGTCCCAGCAGACAAGAGGGATCAGACTGGATGCAGGAGAGCAGGGAATGTACTGAGCTTAAAATAACATCCAAAAAGAGCAGGTTGTGATTCAGCAGGGAAACTGGGGTCTGGCTCAGCATTTGGGATGTTACATCCTGCCCTTCCACAAGTCCCGCTGTGATCAAACACCGGAACAGGCACAGGAACAGCAAAAAGAACAAAAAAAGAAAGCCAAAACTCAAAAAAAAAAGGGAATTATGCGTGGCAGACCTCCGAGATGTGCCACCAGGGCTCCGGCAATCGGCTGCTCCCTGCTGATCCGCAGCCCAGGAAACAAGGCTGCACCAGACAGGTGAGAGGCAGAGCTTTGTTAAACACGATACCAGGAGATGTTTTACCTCCTAAACTGCCCCAATTACTGAGCCATGGCAGGTTGGCTCCTGCACTGCCTTTCCCCGGGGAGGCTCCTGCTCCATTCCCTGCTCAGGTGAGGCACGAGGCTTCCAGCAAAGCCAGAGCAATCTGGGAAGGGCTGGGGGAGCGATTTGGCCACTCCAGGTGGAGCCTGAGCAGGATGAGCATGCAGGGGATGAGCACCAGGCACAGGATAAACCACGGCACAGGGTGCCCGGAGAAGCTGGGGCTGCCCCTGGGTCCCTGGAGGCGTTCCAGGCCAGGCTGGACGGGGCTTGGCACAACCTGGGACAGTGGGAGCTGTCCCTGCCCATGGCAGGGGGTAGAACAAGAGCTTTAAGGTCTCTTCCAACCCAAATCATTCTAGGATTGTGTGATTCTGTGAAATCCCACTTCCACTGAGCCCCGAAAGCTGTGACCCTGCTGGGAATTTCCTGGTTTGGGGGCGTTCCCTGTGGAGCTGCAGTGCTCAGCCTGGTTCCTGGCTACAAGACCGGGCAGGATGTCGGAAATGTATGGAATAAAGAGTTTCAGAGAAACAGAAAATATTTGTGAATGTCACCAATGCCAAACTGCTAATGGAGTTTGCTTTGTTTTTTAAAAGCCAAATGTTTTACCGTCAGCACTTCTGAAATAAAGTAATTTGACATTTTGGAAATAAATTCCTTTTGATAGAGCATTTTAAATTCAAATTACTCTAAAAACAGAACACTAAAGCAAACATGAGGGTTAAATAGTCCCAAACCCCACAGATGAACATTTTTGCATAGTTTTACAACAATCTGCTTTAAATTTTCCTTTGTGAAAAAAAAGCGAGCGAGAACTCCAGCGCTCCTGGCATGGCTTGACCTGAGTTATTAGTTTTTTCCTGCAAAGCTTTTGGCTCAGCCACAGCACTGATCCAGACTCTATTTAGAGAGACTGACACAGGCAAACCTCCCGTGGTCAGTGCATCCCCTTTGCCCAGGCATTAAAGAACCTATTTTCAGCCTGGCCCCATTAACGGGGGCATGGCCCCCTGCTCCACCTCCCAGCCCAGACTTCTTCAATAGGAACATGAATATCAATAAAGCATTAATGAGCAATTTTCCCAGCTCCACCGGCTCTTACTGGAAATAAACCCTGACATCTCTTATGTCATTGACTGCCTCTCATCTCCCGGCTCGCCTGGCCTGACAGATACCCAATAGAGCCTCGCCTTCCTTCGCCTCCCGGAACAGCAGCTTTGCTCCCTGGGCCTGGGGCCGTGTCTGGGCTTCAGCTCCCACTTGGGCCGGTCTCAGATGATCGGAGCCCACGCCAAGGAATAGCCAAAGTTCTTTCCTTTCTTCTGAAGCAACTGCTGAAGGGTTGGTGGTGCTGCCCAGGCACCAGCCAGCCCCGGAAAGGGCTGCTGGAAAGAGGGAGACAGACAAGGGAGGGTGGGAGATGAAGACACCAGTTGTGTATTAGGCACTGGCACAGGCTGTCCAGGGAAGCTGTGGCTGCCCCATCCCTGGAAGTGTCCAAGGCCAGGTGGGATGGGGCTTGGAGCACCCTGGGATAGTGGAAGACCCTTTCACCAGCCTCCCAAATGGGCATCTCCACCTGCCACAACCAACTCCTCCTTCCAGGGAGATGGTCCCTAACCCTTGATAAAGCCAGCACTGCCTAACCCAGGACTTGGAGGGAAAAGGATGAGTTGTGTGATCCCTCCAGCCACTTTTCTTATTCTGCATTTCTCTGATACCAGGAAGAGCTGTGCCCCCAATAAAAACAGCTCCTGCGTGTCTGAGCTGCCCCAAACCCCTCCAGGGTTCTCTCTCCTCACAGAGAAAAGGATTTTCCAGATGCTCAAATTAATGTCCCCACTGCAATTTAAATATGGGACTGTGACCCCTCCCCACCGTGGTCAGGCATGATTCCCCTCTGCCTTGCAGCAGTTTTGGCCTGCCCAAGGCTGTTGGTGCTGTTCTCCCACTCTCTGTGCTCAGCTGCTTCCAGACCACCCCAGAAAGGCACAAGGGAAGGAGTTACAGGCATGGGAACTGCATGGCCTTGCCAAATAAAAAAACCCAACATAAAAACCCCCAAACACCCCAGTCAATCCAAAACAAGCAAAGTAAAATCCCCAAACACCAGAGGAAAATGGAATTGGCTTTGAAACCTTTCTGAAACCTCAGCAGCAGGGAAGATGGGGGGTGAAACCATGGTAGTGTATGAAAAGTGTGGCTGACCCAAGTGCTGGCTGGGGAGGCCCAGAAATATTTTGGGAGGGTGGTTTGCAGGGAAATAAGATATTTAAAAAACCCCAAAGATGGAAATCAAAACAAAGGGGTAGTTTATTCACCCCTTTAGAGCAGAAGGTTTTCCTGCCCCATCATTACAGGAAACCTCTGCCATAAATTGCCCCCAACACAGAAGATTTCCCTGCATGAAGAAAGGATTATTTTTTGCCTTTTCCCCTTCCACACATCATTTACAACATTCTGCAGTGATTCACCAACATCGACTGTGCTCCTGGCACGACAGCAAGACAAGCAGCTACAGAAGTGTTTGTTCCCCTTTCTTCCACGAGGCATCTCCCAACCCACCCCGAGCTATTCCAGCTGCCCTGCCCCGCTGGGGGCACAGGGAGCAGCTCCCCTGGCTCAGCCCTCAAGCCGAGGAGCCCACCTTGGAGGTTGTTGGAGAGCTCTGCCCACCCTCCTTAAACCTGAGCTCTGCTGCAGCGCTTTCAGAGCCCCCCGAGCCACGGGATGTGTCCGAATTAATCCACCGGGATCTGCTTCCCTCAGCAAGGCACGTCACTTCCACTGAGGGCAGGGAGCACACCAATGGAAAAAGAATAAAGAAACCAGTCCTGTACAGCTCTAAGTCGTACATTCAGTGGGACTGGGTGAGTGAACACTAAACCCACGCTCGGGCACGTCCCAGCGCTGCTTTTGGGGTGAAAATCAGGGAAGTTGGAGCTGAGACCAACTGTTTGCTCAGATGCTGTTCTTTATCTTCATGTTAACAGCCACATAGCGAGATAAAACAAAATGAGAGCAGAAGCTGCTGTTTCCTAGGCTGACCCAAACAACAGCAAGTTGGGGGAGCTTCTGGCTCCCTACAAGTCCCCTAAAGTTGTGGCCAGGTGGGGGTCGGGCTCTTCTTCCAGGTAACAGCACCAGGACAAGGAGAAACAGCCTGAAGTTGCACCAGGGGAGGTTCAGGTTGGGTATTAGGGAAAATTTCTTCCCTGAAAGAGTGGTCAGGCAGTGGAAGGGGCTGTCCAGGGCAGTGGTGGAGTCCCCATCCCTGGAGGTGCTCAAAACCAAGCAGACGTGGCACTGCATGACACGGCTTAGTGGGCATGGGGGTGTCCCATCAAAGGATGGACTTGATGATCTTGGAGGTCTTTTCCAACCTTAATGATTCCGTGATCAGACATCTCCGCTTTTCCAGAGCCCAGGGGAAGGGAAGGGAA
>VZRQ01001475.1:145700-218068 GCA_013397975.1 Machaerirhynchus nigripectus
CCCTGGAACATCTCCGTGGCCTCCTCTGGACTGGCTCCAGCAGCTCCACATCCTTCCTGTGCTGGGACCCCAGAGCTGGGGGCAGCTCTGCAGGTGGGGTCTCACCTGAGAGAATCAAATCCCTCAGCTCGTCAGGGCTACAAAGCTGCGGGTTTGGGGCACCACGCTGTGAAGCTTTTGGGCAAAGCAGAAGCTCACAGCTCATCGGGATGGAAAAGGGTAAAATCCAGGGAGCTGTTCCTTACAGTGGGCAAGAAAGCAGAAGGTCAAACACGACAACAGGAAAACCACCCTGTGCTGTAATTCACAGATATCCACAGACTTCCCCGAGCTGGAAAGGGACCTACAAGGGTCATTGGGTCTAATTCTTGGCCCTGCACAGGACAATCCCAAAAATCCCACCCTGTGCCTGAGAGTGTTCCAAACACCCCTGGCTGACCTTCGCTTGCCCAGCTGTTTGTCCTTCAACAGAGCAGGTCAGAGCCTGGCATCTCCCCCCACCCCCAGGACCAGTCCAGCACATCCCCAGCCCTGGCAACACACGATCCCTGAGCATCTCCCAGGGTCACTCCTCCAGCCCTTCCAGCCCTCATTAGCAGGAAGGAGAGGGAATTAACCCCCCCAGCTGCTCGGGAGATATAACACCAGATCTAATTTCATAGACACTGTATATAGGCCACAAGCCTATAATCATAATAATACAGATGTGAGATACAGATGTTCCCAGCGCCAGCCCGGGTGCATCCTGTTAGAGCAGTGACTCAGTCTAGTGCTAAAGCTGAGCTAATACCAAGCTCCTGAGAGGATTAATTGTCATTAACGGGGCATTATCCAACCATTAAACACACTTGGGATCGTGTGCCAGCCGGCCCTAATGCTTCCCACGGCACCGGTCACTCCCAGCAAGGTCAGGGATGCTGAGCTCCCTGGCTGGCACACAGCAGCTCCTGAGCAGGAATCCACACTCACTCCACCCATGCTGGCATCTCCTGGAGAGAGGAATCCTCCAGAGGGCAGGGGTCTGGGGGATCCCAACCCCAGGAGGTGCTGCCTGGCTTCTGTCGTGCCAGGCACCTCTGCTAGAGCCGGCACCAGGCCCAGGGAGGAAAGGGAATTGCTATTTTGGGAAAGCCAATATGCTCAGGTGGTGGCGGCTCTAAGGTTGGCACAATTCCTGTCCCACCTGGCAGCAACAGGCTCAGACTGAGAGGATGAGAGGAAGTGGCCTCAGGTTGTGCCAGGGGAGGTTTAGATTAGCTGTTAGGAAAAATTTCTTCGTGGAAAGGATTGTCAAGCGTTGGCACAGACTGCACAGGGATGTGGTGGAGTCACCATCCCGTGGAAGTGTTCAGGAAACACCTGGGTGTGGCACTTGGGGGCGTGGGTTAGTGGTGAACGTGGTGGTGGGGCTCGGTTGGTGGTTGGACTTGGTGATCTCAAAGGTCTTTTCCAGCCTTAGCGATTCTGGGATTCCCTGAGCACGCTGGATGGAAACTAGAACATCATTTCCCTCACATCTCCAGGAGAAAGCAGAGAAAACGTGTTCCTGCAGAAGAAAGGGGAATGTTTTCCTTTGGCAGCAGAAGCCCTGCTAAAGGCAGGGGACAGAGGATGGGAGGCAGTGACTGCTCGGGCCATCCCTCACTCATTCCCCTCATTACTGCAGTAAGGGAGAAGAGGCTTCCCAAAGGATTTGTTCCTAAGGCTCCTCTTGTGAACAATCCAAAAAAATTATTCCCCACTCCAGAAGCAGCCCTAGACCAGTTTTGCAATGCATGAGCCTCCACATCTCTCCGGTAACCACAGACCACCAAGAAACCTTGTAATGTGAGAACTGAACCACCCAGACCAAATATTCAACACTTCACCTGCTGGTAGGAAATACCTGGGTTCAGTCCCATCAGAACTGGGGGCATGACACAAAACTTGTAATTCCAGAGCCCAAATGAGCCCGGCTTTAGCAAAAGGGATAAAATCCCATCAGGCAGCAGTGGAAACAGGCTCGTTTTATCCTGGTTTCCCAGGCAGGAGGGATGTGCCTTGGCCAGCACAGAGCACCTTAAAGAAAAGAGTCTGAAACACTCCACGGCCAGCAATTGTCCCATTGACCACTTCACCTGGTTTATCATCATACACTGCTTTTCCCTTCTACCTTTATTCAGGTTTTTCAGCACCTATCTCACAAGATTTATTGACTGAACATCAAAGAGGTTTTCTCTTCCTTACTCGGCTCTGAAGGAAGGGGGGAAAAAAAAACCCTCTTGAAATTATTTGTATTCTTCCATATAATACCTCTTTCAGAGACCCATCAGAAAAGTCCTTTACAAGCGAGGAAATAGCCAATATTTTAGAATCTGCAGCGAGGCGCTTCAGCTAAGCTCACTTTATTGTAAAATTAGATGTCATTGTGAGAAGTACCCATATAAATACAAGTGCAAAGGGCCCTTGTGCTAATGCAGGAGCCGGGGTAACAATGTGCTATTTCTACCTGTCTGCAAAAAACTTCCCTTGATAGCTTTGCCCATATAATACACAGCATATTTACATCCAGCATTAAATAAATATTATGCAAAGAGTACCACGCTCTAATATCCAAACGTATTTATGGAAAGGTAAATTATATCGCCGAGTTTATTTTAGCCCTAGAAAGCCCCGTGGGGAAAAGATATTGTGCATCTTAAAAGGTAAATGTAAGCTCTTCAAGAGAAAGGAGCCTTTACTGGAAGCAGCGCATTGTACCTGGGTAAATCTTGGAGCAATTACACAGCAAAGTTTTCTTTGATGAGGCAGAGATGTGATGACATGTAATTACTTTTTCAATGCTGCACTGTGTGTTTATCAAAATGTTAATGCAAGCATAATAACAGGCTGTATGTTTGTGCCGAGAATGTCAGAGCCCCCAGATGTCAATCACATCTGAAAATAAAATTGCAAATAAGTAGGAAGGCTTGATGGCACAAGTGACAGCCCGGTCCTCGGGCGGCTGACAGGCACCAGCTCCCTCTCCCTCGGCGCTTTGTCACTGTAATGCACCTAATGGAACAGAGATTCCCTCTATTAGCCCAAATGGAACGGGCTGGCGCCGAAGTGGACGAGGCCATGCGTGGCCATGGACAGAGGGAGGCTGCTGATGAGCACTTCTGTAGGCAAAGTCTGATGGGCTTCTCATTTCCGCCGTCCCTCTGGCTCTGCGCACACCAGCAGGGACATCGCCGGGCTCCTGCTGTGGGAAAACCGCCTGGAGCAGCTGCACCCCCAGGGAGGATGGAACTGAGCCTGGCAGGTGAGCTCACAGCACCCCAAGAGCCAGCTGCACCTGCCACAGCTTCCTTGGGGCACTGCAAGCACCGGCTCCGTGGTACAACCACGGAATCGTGGAATGCTTGGCTGGGAAGGGACCTTCAAGCCCACCTCGTTCCAGCTCCCTGCCATGGGCACCTTCCACCAGGCCAGGCTGCTCAACCTGGTCTTGAACACTTCCAGGGGTGGGCAGTCCACAACCCCTCTGGGCACTGTTTCTCACCACCCTTATAGTAACAAATTTCTGCCTAATATCTCCTTTAAACCTACAGCTCCAGCTTTTCTGTCTTACAGTTGTCTTAGCTCCTACAAGAAAATAGCTTTTTTTTTTAATAATAAGAAAAAAACCATGACTGGAATGCTTTTACCAGTGATGAGGTGCAACACCTGGATTTCCAACTCTGTCTCACACTCAATACCATGCCAGGTGTCCAAGCACATGCTGGAGGGAGAGCCAGGCACCGCCTCGGGGCCCAACCAGCAGGATAATCAATGGGATGAGTGGGCAGAGAGCTTTGGGAAAACGTTTGGGAAGATAATGTCAGCATGGGAAGAGCACTACCTGGCCTTCCCAAAGCTCCCTGCCCAGGGAAAACGGCAATCTTGGGGAGCAGAGCGGCAGCACTTGGGTCCAAACATCTTGAAGGCGGCCCGAGCATCTTGGAAATACAGCTGACAGTTGCTTGGCAACTGCGGCTACGGAAAGATCTCCCAAGTAAGCAGCAGGCTGAGGGAAGTTCAGCATCACAGGCAGGCAGTAATTCCAGTTTGCGGCGGGTGAGGGGAGCGAGAGGGGAATTTCTAACAACCCCTTCCCCAGAACAGCACAGCACGTGAGGCCCTTTGATCAGGAGCAAGGGGACAGGGCTGCTGGGACGAGGCAGTGGCGGGCGAGCTGTGTCTGTCTTTCCAAGAGGGCGACAAGAGAACCTGGAGTCAGGATGGGACTCCGAAGAGGAGGTTCTTTGCTCTGCAGACCCCCTTCCCTGTCGCCCTGAGTTTTGCAGTTTTTCGATGTTTTCATTCCTGTAATAGAGCTTCTCATGCATTTTCTGTAAACATAGGTCATGTTTACCTAATTGATCTTTATTGTTTCCATCCTTTTTTAAGGCAGAGAATTATGATAGACTTTTGGTCTGACCAGTGTCGTTGAGAGGTGGTAACCCCATCCTCCAATCCATGGTTGTCTCTAAAAAGATATATAACTGACTGAATAAAGAGGCCAGGCCCTCTTTTCTCTCTTTTCTCTCTCTTTTGCCCCTCTTTTGGCCCTGGCTCCTATCCTGACAGAATGGTGTCTGCGTGGTTCTTTTCGTGCCCAAGTACGACACTTCCCTACCTGGCTCTGGCTCAGTACAGTTGAGAATTTTGGATTTCAAGGCTTTGTACATCAAAGCAACCATGAGCAAAAGCGGCGTTTCGAGAGCAGGAGGCTCCACGACAGCTCCTGCCTTTCAGGAGGGACGGAAGAGTCAGCTGTCAGCAGGAGAGCATCCAACCAGCTCCGTAACAAATGGAGACAGCACTCCTGAAACCATCAAAACAGCCAACGAGTCTCACTTAAGCAAATACACTGAAAAAAGGGGGAGGAAGTAGCAAAGCTCACGCATTTTCCATGGTAAGTGGCTTAATCCTCAACAAAAGAAAATAGGGAATAACCACTTGTTGAGGGAAGATGTGCCACGTGCTGATCCCAGGCTGGACAAAAAAAAGCATGGAAACATTGGTTTCATTTATCCTTCCAGCACGGTGACAAAATTGCTTAGCAGAAAATTATTGCCTTCAGAGGGCTGCTGGTGACGGCTGGCTGAGCTGATGATGTGGAAATCGCACCTCAGATCAGTATTCAGAAAAACCCAACAGAACGGAATAATAATAATAATAATAAGGAAAAACCCAAACCAGCTTTTTCTCTCCCCTCTCTTGTTTCTCCTCCCCACTCCAAGGGCGCTTGGCCACAGCCCTTTGGCGGATCCCTGTGCTAATGCCTGGGGTACTTAACCTTTGTGTTTGCCACTCAGCAGCTGAAAAAGGAATCCTCTTCTTTTTTTACTCTTTTTTTAGAGTAGCTTTGGGAGCTGCCAGCAAATTGAGTGTCATTTGGACACTGACATGAAACTTGGACGCCGCACGAATTCACCGGGGCCTTGCGAAGGACGTCGTCATCATCATCATCATCATCATCTTCACCGCCAGCTTGGGAGCACCCGAGTTAATGTTTGGACTCCTGCTTAATTGGCTCCGTGCAAGTTGAGCCTGCAACATGACAGCCTCACTGCCCTGCCTAAAAATAAAGGAGAGAGCTTTCCCAGCCTCTGGGAAGCTGCAGCCAGCGCGAGGGATCTGAGATGTGTCTGACAAGGCAAGATCTCGCCTTCCTCAAAGCAAGGCCCTTACAATGCAAAATGTATTTATATTTTGGTGCTGCTCTCCAAAGCAGGTGTTAGATAATTCAGTAATTAGTATGCACATCTAACTTCATTGCAGCCTCTGCTGATCTCTCAATTAGAGTTAGCTGGGTCCTCTGAAGTTTGCAGTAGTTAATTAGAGCATTATTGAAAAGCCAGGCTCCGCGGGAGAGCTCCGCTGGCAGCTGCCGGCTCCGGCCCACGCGGTCCCGACCCCCTCGTGTCCGGCTGGAGGAGTGGGAATTCCGACCCACACGGTCCTGACCCCCTCGTGTCCGGCTGGAGGAGTGGGAATTCTGACCCACACTGCTGTGTGCACCCCCTGCCACAACCTGCCACCATCGGGGGGTTGGAACTAGACCATCCTTCAGGTCGCTTCCAACCCAAACCACTCTGGGATTCTATAGGATACCCTGAAAAGCTCTGCATGCTGCCATTAATATTTGGGGCGAAAAATGGGGTTAAAAAAAAAAAAATTAATCCAGCACTACTGAGACCAACAGGGAATAAAAACCCCCACCCCTACAGCTGTCAGTGCAGAACTCAGACCCAGCAAGGCAGGGAGCACAGAGAGGGGGAGTTTAGCAGTGGGATGCAGCACAAAAGGGAGTTTAAAATATGGACAACACACACTGGAACTGTTCTCATAGAACTGTGGAATCACAGACTGGTTTGGCTTGGAAGGGACCTTAAAGCCCATCCAGTGCCACCCCCTGCCATGGGCAGGGACACCTCCCACAAACCCAGGGTGCTCCAAGCCCCATCCAGCCTGGCCTTGGGCACTGCCAGTGATCCAGGGGCAGCCACAGCTGCTCTGGGCACCCTGTGCCAGGGCCTGCCCACCCTCCCAGGGAACAATTCCTTCCCAATATCCCATCCAGCCCTGCCCTCTGGCAGTGGGAAGCCATTCCCTGTGTCCTGTCCCTCCATCCCTTGTCCCCAGTCCCTCTCCAGCTCTCCTGGAGCCCCTTCAGGCCCTGGAAGGGGCTCTGAGCTCTCCCTGGAGCCTTCTCTTCTCCAGGCTGAACAGCTCCAGTTTTTGAGCCTCTGAATACCTGAACAAACCCCAGCCAGCAGTTTGAAACCCAGCTCCTAGTAAATAATTGAAGGTGTCATGTCAGCTCCAACACCTGAAACCTGTTTTTGAGAAGCTCCTGATAATCACTGAAGTACAGCTTAGCATTTATCCTATAAATATTAGAGGAGGCGTGTGTGTACATCATTTCACATTCCAAAGGCAAGCCTGTGAGCTGAACTTAAGGGAAATCCACGGGAAGAATACACGAGGCAGGGAGAGGCGCACAATTCAACATGATCAAAACCAGGAGGTTTTTCAAACGCTTGTCTCAAACACAGCTGCTGATTTTTACAAGAGCTTCCTGCAGAAACACTGGTCTTCGGGGACTCGGCAGAACACATTGTCGGGGTACAAGGTAAATAAACACCCTAAAAGGCAGCGCCCCTGGGGATCTCTTGGAGACTCCAGAAATTTCATTCCGGAGGATTATGGTCTTTGATACGGACGCAGAACGGGCGCGGGGCTGTAGCAACGCTGCCGAGCGAGACCCAGAAACCCAGAGAGCAGCGAAACGCAGAGCTTTGGGGCAGCAAAACTCCTGCAAACCTTGAGGAAAGAACCCGTGTTTGATGCACATCCCCAGCCAAGCCCCGGGGCTGCCTCCTGAATTCCCGGCGAGGACACCACCTGCGGAGAAGCCCCGTTAGCAGGGACCAAAGGCCCACGTGGCACATTAGGAGCTCCAACACCTGCTATCAGGAGCAAGTTCCTCTCCAGGTGCTGGTCTCCAGCAGCAAGTTCCTCTCCAGGTGGAGCAAGAACCTCTCCAGTTCCAGAACTTGGAACTCTCCAAGTTCCTCCCGAGGTGCTCTCGAGGTGAGCTCCACGGCCGGCTCCGAGCAGGGCTCGGGGAGAGGCATAAACAAAAAGCCATGTTTTGAAAAATTAAGGAAGCAATTTAGAAGTGGGTAATTAGATCTCCTTTTCGTGCTGCACTGGGAAAATTAAATTACTTTTTTATGAAGGTGTGTGTATCAGCTCTGAGAGTATTGTAGGGAAAGATTATTTTTCTAATATTCCTTCTCCCTCCCCCCCACCCCAAATCCCCAGCTCTCCGCTCCTCGCGCATCCAAGGAAGTGGCACTTGTAGCCTTCAGCTGTGGCAGGCGTTCATCTCCAATAATTGCGTTTGCTGCATAAATTGCCAGTGACATGGAGAATAAAATTAGTTTAAAAGGAGCCCAAATGGCAAATCTCAAACAAGGATCAGATGGAAGAGCTCATTAATCCTCATTTCAAAATGGGCAGAGTGCTGGGGCGGCCAGGCTGGCCCCAAGCCTGATGGGGAGGGTGGGCTCTCTTTGGAGATGGTGATGGAGCTCAGAGAGGTGGACCAGACTTTAACAGAGGTTCTGGTCAATGTGGAACTGCTGCTGTTGAGGCACTGATTTCTCTCTGCTCACAAAAACCCTCCCCACAACCCCAGGATGCAGAAGGAGCAGGTGAGCAGCTCCACCCTGCGCTGCCCAGCTCTTCTCAGGAGACAAGAAACTCATCCATGCTCCTCGACTGCCCGTGGACCACACCCCACCAGGCTCCTTCTGCCTGGCACCAGCTCCTCGGAGGGAGTGCTACAGCCTCGTGGGGATGGGCACTCACAGAATCACAGAACTGTTAAGGCTCAAAAAGAACTTTCATATCATCAAATGCAACCGTCAGCCCAACACCAGCATCGTGTTCACCCCCAGACCATGTCCTCATGTGCCACAGCCACTTCTTTTCTGAACACTGCCAGGATCGGGGACTCTGCCTGGGCAACCTGTTTCAGTGCTTGATAACCCTTAGGGTGAAGAGACTTTTTCCAATATCTGATCTAAACCTCCCCTGGTGCAGCTTGAGGTGATTTCCTCTCATCATTTGTTCCCTGGGAGCAGAGCCTGACCCTCACTCTTGTCAGGGGGTTGTGGAGAGCCACAAGGTCCCCCCTGAGCCTCCTTTTCCCCAGGCTGAGCCCCTTTCCCAGCTCCCTCAGCTGCTCCTGGTGCTCCAGACCCTTCCCTGGACATGCTCCAGCCCCTCAATGTCCTTCTTGTTGTGAGGGCCTAGAACTGGGCACGGGACTGGAGGTCCCTCAGCAGTGCCCAGTGTCGAGGGACAATCACTGCCTTGGTCCAGCGCCCGCAATGGGGCTGGCACAGCCCAGGGCCGTCGGCCTCTTCCCCACCTGGGAACACCTGGCTCACGTCCAGCCACTGCCACCACCACTGCCAGGCCCTTTCCCACTGGGCAGTTCCCAGCCTGGGGCTCTGCAGAGGGTTGGTGTGGCCGAGGGCAGGACTTGGCATTTCACGTTTGGCTCACACGTGCTTTGCCCTCCCACGCAGAGCTTTTGGTACTGCCTGGCCCCGGGCAGAGATCCCGGGTCGTGTCCCCACCATGTCCCTTCCCCAGGCTGGGTTGCTGAGCTGCTTTTGCTGACTTCCTTTAATGAGGTTTATTGTTTGCGCTGCATAATTTTCAAAGGCATGTCACCCACTTGGAGATGGCCCTCAGATCTCCGGCTTGGGGAGGGGGAGGGTCCTTTGAAGCCGCAGTCATTAATTCAGGAGCTGGTTTCTGCAGTTAGGAGCACACGTGTTTGAAGCACACAGAAGCCACCGTGGAGACATCTGAGAGGTGTCCCATGGTACTGAACATTAGACGGAGCGATTGTAAAACTGCCAGGCCTGCCGTCCTTCCCTGCCTTGTAACTTCCCTCCAGATATCAAAAAAAAATTGTCTAGAATATCAAAATATCACTGTCTGGCTCTGATGATGATCTTAGGACTAAAGACCACACGGAACAAAGATTTCACTTTAATTATCAGCAGATCCATTTCTCCTAACCCGCTTGTTGAAATCAAAACAGAACCAAAACAAATCACAAACAAACAATTAAAAAAAACCCCAAAAACTCTCAAAACTTCACGCAGGCAGCTGGGAAACTGAAGTGTTGTGAAGCTGAGAAGTGAAAGTGTTCAGAAGCCAGGAATTCAGACAGGCACAGTTTGGTTTTTAACATTCCCAGTGGCTTTCCACCCCTTTATTTGTAGTTACAGTAGAGAGAAAACTGTCCTGGTCACACCAAAGCTGTTCCTGACGCTGTCACCCTTGGTCTGCTCCCTGAACTCCAAGCCTGCCTTCCTGTACGTGTGCCACTCATCAGCAAGGCAGCATGAGGACAAAATTATTCTCTTTTTTTAAGAGAGTAATTGATCACCTGTATACATGGCAATACCCAGAGCACAGCCTGCTGCAGAGATTGTTCCTTGGTCAACCCTCCTCTTATTCTTAGCTTATCCATAGAGACTGAGCTTCCAAAAGTTTTAGCTTTGGGCAGAGGACTCAGAGGCACTTGGGGATAAAAGCCTCAGCATTTCTCTTTATTTTCCCTTTATCTCTTCCCTTTGTGCTCTTTCTCTGAGCTGCACGAGGGAAGGTTTAGATCAGATGTGAGGAAACATTTCTCCGTGGAAAGAGCTGTCAAGCACTGGCACAGACTGCCCAGGGCAGTGGTGGTCACCAAACCTAGAAGTGTTCAAAGAACAGCTGGAGGTGGCCCCTGAGGCCGTGGCTTAGTGGTGAACAGAGCATTACAGAATTATCAAGGTTGGAAAAGACCTCCAGGATCATTGAGCCCAACCTGTGACTGATCCCCACCTTGTCCCCAGCCCAGAGCTCTGAGTGCCACGTCCAGGCCTTCCTTGGACACCTCCAGGGATGGGCACTCCAAACCTCCCGGGGCAGCCCCTGCCAATGCCCGACCACCCTTTCCATGGAGAAATTCCTGCTGGTGTCCAACCTGAGCCTCCCCTGGTGCATCCTGAGGCTGTTTCCTCTCATCCTGTGCTTGTCCCCTGGGAGCAGAGTCTCTCCCATGGTGGTGCCACTGGATTGATGGTTGGACTTGATCTTGGAATATTTTCCAACCCGAACGATCCTAAGACTCCGTGATTTATTGCTGGCAGCACAGGTGAAGGCTGTGACCCCAAATCCATGACTGCAGCCTCATGCAAGGACCGCCTTTTCGGCAGAGCCACCACCACCAGCTGCTGCTGCAGGAACTCCCCTCCCGCGGTTTGCCCAGACTCCAGCAGCGGGACCGCGCCTCACAGAGGGCACTGGAGAGCCCACCAGTCACAATCCCCACACAAAATCCCTCTTTACATGCAGCAGACCACAGCAGCCACATTAACAAGCTGCCAGCGGAGGGAACCAAGCTGCTGCTGCTCATTATGGCAGGAAACTTCTCCCCCTGTTGCAAGGCGGGCGCAGCCTCGGCATTGCTGGCCCCGCTAGCGCTCAGGCATTTATTTTTATATACCTCAGCAATATGTAGCAATTAGCAGAGGTAACACTAATTAGATGTTACATTGTAATGCGAGTCCCTCTAAACTTAAGTCATAACATACCTCGCTCCTAATGACTGCAAGGTCATTTCGGTATTCCCGTAATCGCTGGGATGCTAATGAAGCGTTTGCTATGCACGGGAACATCCCGGCTTTTCCCTGGCTGCTTTTCACCACTTACCTGTGGACCTTGCTTTGAATTGCTGCTGAGCCTGATGTGGTCTTGAAGGAGCCACCCAAGCACCCCGATTAATTGCAGCATTTCGCGGCTCCCAAGGAAGCAAGGCCCCATGGCAAACCTGCTCCGAGGGCAGGGAAATGCTTGTTTGAAGGGATTAGTTTGAGATTATGGTGGCACGAGACTCCAGGAGGCAGAAAACCTGAATTCCCTTTGTGCCTCGTAGTGGCAAAAGCTGGAAGACAACAGGCTTACAGCCAGCTTAGTGCTGTTCCCGTGTCTTTTCCATCATCTGTGTCCTAATCTCCTCAGGAGCCCACACGGCACCATGCCACGTCAGGAACCCACACAGATTCCCTCAGCCTCCCAACCTACAGCTACCACCAGAGCTGAAAAAAGAGGAAATGGTGGCATTTAGCAAAAGTAAATTCATTAAAAAATTTGAAAACAACATTCATGGGCTTTATAATTAGCTTTTTAATTCATTTCCTATTCTCCTCTAGCTACTCTGCTTGCAAAGGAAAATTATGAGAGCTATAATTGTTTTAATAAAAGCAACTGGATTATTCCAAGACCAACACCATGCCTGCCATAGGTGGTGGGAATAATGGGAGCCCCAGGACCTGCTGAGTCGGGGAAGCCACCATGGTCTCTGCACAGGTGGGCTCTGATGGGATCCTGCTGGGATCTCGTGGTTTGGAGCACAGAGCCTTGCTGCTGGGAATTCACCCAGGAAAAGGCACTGCCCAGCCTGCAAGGTGTGCAACAGCTCAGCCCAGGACAGACCTCACTCCCAAGAACCTTCCTGAAACAAAACCAAAAAGAAAATCTGTGTCCTGTCTTCAGTAGAGTGGAAACAGAATCCCAGAAGGGTTTGGGTGGGAAGGGACCTTAAAGTTCATCCCATTCCAGTGCCCTGCCATGGGCAGGGACACCTTCCACTGTCCCAGGGTGCTCCAAGCCCCGTCCAGCCTGGCCTGGGACACTCCCAGGGATCCAGGGGCAGCCACAGCTGCTCTGGGCACCCTGTGCCAGGGCCTCCCCACCCTCACAGGGAACAATTCCTTCCCAATATCCCATCTATCCCTGCTCTCTATCCATGTGAAACCATTCCCCCTTATCCTGTCCCTCTATCCCTTGTTCCCAGTCCCTCTCCAGCTCTCCTGGAGCCCCTTTAGGCCCTGGAAGGGGCTCTGAGGTCTCCCTGGAGCCTTCTCTTCTCCAGGCTGAAAATCCCAGCTCTCCCAGCATTTCCATGGTGGGAAACTGCACCAAACCAGGAGAGAGGGAAGAGGGTAAGGAAGCTCTGAACCACTGGCTGGAGGCTGGGCATGGCAGACAATAAAATCAGAGAGAACAAACGATTGATGACTTATCTCCTGAACTCTGGTCACTCACTAAAAATCCAAGGAGAAGCCGTGCTGGGATGCATTTTCCAGGCCCCCAGAATCAATGCCTGCAGTAACTAAAGCACTTTAACAGTAGCTGCAAAGAGCTGCTGCCGTTCCAGGCTCTGCAGTGTTCAGTCTTTAAGCTCTGAGCGTTCCTTTCTGCTGGAGTGGCTGGATGGATCCAGCCTGGCTGCTGCCACAGGGGTCACGAAGTCCAGCAGAATCTGGAGGCATCTCCTTGCATAAATCAACGGGCTTGGGCTTGCTGGGAGAAATTTGCCAACAAAGAAAAACACACTGAAAGCAGATGGAAGAAATCCTTTGACCCGACTACAAGTCCCTGGAGCAGAGGCTTTGTGATTTTAAAAGCAATTTAGGCAGATTTCCCTCCCCGTTTGGATAGGAAGGCAGGGGCAGGTAGGCAGCTAAATCCCTCAGACCACTTCCTGCATCCCAACCCACGCCTTTAGCGTGACACAAGGCAAGACTCTGCACACTGCAAACGCCAAAATAATCACACCAGCAGGATTTTGAAATTCAAAAGAGCCCTTTCTGCAACCCGCCGAGCTGAGGGAGTTCAGAGGCGGCTCCGTCGCTGCGCTGGGGTCTGAGTGCCGAGGAGAGGGTGCTGCAGTGGATTTGCTGGTTGAGAGAACAGTCTATTCTCATGCTCAGATAATGCAGAAATAAAGTGCATTTGTAACAGACAACAAAAGGATTATCCCCCATTCATTTCAAAGCACCTTTCATTCCACTCAGGGATTACATTTTCCTTTACTTATCTTGCAAATGGTTTTTCATAAGAGCGCGTGGCTTATGGCAAATACCAAACTGTGGTTGGGACAATGGGAGTGTGTTCTGCAGAGGAGAGATCCCGCTCCCAGCACGACGCGCTGCTGTAATCTGCTGCCTCACAAGGGCCACTCTTCTCAAGAGCAGAGGAGGATCAGCTCGGAAACCTTGGCACACTTCAGACCTGGGGGAAGTTTCTTACAAGTGCAGCCTCAGCGTTCTCATCCTGTCACCGGAGGAGGAAGAGCAGCGCCTCGCGCCTCTGTCGGGTCCATCTGCCCGGAACCCCCGAGCGCTTCTGCAAACACGAATCCCATCCAGCAAACAAAATCTAACCCTGCACGGCTCCTTGGTTGCTGGAAAGCAATTGCTTCTGCGCTTCTCCGTGTCTGGGAAACTGGTGCGCCACGGCAGAATCCAAGTGCTCCCCACGGGCGGGAGAATCCAGGGCAGAGACACACGAGAGCCCGGTGCAATCACCACACATCCCCTTTTCCACTGGAAATCCGCAGGCCAAGAGGACTGAGGTGATTCTGCTCCAAGAAAGACTCAGCACTTGAACCATTAACAAACCAGGGACCACTGGCAAGAGCTGGTTCCCCCAGGATCAGCAATTCCCATCTCATTCACTCAAAAATTTAGGATTTTACAGGCTATGACAGAAATTTGCTTGGTCTCAGCCCAGATGTGAGCAGTGAGTTGGGAATAGCCGAGCCGGGCTCTTCAAGCCAGGGCAGCAGGTCAAGGGAGGTGCAGCTCACTGGTTATAACTGTCCTGCCTCCTTCTGCATCCCACTAATGCAAAATTCAGAGTTTCTCACAAAAAAAGAAACAACCTGGGGATGCAGCGAGCAGGTGGTTTGGTGCTGTCTGTAAATCAATGACTCTTGGAGAGTTATGATTGATTGGAGCTGGGGAGGGGACACCTTTCCATGCCTAAAAGACAAATAGTCCCTGCTTACGCCATCTCAGCTTTCCAAATAAAAATGGAGAAGAACACAATGCTTGCCATTACGGTGTCACTCAGCCAAAAAATAACCCCCCACGTCTGTCAGCCCCCACCCTAACAGAAAGCATCCAGTTATCTCTCCTGTCCTGCTGTTCCTGATAAAGTAAATTACAGCTCCATCGAGGAGCTGTAGGAGCAGCCCTGCTCTCCACTGCTGCTCCCTGGTGATTTATTCCCCGTGGTCGCCTTCAGAACCCCCAAAATGCCGGCGTGTATTTCCCTGTCCCCAGAGAGGTAACAGTGCCACAGGAGCATAAACACCACTGCTGGGAGCATTGGATTTTCCCAGGGAGCTGATCCTTCCAAAAACCAAAGGCAGCTGGGCGCAGCAGAGTCGCACAGGGGACATGGAATTGAGGGAAAAGCGGGAAAACATCCCACTGCTGTGGGAGCTGGTCCCCACACCCAGGCATTGATCCCAGCAAGCCCAGAGCCCCCGGTGCAAACCGTAACTGGAGGCAGCAGCTGATGCACAATTGGCCCCGTTTGCCTTCTCATTGATCAGCCACTTTCAGCTCTGTGTTTATGCAACTATTTGGTCTTATATAAGACCTGCGGGGCTCCCCCCGCTTCTTCCCCTTCTTTCTAATGGATTGAAGTTTTTAAAGGAAAAAAGAAATCCAGACAATACGACCACACTCTGCAAATCAATGCATCTCGTGGATAATAATACCCGAGATTTATGTAACACTTAATGTTTGCAAAGTGCCTTGGAAAAAATAAATTAACCTGCAGAACTGCACTGCGATAGGGAAGTGTCATCACGCAGCTGTGCCGTGGGGAGGAACTGAACCACAGTGATTCAGAGGAGGAAAGTTAGAACTGATGCTGCTTTAACCACTGGCCTGGGCTGTCCTGGGGACCCTGCATCGATCTCCACAAGGGCACAAATTAAAGATTGTGCTACAGATGCCCAGTGACACTTGTTTGAGGCAGGAGACCAAGGCTGGAGTCAGGAGACCAAGGCTGGAGTCAGGAGACCAAGGTTTAAGTCTTGCTTAAGACCAAACCCATGAGCAAACACCCAAAGCACTGGAACCCTTGGACGACTCAACACATCCTTGGGTCATGGCTAAAGTCAGGGCTTCGTTTAAAACAATCCAGGCCTGGGACAAGGAAAATGCCAAAGGTGGCTTGGCTCCAACCCTGAAGCTGGAGATAAAAGGGCAGTGAAGTTGGGGAAGGGTCTGGAGAGTCAGTCCTATGAGAAGGAGCAGCTGAGGGAGCTGGGAAAGGGGCTCAGCCTGGAGAAAAGGAGGCTCAGGGGGGCCCTTGTGGCTCTGCACAACTCCCTGACAGGAGGGGGCAGCCGGGGGGGTCGGGCTCTGCTCCCAGGGAACAGGGACAGGAGGAGAGGGAACGGCCTCAGGCTGGGCCAGGGGAGGCTCAGGTTTGAGATCAGGAGGGATTTCTTCACTCAGGGAGCTGTCAGGCATTGGCAGGGGCTGCCCAGGGAGGTTTGGAGTCCCCATCCCTGGAGGTGTCCAAGGAAGGGCTGGAGGTGGCACTCAGTGCCAGGGCTGGGGACAAGGTGGGGATCGGTCACAGGTTGGACTCGACGGTCTGGGAGCTCTTTTCCAACCTCACTGATTCTGGGATTCTGTGAAGGAACAACAGACAAATACAGGCACAAAAGGTGCTCAAACCATCCAGGCTGGATCCTGGGCTCAGCAGGAACACCATTCTGCACCTTTGCCAGAAGCTGGCAATTCCCTCCAGACACACCTGTACCTACAGGAGCAGCCGGAGCATCCAGAGGTGCCCAGGCAGATGTTCCACGCTGCTTCATGGCAAAGTCCTGACCTCCTGGACAGAGGCTGAGCCCTGGACCCTGGAAGGGGCTCTAAGCTCTCCCCAGAGCCTTCACTTCTCCAGGCTCTCCCAGCCCTCCCAGCACTTCCATGATGGGAAACTGCCTCAAAGCACGAGGGAGGCAGGAGTGTAAAGAAGTTTAACAACCTTGCTGCCTCCATGCCCCCGGAACGGCCACCCAGTGATGATGTGCAGATCCCAGGCATGGAAAACCACCACATCCCTCCCTCCCTCCTGCGTGCAGAGCTCCCTGTCCCAGTGGAGGCAGCAGGAGAGCCCTCCCGTCTGTGCACACGGGATCGATGTGCTTGCCAGAAGATGGATTATTTGTGCAATGCTGGTGCTCTTCAGAGCAGTCTCCACGTGAAGGTGGAACAGAAGCACGGCACACTTCAGCAAAAGCTCATTTAATTCTCGTCATTAGCAGGTCTCTGATGTATAATTGATCCTTAGCTCGTCGGTAACTCTGGCTCCTCCAGCTGCAGCTCCAAGGGATGGAGTCCTGCCTGCACCGGGGAGGGCCCTGGGGAGCACAAACCAGTTCCAGTGAAAGGGCAAAGCCACAGCCCAAGGCCAGGACAGCTGGAGTCACTGCACCTCCCCTGGCCCCGGGGCAAAGCCTCTGCTGTCCCTGCTCCGGCCCCACGCACATTCCAGGTTCAGAGCACCGATGCGAATGGAGGCTCCCAGCCCCGCACTCCAAGGAGCTGCACTTGGCTCCGAACTGGAAAAACTGGGATCGAACCTTTCCCAGGGTTTTTGCTCCTCAGTTTCACTAAAAAAATACTTCTGCTGCTGGAAGCTATTTGGGTTTTGGTCTGTTTGGGTTCTGTTTCTGGCCTAATCCGAGAGTTCTGCATGCTGTAACCCAAGGCCAGACCTATCCTCAGGTGGAATTAAACCCAAGGCAAGGCTCTTTGCTCGGTTTTGGTGCATGAGCACAATGCAGGCTTGGGATGCACCAAAAATGTCGAGGTTGGCTGAGCACTAATCACACGAGGTTGTTGTAGACTCTCTCTGCTCTGATGGCACTGCTGGAAACGAAATCCTCCGGAAGCCAAGGGCTGCTCCCAGCAGTGTCCGCACATAAAACCCATCCATGGGCTCGCTCCTGGCCTGTTCTCCGGCACAGCTAACGAGAGCTCTGCACAGCAGGGTCTGGCTGCCACAAACTCTGTCAGAGCAAGGTTCCCAGCCTGCAGTTGTTGACCGTCACTGAGAAATCCCAGGATTTTCTGCCCGTCCTTCTGGCTTAGTCGAGACTCACCCACAGCACCAAATAACAGGAATGACTCTGCTTTTCTCACGGAAAATGAGCCCGTAACTTGCCAATCCTGGAGCAAAGCAGGTCGAAAGAAGGGTGGGTTGGAAAACATCCCGAGCCCGGCATTGTTTGTGGAGCAGCGGGAGCCGTGACGCCACAACACCGCCGGCTGCCACCTCCCCCAAGCTCGCCTCCCTCCAAAGGATGAAAAGAGCAAGTAATTAAACAATGGGTTTGCCATAAGTGCTGGACTTCAGAGGCTGCTTTTCCCTTTCTTCTTTTTTTTGTACAAGGAGGAAAAGGGGAAAAAAAGATTTAAGATAATGGCCTTTTTCTCTTCAGAATAAATTAAGCTCAAAGATAGAGAATCCCATTACTAATGCCTTTTAGCAAAGCCCAGACATTCTTTTAAAGTCAAACTTTAAAGTCTAACGTGCAGTGATCTCGTCGAAATCTTTCCTGTAATGATATTTAAGTGATGGCCAAGTATATCAGTGGGTTCAGGAGAAGTGCTGATTGTGTATCTTCAAGGGAATGAGGCACTGCAGAGCTGGGGCAGAGGAACCCATGCTGCTGATATAAAAGTTGCCTTTAAAACTACACACACACAGTTGCTAGTAACTAATTATTCCAGGAGTCATGACAGAAGAAAAGAAAAAGGTAAAGAAATCAAGGCGAAGGATCCGCCTCGAGGAGGGGAATGTGGGACACATTCGGCTCTGATGTGCGATAGGAAAACTTGTTCCCATCCCTTCTGTGCACCCTTCCTGAATTTAATATTCTTTTCAAATTCTTCTTCCCTTTTTCGAGCGGGAGGGAAGCTGACAAAAGCACGGTTTTCACATCTGCTCAGGGAAAATAAAATATAAAAGATAAGGTGGTGATGGGGGGGAAGCTTGAGATTGCTCATGTGGCTCCTTAAAAGAAGGGCACCCTTTAGGGAACCCAGTGCCCAGTGACTGGGCAGGGGGATCTCACCTCACAGCACCTGTCTGCGTTTGGGGGCACAGGCTCAGGTGCTGCAGGTGTTGGCCCTTCTCCGAGCCCATTTGGGATGAGGCTGTGAAACCCAGAGCATCACCCTGACCCAAAAGCCAGGATTTTCCACGGAGACAGCAAAAGGCCAGACCCGGAGCGCCAGAAGGAGACGTTCCCTGTGTGGCTCCGAGGGCACAGGGAATTTATAGCAGCGCCTCCAGCGCCGGGGCAGCCTCTCCATCTGCTGCAGCCTCTGCAGCTGAACCACTGCCCCGGGCTGGGCAGAAAGAAGGGCCCCGTGACTTTAGAGGAGCAGGGTCACAGCAAAGGGGGAGGAACTCCCTCTGTTTGCTCTGCAAAACCCCTTCTCCACCCAGAGCTCAGGGGCTCTGCTCCTGCCCTGCGTGAGCGCAGCTTCACGAGGGAAAGGCAGCACGTACCGAAGGGTCAAGAGCTGAAAAGCGCAAGGGAAGCAGCAGACCTGGCCAGGCAGGGATAGCTGCACTCCCCGAGTGCCTCCCAAGCACCACTCCATAGGGATGCAGCTTTGACCCACACGGGCACCCTCATCCTTCAGCCTCTCTAAACCACAGGATCAGAAGTCACGGCCAAAAGCTCCCAGGCTAATCCCACCCTTTGGAAACAAAAAGGCAGCACTTGCTTTAGTCCTGTGTCACCCATAAACATCCCCACACCAGCTGCAGGTCTGTGTTCCTTGGGCTCTCTCTAAGGAAGCTGTTCTTGTTTCAGGCAGTGTGGTTGGAGAGGTTAAAAAAATCCCTGTGCGGACACGGGGGTGAGGTGTCATCACCTGAGCTCCTGCAGCCGGCTTCGAGCCCTCCCAGAGCTGGTGAGATCCTGTCTCAGCCGTGTCAAAGCTGTTTGCTGCCAAAGCAACACAATAACCTAATGCACAGGAATCACAAATCCTCATTTCTTCCCCTAAATAGTTTCGCTACCAAACACAGACCCAAAAATGGAACAGAAATTCAAGCAGCCCCCAACATCTTTAACCCACCCTCCAGACAGCAGAACATTCCAGTGCGGTCAGGAATCAGCACCTGCTCGAGCATCCCTCGGTCCCCACGGAAAGGCTGCGGAGGAACCAGGAGCTGAAAATGGCAGCACCTCCAGCTCCTGGCCTCTCCTCCAGACGGATTCAGTCCCACCTCGCTGCCTGGTGGGCACGTACAGAGGCCTCCCCTCCGTTTTTGAAACAAGCTTTTGATTCGAGGAATTGCAGTTTAAAGGATATTGAACATTAATGGTCATCGACTGTGCATTTTAAGGGGGTAAAATAAGAGCAAGTCCCTCTGGCAATTACCACTCTCCAAGAACTTGGAGCTCTCCTTTTGCTGTTAACAGTACAGAGATCAGACTTACACATTTATTAAGAGGAGGCCACTTATGTTCAGCTTGGCACAAACACGCTGTCAGCAGTGCTGTTTAATTAGGGATTACAGCCACGGAACTGGGTAATCAGGCCTGCTAATGACTCAGGAAGCTCAGTAAAGTGCAGAGATAAAGATTTTGGCTGCTTTCCTTTACGTATCCGCGCTCCTCCTTCACCAGTTCCTGCTCCTTCCACCTAAAATTGCAGGTTTGGAGACGTCGGAGCAGAAGGACAAAGCTTTACCTTGCAGTGCAGCCCAGGTGATGGCAAAAAGCCTCCACAACTTTGGTGAATATTCACAGTTTGCTCTGAGATCCCTAAATAAACAAACAAACAAACCCCATCATTATTGCCTTGCTTCCAGGGGGCCCCGACCAAGAGAGAGCTGTTTCACTTCTGCAGCCCTGCCAGCAGGAAGGTGCACTATTTAAGGCAGTTTTTATTGGTTGGACACTGAACACGGGGTGATACATTTCAAGCCTCATTTGGCACAAAATTGAAATGGTTTGAGTCAACATTCAAGGTAAACGTCTGCATTTTTATGGCCAAAGGCCTCGAGTTATTATTATTTGCTTCTCTGCTGGTTAAATTCAGCTTTGGTGTATTTACTGCATCATCCTAAGCTCCAATCAGACTGATTGCTGCCGGGGATATTATGGCTGGGAAAATAGGTCTTTAGCTGAGGCAGTGAGAGGGTAACAGACTTCCCTTTGCAAAGTCGCTCATAAATAGGAGGTCATGTCTAATAATGTTTGCTTGAAAGTTCTTAGCAGAGCTTCTGTTCTCAGACACCGCTGGCTTTTTTGTTTCAGCTTTAAATAACTACACGGGGATGCATTTGCTGGTGGGAGCAGAAATAATCCCCCTCAGCTGTTCTAGCCCTGGATGTGCACGGGGCAATGGGGATGTCGGGAGGATAATGAGGAAAGGAGAAAGGAAGTTTATTCTAGAAGGCAACAGAGGAAAAGTTCATCACCCAAAGCCTCCCAGAGCTGGTGGCACCCACCCGTCACAACCCCAGCTACAAATCCATCCAGGCTGGGGATGGAGGGATGGAGAGCAGCTCTGGGAGAAGCACTTGGGACATGACCCAGCCCAGAACCCCCCTGTGCCGGGCTGAGCCCCCAGCGTGGGCAGCAGGGAGGGGGGATTCTGCCCCTCTGCCCCGCTCAGGTCAGACCCCACCTGCAGAGCTGCCTCCAGCTCGAGGGTCCCAGCACAGGGAGGACCTGGAGCTGCTGGAGCCAGTCCAGAGGAGGCTCCAGGATGATCAGAGGGATGGAGCAGCTCTGCTGGGAGGAAAGGCTGGGAGAGCTGGGATTGTTCAGCCTGGAGAAGAGAAGCTTCAGGGTGACCTCACTGTGGCCTTCCAGAGCCCGAAGGGGCCAAAAAGAAAGATGGGGAGAGACTGTTTTCAAGGGCTTGGAGCGACAGGACACTGATTTTGGACACCACCACTCCCTTCCACAGCCCTGGCCTGGCTGCAGGGACCGTGCCAAGGCTGATGGTGGCTGTTGTCTGCAGGAGGTGACTTTCCAAACCATCACTGAGCCCCTGCACGAGAGTGACATCAGTCCTTAACCCAGCAGCACCTGGGCAAGGGCCGTGGCACTTGCAGGGGGTATTACAGGAAATTTTTAGGATATTCACTCTACAAGTACATGGGCACAGAGTCCAGGGAGCTGAGAGGGGATCTTGGGTTCAGGAACACACATGTGACAAACCGAAATGGAAGCAGAGCACAAGGGCCGGCACCCGAAGCTTTGTCATCCAGAAGAATTTGCCATTAGAATGACGTCCCTGAATTACTCTCTGGCATCAGGATGGGCTGGAGCTAACCTGACTTGTGACAAGCTCCTGAGCCCGGAAAGGTCGAGGAAAAACCCTGCTCAAAGCTCCAGACTGAGCCCAGCAACCAACCCATTGCCAGAGCAGGGAACTGCTAAAGAAACAGAGGCCCAGGGTTGGCAAAGCCCTTCCAAGCAGAGGTCGTGGCCAGAGCCTGGGGGAAACTCGTGCAGCAAGGCAGGAACACGAGGGTGGACACTGAGCAGCTCCTGGGGAAGGGAGGGGAGGGGAGGGAAGGGGGCACTGAAGCAGTTTCCCGATGCACACACATAAATGTCAGTAAGCAGCACGGACATGAACCAGCCCTGACAGACGGAGCCATCCTGGTTTTTGTTTGTCTCCAAAGTTGTCAGTTCAGGTCTCCAGGTCAGAAATCATTTTATCTGTTAAACCATATGCTTTGTAGAGCAAAACGCCCGGCAGACTTCAAGGCATATGTGTTTTAAGGAGCGCAGTAACGCGAGGAACGTCACCAGACACTCTGTTCCCAGTTGTTACTGCTGTGCTACCGACGAGGCTTTTCTCCTCCTGCCCTGACTGTGGCCTGCAAATCACTGAGAAAAAGAAAAACACAACTTCAGCCCGCTTCAGCTTAACCATTTATGAGTATCCTGTTCTAGAAATCCAGTAAAGAACCATATAAAGGCCTGTGCTGAAAGGGACCTTAAAGCTCATCTTGTTCCACCTCAGGGACCCCTTCCCCTATCCCAGGCTGCTCCAAGCCCTGTCCAGCCTGGCCTTGGGCACGGCCAGGGATCCAGGGGCAGCCACAGCTGCTCTGGGCACCCTGTGCCAGGGCCTGCCCACCCTCACAGGGAAGAATTTCTTCCCAGTATCCAACCTCAGCCTACTCCAGACTTTCTGTGAACAGCAGCCTTTTGGGCACAGCAGCGTAAATCCCTCAGGTGCCCATCCCAGGCCACCCTCCCGCTGCAGGACCATCAGTTACCACAGCTGAGGGTTCCCTGCCTGCAGCAGGAGGCTTGGTTTCACTCCACATGGCACAACTACACCTAAACCTCAGGTGAGGGGAGTTTTCCAAGCCTCAGCTCTCAGGGGATGATCACTCAGGCTTTGTCTCTGCAGAATCTGCAGAATCTGTCTGTCCCTCCCCCACTGGAAGCAGATGAAATTCCCTGCTTTGCATGATCCCCATTAACACCCAGCAGTGCCTGGGCTGGGACAGGAAAGCCCCCTGCCCTTATTGCTTTGCCTCATCCCCACCCCGTCTACCCAACACCCCCCGGTCTATTTTAGGCTGCCCTGAGCCTGCAAGGTCCAGATGCTGCTTTCTGCCACTGCCCACAGCTCTTTGACAGAGCCCAAGCAACAAATCCCCCCTCTCCTAAATGCAAAGAAATAAAAATAAATGATAGACAGTCTATCAAACCGATTAAGCCAGACACAGGAAGCATCCCCAGCAGTCAGGTTCAGGGCCATCGTCTTGAGCACTGAAAATAAACGTCCAGGAGCCATCTCCAAGCACTCACTCACTGCCTTGGGGTCAGGGGTTCAACTCACACACAGCATTTGGGGCAGGCTAACAGATGCTGTCGAAGGTTCCTTGCTGAAATAATGTTAAACCATCTTTATTTTTCTTCAGCCAATAATGCAAAGCCTTTAATCCCAGCTTGTGGACAGCCTAATTAAGCAGCGAGCAGAGAAGGTTGGATTCTTATCTGACAAAAAGAGCTTCCCACCCCACCCAGCCCAAACCCAACCCCCTCTGGCAGCACAGACCACCCTGAGCAGCGCCCAGGTTGGTACAGCTGGACACGGGGCATTTCTCATCCTCTGTGCAGAGACGTGGATGTGCCTGCCTGGAGCTCACAGATCCCGCTGGAGCTGCTGAGGGAGCACGGAAGGGCAGCTGCTGCTTCTCCTGTGCTCGAGCCGTGATGACAGGGAGCTGCAGAGGCAGGTTTTCCACTGGGATGATCAATTTCCATCCATTTTCTACTGAAAACCTGGCTTTGACTGAAAAGCTGGCTTTTCACTAAAGAAAAGATTGGCTTTTCCCACCAAACCCCAGAATCATCAGAGGGAAACCAGTGACAAGCTGGACTTCCTTTTGTCAAAGAGGCAGCAAGACCCCGAACTATTAAGCCAGGGAGGATAAACTGCTCTGTTCTATCCCCAGGACTCCTAAAAAGCTTCACCTCCCACCCACTGCCTCTTACCTTCAGGCCCACTGTTGTGTCTTTGCGGCGAAAATGAAGGCACCAGAAAAGGCTCAGAGAATTGGGGTGCTGAGTACTGCAGTAAGAGAGGAAAAAAGCACCACGAGGGCTCAGACTGGCTGCCCGGGGTGGGGACAGAGCACCTCTCAGGGCTGATTTCTGAGCAAGGAAAGGAGAGTTTGGAGGCCAGCACAAAATACAGGCTGCTCTAGAAACGCTCCGTGTGGGATAGGGCTTGGGGCAGCCTGGGCTCGGGGAAGGTGCAGCAGGTGGGATGAGATGGGCTCTAAGGTCCCTCCCAATGTTAGCTTAGAAACACATAATCATGGAATGATTATATGCAGGTGCTTTTATTGGAGAGCTCTGGGAATCAGGGTACAGACCCAAATCTGATTCCAACGTGGATTTGAGATGGCTACATTTTATACCCTTCCCTTACGTAACTGTTGTTTAACCATATGTTAATCATTATCCTTGCATTGTTCTATTGTCTTCTCCCAAGCATGAGCTTTAAGCCCCCTCCCCACAATCTTTCCCATGGTTGTTGTTCCTTTCCCACGGTTCTGGTTGTGCTTAAACAATCACCTTTAATATTCAATTACTAAGCAATCATCGGTGGGTACACAGGTGCAGGTTCACATAATTAGGCAAGGACAATGCCCATCTAATTACCAAGCGATCATCGGTGGGTACACGGGTGCAGGTTCACATGATTCAGCAAAGGCAATGCCCACTCCCATTCCCGAGGCCTGCTTTTAACTATCATGATTTTTAGAAGCATTTTAACCCTATGCTATCACCATCCCAAAGCAGCTGGGATTCCACGCCCTGGGCTCCAAACACACGCGATGCTCCCAGGGGTGCCCGAGAACACCAGCACTGGCGCCTTTGGCAGGAGGATTTCAGGGCCTCGCTGTTACCAAACACTCAAACTCCTGCGGGGCAGAAAAACAATGTGTTTCCCCCCTCCCTGTTCCATTAGTTTCAAGCAGGCCCTGGAAATAGAAACATCTTCTTCCCCTGCCTGTCCCTGCCTCGGACTCTCACTGCTCAGCCGTGTCCATTTCTAATCCTCGCTGTCGGCCCCATGCTCTGCCAGGACTCTTCTTGCTGCTCCCTAACAGCACTGAACGTTTAGTACCAAAAAAAACCCAAACAGAAAAACTTCCTCTAGTGGGAAGTGTCCGTGGCATGGGGTGGAACGAGATTTTTATGGTCTCTTCCAACCCAAACCGTTCCGTGGCTCCATGGAAATAAAGTTAAGGCCATTTCACGTGTGCTGGTGGCTGTGAGATACAACATCTCTCCTCAGGAATGACTCCTCAGCAGCTCCCCAGCCCGCAGCCAGCCCTGACGAGGAGCAACAGGACCATCACGTTTTTTAGTGGCTTCGAGATTTAAAAATTAACATTTTGTTTGCAGTGCACTCCTGACAGATCAACAGGAAACTTCACTTTGGTGAATATAAAGCAGCTGTATTTAATATCCAACCACAACAGACCCCCAGCCCTCTGGGACCCTCAACCAGGAGTACAACAGATCCAACAGAAAGGCTGGAAAAGCCCTCCAAGATCACCAAATCCAGCCATTCCCCCAGCACTGCCAAGGCCACCACTAAACCATGTCCCCAAGGCCACACCTACACATTTTTTGAATACTTCCAGAGATGCTGACTCTGCCACTCCCCTGGGCAGCTTTTCCAGAGCTTGACCCTCCTTTCAGTGAGGAAATTTTCCATCACATCCAATCTAACCCTCATCAATCCCATCATTTTGCACCTGCACGGGCACGCCAAGTCTATCAAGTGCCACCAGGAATGCCAGTGGGATTCAAGCACAGGGCAGCCGGTGGTTCCCTGGAGATGCTGGCCCCTGGGAGCTCTGCCAGGGCACTCCTGCGTCCCACGGGTGGGCTGGGCAGCAGCCCTGCCAGCTGGGAGGGGCTCAATTAAGAGAACACTGAACCAATCCAGGGACTGAAAGGGCCAGGACTGAGCGGCCTTTGCCAGCGATTTGGCAGGAATCTGTCAGAGCAGCTCCACCCAGGAGCACCAGATTTCCCTGGCATACGGGGTAGGCAATTCCTGCACTGCTGTGCCTGATCCCAGCAAGCTGAGGCTGGTTTTGTGCTCCCAGGATTGGCTTTAAGGGGATATTTTCCCTCTCTTTGCGGGCTCTGATGCGCTGAGGTAGCTGGAATTGATCACCAACGTGCTTTTCCCAGGGCACTGTGGGACAGTGAGGATCACTGGAATCACACAGCACAACCCACCTGCCTCCCACATGCCCCTCAGAGAGCCTCTGCCCCCGCGTGGTGATGCCTTTTCCTGGTCTTAAAATCAAGAGGCGAGCACGGTTAGAAGGGGAAAAGGGCATTACCTTGGTATTTATTGTAAGGATCCTTAGGTGCACCACGACCAGGTCGAATACACCTCCATGCACCCCCGCAATGGCCACCCCAATCCCCCTCCTCTATATCTGGTCTTACATTCTAGGTTTTACTAATTAGCATATCTATCCAAAATTCCCCAATGAGAGGCTCGAATGAGCCCCCCTCCCCAAGGAACCTTCCCCTGGATGGTTCTATCTTAGTTTACAAAATGTGTTCTGGAGAGGACCTTGGGGCCTGGGCACACTGGCACCCTAACTACAAAGCCTCTAAAATGTTTCGTCTCTCAGCTTAAAAAACAAGTCCAAGAATGTAGGCAAAAAGCACCAAGAATACAGAAGTTGCAAAAAGGTATAACAGGGGTATAAAAGAAAAGACAAAAATCATCATGGCATCAGTGGAGCTGCATTTCACGGGACACTTCATCCTGGGGACACCCAGAGCTCCTCCGGACGAGTTTTGGGATGCCAAGGCACAGAATATCCACGTCTCCAGGAGCAGAGATGCTGCCCCTGGCCGCAGCCCCTGCACACCAGCACCTGGGAATAAGTGCCAGCTGAAGGCTTCGGTTCCATCTCAAACCTTCCACCAAAAATCACTCCTTGCACTCCACCTTAATCCCCCATTACGGCTCTGTCGTACTCAGACACGAAAGAACCACGCAGACACCGTTCTGTCAGGATAGGAGCCAGGGCCAAAGAGAGAGCAAAGAAGGGCCAAAAAGAAGGAAGAAGGGGGGGAAGAAGAAGAAGGCCTGGCTCTTTATTCAGTCAGTTATATATGTTTTTAGAGACAACCATGGATTGGAGGATGGGGTTACCACCTCTCCATGACACTGGTCAGACCAAAAGTCTATCATAATTCTCCGCCTAACAAAAAGAATGATAATAATAGATACTGGTAGGTAAACATGCCTTATGTTTACAGTAAAAGTGCCTGAGAAATTCTACTACAGGAATGCAAACATAGAAAGACTGCAAAACTCAGGGCGACACGGCTCTGATCCCAAATTAGTTCAGTTCTGAGGGCAGAGGGATGGGGTGAGGGTTGAAAGGCTCAGACACAGCTGCTTTGGACTGAGGTCCCACCTGAGCCAGGGATTCACGCCACGGCCTCAGACAAATTCTCTTCCATCACTAAAATGTGGTTGTGCTGCCTTGAACCAGGGGATTGAGGAGACATTTGAGAGCCACAGGCAGAGCACGGTGATAAACGGGGGGACCAAGATCCTGACAGACGCTTTCACTGGGAGATTTGGAATTTTCTCCAGCCCAAAATTCAAAGCAGTGCTTCCCTAAATTGACATTTTCAGAGTTCAGGTTTTCAAGGGGGGTTGACAAGTAAAGAAAGGCAGAGAGGGGACTGAAGTAATTGTGCAAATCTGAGCTACATTCAGAGAACACCTTCAGCTCGTGAAATCAAAGTATTTTCAACCCCCAGCATTCCTTATTGCAAGGAAAAGAAAGTTATCTACATTTTTTTAGTCACTTTGAGATTTAAAAATAAACATTTTGTTTGCAGTGCACTCCTGACAGATCAACAGGAAACTCCACTTTGGTGAATATAAAACACCTGCATTTAATATCCAACCAGAACAGACCCCTGGCCCTCCGGGACCCTCAGCCAGGTACCAAACCAGAAAAGGCTGTAATTTCAAAGTGCTCTGTATTTTACCTCAACAAAGGTTTGTCACTAAGAGAGCTCCAGGAAAAACTACCAGTGGGATACAGAGGCAGCCCTGGCCCCTCCTCCTGCAAAGGAAAGCAGGAGAAAAAAAAGAAAAAAAAGAGAATTTTGACAATCTCCTCTATCCCTAAAACCCCAGGCTGCAAGTGCAGGCACACCTGGAAGCAGCACAGGCACTTTGCTGCAGCCCAGGAAAGCCTCCGAGCACGGATTAACCCCAGGGAACACAGAATCCATTTGAAGACTGATGAGCAAAGCCTCGGACACCAATCCCTGCACGGACATCGACCCCTGTGCTGAGGAAAGGCCCGTTCCCAAACCAGATGTGATGTGGGGCCACGGTGCTGAGGAAGGGGAGGACCACGGCTGCCCGTGGTGGTCCTGCCCCGCCCTGGCAGCATCTCCCTCATCTGGAGGGAAACCTGACGTTTTCGTGTCTTGTTCATCTTCCTAAGCCATCAATCAGCGAGTCAGTAATTGGCAAACATGCTCCAGCTTTCAACTCCGGCTCCCTTGGAGGAACGGATTCACCAGCAGCTACTTCAAAATCCATTGGGCACCTCCCTCCCCGCTCCACGTGTTTATCACTGTCAGAGAGCAGCTTCTAAAGCGTTTTTGCTGTGCCTTGAATCCAGTTGCTTCAAATTGGTCTCTCAAGTATTGCATGTACGAGTTCAAAGCCTCGGGATGTTAACAGCAGCAACACATCCTGGCATCTTTCTGTGGAATTACTGGAGAATTTTATCCCAAAGAACAGGAACTCAATTTCTTAACAAGTTTTCCTTCTCTCCTGATGTGGAGCTTTACGCTCTGGGTCTCCTGGCTGGGCTGGATCACCGGTCAAGGAATTCAAAGCCTGGCTCAGGCTCCTCCAAGCCCTCACTGTGCTGACACCACCAAGCAGCACAAATTGAGCTCTGGGGGAAGTGAAACTCGTCGGTGCTGTCGGCAGCCCCACAAACCGCGAGCGCTTTGAAAGCCAAAGCTGGAGACCGGGCTGCTGCAAGGAGCCCCAGACAAACTGGGGTTAACAGGGGTGCCACGAGGGGGGAGCCCGCAGCAAAGCAAAGCTTGCCACAGCCCTGCAGAGCCACGCAGGGAGCCACTGCTGCCCGTGCTGGCAGCACACCCCTGGCACTTGCCAGGAGGGTCCTGGGGCCATCAGGCCCAGCACCCACGGCCTGGTGAGGAGGGGATGATGGTCCTGCTCTGCTCTGGGGAGGGGCGGCCTCAGCTCCGGTCCTGGGGCAGTTTTGGGCACTTCAGTGCAAGATGTAAAAGCGTTAAAGAGCACCCGAAGGAGAGACATGGGAGTGGGGAAGGGTCTGGAGGGGAATAGAGCCACAGGAGGAGCAGCTGAGGGCCCTTGGCTTGTTCAGCTGCAGCAGAGGAGGTGAGGGCAGAGCTCAGCGGGGCTGCAGCTCCTCCCGAGGGGCAGCTCCGATCTCTGTGACAGGGACAGGACCTAAAAATGGCTGGGGCTGGGCCAAGGCAGGGTTAGGTTGGAGATCAGGGAAAGGTTCTTCCCCCAGAAGGTGCTGGGCACTGCCCAGGCTCCCCAGGGAATGGGCACGGCCCCGAGGGTGCCCGAGCTCCAGGAGCGTTTGGGCACCGCTGCCAGGGATGCCAGGGTGGGGCTGTTGGGGGTCTGTGCAGGGCCAGGAGCTGGGCTGGGTGATCCCTGGTGGTCCCTCCAGCTCAGGACGTTCTGTGATTGTGCCTCAGGACCCTTCTGCCCCAGAGCTGTCTTTGTGTAACATGGAGTAGGACTGAGCTCACCCTCGGAGCCTGGAGTGGGGCACAGCCCAGCCTGGGTCAGAAATGTGTTATTTCCACCATGTCATGGAACTGCAGAGGGGACTCTCCCCACAAGTGAAGCGCTTGTGGATAACCAGGAGTCCCCCCACCAGCATTTCCCTGTTTTCTGCTGCACTCATTGTGAAATGACTCAGAATATCTAAAACCCTCTGAAGTTCCCAGGTAATTTTCATTTTGCTGTGATCCGACCGTCTCCTCAGAGCAACGAGACCTCTCAGTGCCAAAATTTAACAACTGCAACAATTCTCCTTAACACCTCCTGCCAGCGATATTGTTCATTGCTGAATTGCTTCATTAATTCCAAGTCGATACAAGCAGCTTCCTTTTGTCAATCTCGCTATATTAACATATAATTTCAATGTTTGGGACCACTTTCAGGCTTGGAAATGAGATTAGCGTCAAGTGATTAAAATAAGTTCTCAAGTCTGGGCAAAATCACCAGCTCACAAAGGCTACAGATTGATCTTCGCGATGGTGAGTGTAACAACCATCCCCAAATTACAAGTTTACCGTTGCACCACTCAATTTCTGAAAGCTGCTTGCTTTCAATGTCTTGTTTTTTGTTTTCTCAGGAAATCACCGTGGGCAGACTTCATCAGAATCGCAGCCCTGATTCCAGAGGGTTGCAAAGGCTTTGCTGGATGAGCCTGGGTGCATTTCCCTGCTAATGGGATGTCAGGACTGGCTGTGCTGGAGGACGTGAGGCGCAGGGAGGTTGGGAAATCCTCCCAGCGCTCCCTGCTCACGTCCCCTTCGCCCCGCGCCGTTCCGATTGCATGTGACATCATCAACCGCAATTAATGAATTAGACTTGTCACGGGAGATCTTCTCCTGCAGTAGGATTGGTAAGTGACACTCCCAACGGAGCCAGTTCCAGCTAGGGAGCAGGGATTTGGCTGCGGGAGATTGATGGTCTTACCCTTTCCTTCATGCGCAGGAGGCTCCCACCAGGGCCAGGCTGGACACAGGCAGTAAAACACGAGTGACCCACGGTGACCTGGCTGTGACATCAGCTCTGCGAGGGGCCCAGCTCCGAAGGGCTCCATTCGTCACCCCTGGCCAGGCAATTAAAAGCAAGCCCAGGCCGTCCTTGAGCACTCACGAGGTTTTCTCCACTTGCACGTTCAAACTTTGCCCGTGGGGCACACCCGGGCCCAGGGGATTTTCACTGCACTCACGCTGCAGTTCCTCCTTTGCACCTCCTCCCTTCACCACGGCCTGAAGGGCCTCCAGAGCCTCCTGGGCAAATCTGCTCGGATGGCATCACCTTGGGGACATCCCCGACCAACAGCACCAAGAGGGGGAGGTGTGAGAACATCCAGGTCTCCGAGGGGGAACTGGACCAGGGACCAACAACACAGCTCTCCTCAAGGGCCAGGCACAAACACCCAAGCCAGGAACCAGAGTTCTTTCCTCAGGGAAACCTAAAAACAAGAGGAATCAACTCATGGGGAACCAAAAACCAGAGCTTTTTGGAGAGGAATCTCGTAGTAAAACAGAGATCAAAGATGTGCAGCTGACAGAGCTGCTAAGGCTCGTTATGTCTGGAGGGAAATCAATGCCACTGAGCTCACGGGGAGTTTTGCTGGAATCTCTTGAAGTTTTACCCAAAGCTGAGCTCCACAGGTCGGGTGAGCCCAGTCTCCCAGCTGTCAGTGAGAAGTTTTTAATTGCATGGCTGAGAAGTTGGGGAAGGAGATCAACCCCCTCCAAAGGCACATGGGCAGAAAGGAAGGCTCAGAGCACGCTGAGCGGGGGTGGAGAGGAGCACTGGGTGTAAACCTGACTTGAGAGGGGCTTTGTACAGAGGGAGAAGCTGCTGCTCCAGCCCTGCAGATGAGTTTGTAGCCTGTGTCCATTGTCTCAGCTCTTCAGGAGTTCCAGACACGATCCACTGCTCCTTTTGTTTATAAAAACAAGCATCAAAAAGAACAAATCAGTGCAATCTCAGGGGTTGTTTCCTGTGGAGCTCCCCCGACACTGGCATTTCTTCCCTCCCAAGCCAACATTTATTTTTCATCCTGCATAGAGTGACGGTGCTCTGCACTATGTTCAGCCCCTCCAGCCCTCACCCTGCTCTCCTTTACCATCTCTAGAAGGTCCCAGGGGTGCAGCATCACTGCAGGTGCTGGGGCACCCCTGAGCAGGTTCAGCCCAATATCACCACGAGGAGAGGACCAGAGAGCTCTTTGTGACACCGACTCAGCACCAGGTTGTGCAAACCAGCTGTGCAGGGCAGGGTCTGGGGAACAGGAACCTTCCCTCCTGCCCAGTGACCTTTCCAGAGAATCACAGAATGTCCTGAGCTGGGAGGGACCCACCAGGATCACCCAGTCCAGCCCCTGGCCCTGCACAGACACCCCAACAGCCCCACCCTGGGCATCCCTGGCAGCGCTGTCCAAGCACTCCTGGAGTTCTGGCAGCCTCGGGGCCGTGCCCATTCCCTGGGGAGCCTGGGCAGTGCCCAGCACCCTCTGGGGGAAGAACCTGTTCCTGATGTCCACCTAACCCTGCCCCGGCCCAGCTCCGGCCGTTCCCTGGCTCCTGTCCCTGTCACAGCGAGCAGAGGTCGGAGCTGCCCCTCGGGAGGAGCTGCAGCCCCGCTGAGCTCTGCTCTCACCTCCTCTGCTGCAGCTGAACACGCCAAGGGCCCTCAGGGAGCAACTCCAGGCACAGGGGAGAGGTCACCCCAATGAGAAGGAAGAAGAACCTCCCCAGAACGCCGTGGCCAGCGAGGCTGAGTTGAAATTCTCCTCAGCCAGGCACGTCTGGAAACCTCCTTCGCCCCTCTCTGGTGCCTGAGGCTGTTACGGCTCCGAGTCTTTCGCTTTCATGTTGGAATGAAAATATCATGATGTACAAATTATTACTTTGTAATTAATTATGCAGAATAACTAAAGCGAACATGACTTCAGCATTATGACAGCTTTGAAATTTACCACTTTGTAAATTAATAAGTAATGAATCTGGCTTGCTGGGTATATGTTTAATATAAGAGAAGGTTACCTAAACAAAAAGGAAGGCTTCAGCTGATTTAGCCATAGGAGAGTGAGAAGGAGCCTCAATTTTGTTGGCAAGGAGGAGAGAGTAAAATATACTTTTTGTACCTTTTTCAACTGAGAGACACCGGCAGGGGTGTGATAATCCCACTCCACACAACTCCTGCACCCAAACCAGCCTCAGATTTCCCCAGACTTGGCAGAACCTGCGGCCTCGCTGCTGCGGAGCCAGAGCAGGGGAGGAGAGATGAGGGAACGTCTGCCAGCCAGGTTTGTTCAAACCAGGCAGCCGAATTCAGGGAAGATTCTGGGGTCCGTGAGGGTTTTGCACTGCCCTCAAGAATGACAGCGCTCATCTGTTCCACAGGCAGCTCCGAGCAGCAGGCAGGGTGCCAGGGGAGCATTCCCAGCCAGCTCACCCTGGGCAGAGCTGGTCACTCACCACTTTCCCACCCACAGCCCGGGCTCTGACGCTGCCACCTCAGTCCTGACCAAGGTTTGGGCCCGTGGGGTACCAGGTTCCAGAGGCAAACACCCATCTTTATGTGAGCTTTGCTGCCGAGCTCCTGCCACCCACCTCGGGAGGGCTTTCCTTTGGCTCCAAGGCTGGGAATCCAGCCAGGGCTTTTGGTATTCCTGAGTTGTTTCTGCTCGCACTGCCTGGCTCTCCATGGGCTGGGGGCACGGCACAGACCCCAAGAGCCAGCTGAGCATGGGCAGCCTCAGCTCTAAAGGCTCCTTCGTTCCTCTGTTCCTTCCCGAGGAAGGGAAGGAACCAAAGGAGCTTCATCACACCGGTGTCGCTTTGTGCCTCTGCACAGGTCTGCAACCCCTGCACCGTGGTTTTTCTCTCCCTCCCCATTCCATCCAAGTGCCTGCAGCCCTTGAGTGTCACTGAAATCACTCCCACTGAAGTGGCAGGGCTGTGCCTGGAACTCCAGCTGAGGGCTGGCCTTGGCAGTGGGGCAGCACTAATCACAGCAATTAGCGGCACATCCCTGGCAGCCGGGGATCCACCGGACACCTGTGGTGCAGGACACACCTGTGGTGCAGGACGTCCTGTGCTGGCCCGTCAGCTCGGGGGAGGCTTTTCCCAGCTCTTCCCACAGCAATAAATCCCTCTGTGCATGCCAAAGAACCCCAGCAGCCGGTGAGGACGTGGCCCCAGAAAGCAAACCCTGCTCTGCTCCCTCGGGTGAGCCAAGGCAGCTCCGGAGCACTCGTCACCCCGGGCAGGCTCAGCAGAGCTCCCAGACAGCAGCAAGGTTTTCCCTGGAGCCAGGTCACACCTTTGGAAGGGACAAGACAGGCTACATCCACCTGCTTCCCCGAGAGCAGAGCCTCTGCCAGCCCTAAACACCACAAACGTGCCCACAAGCCATGGGAACCAACACCAGCTTCCCTCCCAGAGACAGCACAGACGCTTTTCTCCAGCACAGGGCCAGGTTTCCGGGAGTCAGGAAAGGTTTAAGAGGCCTCTCTGCGCTGTATTTTTCCAATCACTCCTTTTGTGTCAAGCACTGCAAATTCAGCTAATTTTGGGAGGACGGAGGGGGAGAAAAATCTTAGGGAAAAAAATCACACCCAAGAGAGCTGGCTGCAGTGTAAAAATAGCTGCTGAGCTATTCCCTAATAGCCCCTGTGGTTGGGCACGAGGCTTCAGCCCCTGACAAGGTGCTAAAGAGATGACGGGTGGCATCTCGGCACTTCTTCCATGCCAACAGGTTTCAAGGCAAAGACAGCTGAGCTTCCTCCCTCCTCCCTAAGGACCTCTCATTTCCTTAGGAGGAGGGACTGGGATATTTATGCGGGATCAGCCCGTCCCTGAGCTCTGCTGCACCAGCCCGGGGTTTGTCTGGGGGCTTCCAGGTGCTGTCTGAAGGACCCTAAAGGAGCCACAGCCTGGCACGTGAGCTTTGGAAAACAAAAATGCTTAAAACCTTAAAATAACCTGATGGGTGGAACTTGGAATAACACTTGGGATGGAACCAGCCCTGCAGCAACCATGGATAAGCCTCTTTCCTCCAGGGAATGTCCCTCTCTTACCCAGAAACTGCATTCCTGCCCTGTTCAGCCTGATGCAGGATGTGAATCCAAGCCCCCAGGATCCCCCTGGGCTGTCCCTGAGCAGAGGGGCAAAGGCTGCCTGCAAACACTGGGTGTCCACACAAAGTTTGGGTTTGGAGAGACCGACAGTTCCCGGAGAGGAGCAGCACTGCTCACTGAAAGGCACAGCAGCAATAACCACGTTATTATTGAGAAGGCAAAGGTGGAGTGATGCAAGTCTGGGCCTAGACCTCAGGAGCTGCACGGGCAAAGCCCCAGCAGAGCGTTTGGACCACCAGCCCCACAGGGAAAAGGCTTCCCTATATTTTGACTGATAAATTTTGTGGATCCCAGAGGAACAGGCTCTGGGGTGACGGCTCCCTACCCTAAAACCAGCTGAACCCCACTGTCTCAGGGAGTTGTTCCTCGTTTTCTTCCCTTTCCAGCTGCATGAAACACCAGCAGGGATGTGATAATCCCACACAACTCCTGTCCCAAAACTGACTCAGATTTCCCCAGACTGGGCTGCTCTCAGCTGAGCCTCCTGCCAAGACGTCTTTGTACTTCTGGGCCTGAACACACATTTAAGGTACTCAGAGGGCAGCAGGGAGTCACCCCCAGGTTTTCCCTGGATTTTGACCGATATGTTTTGTGGTTCCCAGAGGGAGCCCAGAGGAACACAGCGAGCAGGCTGGATTTGTGGGCTCACTACTCCCTGCCCCAAACGCAGCCGAACCCCGCTGCCTCAGGAGCCGCTGGGAGCTGTTCCTTACAGCAGCTGACGCTCGTTTGATTAATTCCTGTCCCTGCCTCTCTCAGCCAGGTGGGGAAAGTCATCAGCATCTGACAACAAGGGCAGTGCCTCATCTGGGGTCCGTCCTGGCCAGCAGCTGCTCCCTCAGCACGGGAGCCGGGCCGGGCAGATTGCAGGGATGCGGTGCCCGGGCGGGCGGCTGCACGGATCGCTGGGATTTGGGGATTAGGGGGAGCGGATTGTCAGATTTGAGGAGGGATCAGTGAGAAGGCTGAGTGTGAGAGCAGATGTTGGTGATTTCCCCCCCGCCCATCACTGCTCATCCCCTCCCCAGCGCTGTCCCCTCTGAGCATTATCCACTCTCAGCATCAGAGATCTCCCGTCATCCCTTTTTTCATTTGCCAGCCCGGCTCTAAGGGAGCCAGCTGCCTTCCCCAAATCCACAGGCAAAAAGACTCTGTTAATATAAAAGATTAAAGGTGTCTATCTGGCTGTCTTCCCTTGTTTCTTTTGCTCTTTCTCCATGGCACAGGCTCCCTCCATCACTCCTGAAGACACGTCCTTATCCCCTCAGTGTGAGCACTCAGCCCCTCACCAGCGCCTTCTTTGCCTAGGCAACAGCAGGCCCTCAACACAGAAGAGTCCCTTCTTTTCCTGCTTTTAACCTTTCTCACCCCAAACCCTGCAAGTTCCCGGTGACCACCAATCCTTCTGCTCCTGCGGCAGACACAGGGGACCCTCCGTGCCTGCCCTGCGCACCTGCTTACACGGAACAACAGATCCACAGCTCACTCCCTGCAACGCTGGCAGCACATAATGAGTCCCCAAGGCCTCTCCTCTAAGAGGCTCCAGCAGTTCCCTATAAAAGCCCCACCTGAGCAGCTTGCCCAGTGTGACCTCTGTCCCTCTGTGCTGAGTGAGCCGGCGCAGCCGTGGTTAATGAGCCAGCCCCATGTGACGGGCTCGGGCCGAGCTGGAGGCGTTCCTCTGCCATCCGTGGAGGGGCTATTCGTCATTGGCCCAGGAACCCCCACGGCTGGGACAAAAAAAGACTCAGGAAACAAGGAAAGGGCACCAAGATGCCTGCGCTGAGCAGCAGCGACACGAGGAACAGCGACTCGGCGCCCCGGCAGCGCAGGACAAACGCAAAATGCAGAGGGAGGAGGTGCAGGGGAACAATTCCCAACCCTTCCAAAAAATTCCTGCGCATCAAAAGCTTCAGGCGGCGGTGAAATATCAGCTGCTTCCCACAGGCGCTTCCCAAAGGAGCCGAGGGGGCTCCAGCGCTCCCCTCACAGCCGCGGCAGCGGGGACGGGAGGAGCCGCTCGGCGCCACGCGAGGACAGGCCCCCGAGCCAAGCCACGGCAGCACATAAAGCAACCAGACACAAGCTAGCACTGTCACAGAGAGGGGGAAAACGGAATAAAAATAAACCAGAACCAACTAGGATGGCTACCGCCACATCCCGTGGCTGAGCAGGTCCCCCCTGCTTGAGGATGACAATTTACGGGGGGAGGAAGGCCAGAGGAATAAGTAAATAACTCCGTGCCTGCATGGCTTACACGGGAGAGAAGATTTAATAGACAGAGAGAACGGAGTCTTATCAGCACAACTCACGCTCAGTAGTGCAAGGGAGGGCATCATACATTAGCTTGCTTTGACCTGCAGGGCCCTCAGTGGGAATTTTCTCCACCACACTGACACGATGTTGTTTAGATGCAATGCACATCCCGCCTGCGTGGAAACATGCTGACACTTTGGAGGCTTTTGAATGCAGAGAAGGAGCGGAGAGAAAAAAGATGTCTGGGTCAAAATGTTTCTCTAATGGTTATAGATTTAATTCCATGGTCTGGAGGGAAGGGTGGGAGAAGAGATTATTTTTTTTTTCCCCTCCCTATTTCCTTTTCAGGACATGAAAAAGAAATCCAAAAGAATATTACTGTCCTGCTCTGCGTTTCTTCAGTTCTCTGGTTTGGCTCTGGCTTTCTCTTTCCCTCCCACCTCCATCAGTGCATACAAGACCCAGGGAAGATCTGGCCAAAACTGCTGACAATATAGCTCGGATAAAACATTCCTGGGTTCCTCTAAAAAGGAACAAATTAACATCAGATTTCTCAACACACAAGGCAAAATAAACAGGGAAATTATTTGCCCAGCCATGCTGGTACTTTAAATTCTCTCAAAGAACTGGGTTGTATCCACCGAGATAGAGAATATGACATATTCTTTCAGCTGAAATTGCTTGCACCCCTCAGAGTTCCCACTTTGCAGCTGTATTTCACCTCAGACACCACTCAGAGGACACCAGCACCCAAATTCAGGAGGGGAGCAAGACGAGGAGTAGCAGCAGGAGGCTCTTGGGCTTGGCTTTGGCTGTGAAGGTTGAAGTTGCCACAGCAGCGTGTCAGGGCACGGTGGGGAGGATTTACAGAGACCACAGAATCACTGAGGCTGGGAAAGACCTTTGAGATCAGCAGGTCCAACCTGTGAGCCACCACCACCCCCCACCGTGTCAGCCATGGCACTGTCACATCCAGTCTTTGCTTAAACACCTCCAGGGAGAGTCACCAGCACCTCTCCGGGCAGCCCATTCCAATGTCTGCTCACCCTTTCTCCAGAGAAATTCCTCCTGGTGTCCAACCTAGACCCACCCTGGTGCACTTCAAAGTGATGTCCTCTCATCCCATCATTAGTTCAGAGCAGAGCCCGACCCCCACCCGGCTGTCCCCTCCTGTCAGGGGGTTGTGGAGAGGGATAAGGTCCCCCCTGAGCCTCCTTTTCTCCAGGCTGAGCCCCTCCAGCTCCGTCATCAGGCTGGGGATGCTCGGGGACCTCTGCCACCCCATTCCCCGAGCAGGTGGATGCCAGGACCAGCACAGCCACCCCGGCCCTGCAGACAGAGGAGGCAGCAGGTGCCTGGCACTGCCAGGGTTTGAGGCAGCCCAGAATTGCAAAAACAGCCACCTGGGAGCAGGAGAGCAGTGCCAGCTTTCCTGGGCACGAGGCAGCCTCATTTGTCTCCATCAGGTGCAAATGGGCTGCTCAACCTTTAAGCGCTTAATTAGTTTCCTTTTTTGTTTTTAAAAGCAACACTTGGGTGCCGAGGTCCCCTGGAAGGGGAGCAGGGAGTGATGGATGGGCTGGGCTGGGCTGGGCTGGGCTGGGCTGGGCACGGCACAGCAGCCCCATCCTTCAGCACCTCCCACCCCAGCGCTCAGGAGTGAAGAGCTGGGTCTGATCCCAAAGCTCTGCTCCCGGAGATACCCAAAGAGCTGGACTCAGCCCTCCTGCTTCCTCGGGAAGGGACTGGGCCCAGCCATCCCCAGCATCTCCTCTCCCTAAAGTGAGGAGCTGGTCCCAGTCATGCCTAGCATCCCTATTTCCTGGGGAAGGGACTGGTCCCAGTCAAGCTGAAAATCCCTATTTCCTGGGGAAAGGACTGGTCCCAGTCATGCCTAGCATCCCTATTTCCTGGGGAAAGGACTGGTCCCAGCCATCCCCAGCATCCCTATTTCCTAGGGAAAGGACTGGTCCCAATCATCCCCAGCATCCCTATTTCCTGGGGAAAGGACTGGTCCCAGTCATGCCTAGCATCCCTATTTCCTGGGGAAAGGACTGTTCCCAGCCATCCCCAGCACCCCTCTGCTCCCAGTCCGTCCATGCACAGCACATGGGGCACCTCCCAGCCAAAGCACATCCCTGGAGCCATCTGTGCACCCCCGGGTGCACAGAGCACCACACAGGTCCCCAGTCCCTCCCTCCACCTCAGCCTTCTGCTCCAGCCCTCGGGATCCAGCTCCCAAAGAGAAACCTGCCTGTGCCAGCAAGGTGGACAGGAGCTAAGGAGAGACAAATCTGCTTCAGCTCGGGTCACGGGAGGCCAAAGAGATAAAAAAATACATGTTGGAAAAGGCAGTGGCTGGCTACAGAAACGATCTGCTGCGCTGGCTCCGGGGTCCCGGGGAAGCCGGGGTGGGCACGCTCCGTGCCCGGGCATCGGTCGGGAGAGAGCTCGCAGGAGCCCTCGGTGGCTGCAGCGCTGCCCCGCCGTCCCCAGCTCTCACAGCTGTTTTCTTTCCTGTTTAATTCCTCATAAGTCATTCCCAAGACATCCCCCTCCCTCCTTTCCCCATGCTTTTCCTCCTAGATAAAAACAATATGTGGTGCTTTTTTTTTCATTCCAGCGGGGTTCCAGCTAATAAAAAGATTTATAATTAAGCCAGTAGATTTCCTTTTGCTATGCTGTCCTGGATTATGAGAAAGTATATTTATATGCAATTATGAAATGAACAGTATTTCTTACCCAAGTGAAGCTTTAAAAGTCATTATGAATCCATTAACTCAGCAGACCTTACAAAAGGCCTCCTCTGCTCTGGATTTATTTTAATTTAAAGCAGATAGGAAACTTTTCCCCTCCTTATTTTTTAAACCCAGCTTTTCTGCAGTAGGAATGTGCAAAAATGAACAACATGCATCAAATTCAGTTGGAAGGCCGAGCTCTGGTGGACTCAGCACTGCTCTGAGTCCTCCCAGAGTCTCTGCCCTGTAGCTGAGTGCTCTGTGATGCCAAACTGTCAGAGAATCATGGAATGGTTGGGGATGGGAGGGACCTTAAAGCTCATCCAGGGACACCTTCCACCATCCCAGGCTGCTCCAAGCCCCGTCCAGCCTGGCCCTGGGCACTCCCAGGGATCCAGGGGCAGCCACAGCTGCTCTGGACAATCTGCCACCTCACACTGAAACCTGGGAAATGCAGAATTTTGCAGAGTCTCCCTTGCCTGCCCCTTCCTGTGCCTCAGCACCACTGCCCTGCAGTTCTGGGAGCTGCTCTCCACGGGATCACAGGGAAGGATTGTGCTCCTGCTCACAGGAACCGCCCGTTTCTTTTTTGCTTCCCCGAAAAGCTTCACCTGGAGATCCCCATCGAGCATGATGTGCTCAGTGGCCTGTGATGCTTCAGGCACACGCTGGAAGAACCAGCAGACAAGAAATGAAGATTGGAAAAGTCAGAGAGGAAAACCTGCTGCAAACTCTGCCCAGAGAGCTGCTGCAGCACCGAAATCCAGGTGGGAAGAGGCACAAAAGCTTTAATCAGGATGTGTGGTCACTGCCGTGGCTCTGGAGCAGGTGTGGGTGGCAGCAGCCCAGTGCTCCCAGCACCAGGCTGGGACATGCTGGCATCTCCCCTGCAGTGCCCTGGGAAGGGGAGCAGCAGCCTGCCCTCCCTCCTGCTGCTCCCAGCCCTCCTCAGCTCCCAGAGCTCTCTCACCGGGAGCAGCTGAGCAGCTCTGCCTGCACGGGGGACACGGTGCAGCCCTGGGCACAGGTTCCAGGAGCTGGGGCATCCCAAGGAGACCTTCTGGACCCCCAGCTGCTGAGGGGGTTTCTCCTCCCCATCTTTGGTGAGGTCCTGAGTGCCCTGGAGAAGGCTCATGGAGACCTCAGAGCCCCTTCCAGGGCCTAAAGAGGCTCCAGAAGAGCTGGAGAGGGACTGGGGACAAGGGATGGAGGGACAGGACACAGGGAATGGCTTCCCACTGCCAGAGGGCAGGGATGGATGGGATATTGGGAAGGAATTGTTCCCTGGGAGGGTGGGCAGGCCCTGGCACAGGGTGCCCAGAGCAGCTGTGGCTGCCCCTGGATCCCTGGCAGTGCCCAAGGCCAGGCTGGATGGGGCTTGGGGCACCCTGGGACAGTGGAAGGTGTCCCCTCATGGCAGGGGTGGCACTGACTCAGTGATTCAGTGACTCTCAAAAAGCCCCACCTGCCCCATCCATAGCTCTGCCTGACAAGAAGGGACCATCTGCAGGGTTTTAAACAACTCGTCAGGCAGAAGGATGGCCTCCACCCAGCAAAATATGCTCCAGTCCCAACCATCCTTCACCATTCCTTATCTCCACGCGGGCTGGGGATGGCTCATTTTACTCGCCTTAAGAGGAAATCCATCTCCAAGTCACCAAAGGAGCCTCAGCTCCAATGGCCTTTTCATTAATGTGGTGGCAATAAAGCACAGCAGCCTCCCCTGGCTGTCACGGGGAAGGGAGCTGGGAGGAATATTAAAAGGGAGTTTGCTGACAGGCGGATGTGGGGAGGAAGGCAAACCCCGTGGTGGGGCACAGCTCGGCCCCTCCACCCCCCAAACTCCACCTGGAGAGGGCCACCTGTCCCTCGTGCGCCACCAAACCCCCCTCAACTCCTGCTGAGCTCAAGACAAGATCTGAGGGTTCACTGGGGACTCCCCCAGCAGCCCTCAGGCTCTCTGGGGGGCACGACCATTCCCTGTCCCCTTGGACACCAGCCCGTGGCTGCAGGTGCTGCAGCAGCTCCTCCCCAGCCGGGCACTTCACTGGGCACCTCCAGCATCCAGAGGCACCTGCCTGTCCCTGCTCTCCCGTCCAAGCCAGTGGGGCTGGGAGTGTTCTCAGCCCTCAGACGAGCTAAACCTCCCTGACAGGCTCGATCTGCCTCTGGTTCCCCGTGACGCTTTCACTTCCAGTTGGCTCTGGCAGCGACAAACCTGCTCTGACACCTTGGCTGTGGCTCAGTCTCATTCTCCCCGTGTGATCCGCTTCTCCCTGTCTCTTTGCCGCGCTCGGCGCGAGGTTTGCGCTGACAAACCCGTTTTGATCTCCTCCCCCTGTGCTCCCCCCTCCCAGGGACTCCATCCCTGCAGCTCCCCCAGATCCAGCATGACTGCTTTATTTAATGCAATAACGGAGTACCCGTGGCCGGGGACTTCTCTGCAAACCAAGTGCTCTGGGTTTAATCTGGGGAACACGGTCACACTTGGTTCCATTACACTTGCCCCCTTGGCCCATAACACTTGCCTTCTTAGCCATGGATTTTTCAATTCAGCTGGAGCGAAATTCCCCGTGTGTCTCGGCCCACGAGGAGCTGGGCTCTGAGCTCCTGCTCCCAGTTTAATCCCCGTTTGCAATTTACAGCAGCTTTGGCTAAGGGTGAAAGGTTCTGTGTTTCATTAGGAAGCCTCTCAGGGACCTCTGCTACCCCGCAGTGCGCAGCCCTCCTCGTCACAGCGCAGCAGCTGCTCCGAAAAAAGTCCTGAGTGCCGGATCCCTGTGTCAGCTGCCTGGAGCAGCACTAAGTCCATAACGAACGCTGAAGAGCAGCCCTGCTCACGGGTGTTCTGCCCACAGCTACGCCCAGTGTGCCCCACAGCCAGCCCTGCTTTGCACCTCCCCCTGAAGTATTTCCAGACACACCAAGTAATGATCCACTGGAAGAGATTCCTGCACCTACTGTGGGTTACTTTTTTCCTCCCGAAGCTCTCGGAGCACTTCAAAGGGAAACAAGCCCTGCTGTGCTCGTGCTGCAAAAGGGGGAAGCTCCGTCCACGAGGCAGAGATGGAAAAGCACAGGCCCCAGGCCGGTGGGTGGGAACCAGCCCTCGCTGCCTCCAGCACTCGATGTGGCTTTGCTCCTAACGCCCACCTAAGGAAAGTCTTTTTATCCCTTTCTCTGTGTCTGTGCCTCCAGAAGCACAGACCCTTCCTCTGGTCGGAATTGCAGCATCTCAGAGTGCACGTTTGTGTTTAACAGAACAGCCTTCCTTTGGAAATCTACCTTATTGTACCATCTGCTCCGAGATGCCTTTGTCACCCGTGCAACAACAGCAGCCAGCATCACTGGGACCCAGAGCCCCTTTGGGAGGGATCTGTGGTGCAGCAATGCTCCCTCGAATCCCTCTCCTTTGCAGCTGGCCACTAACAAAACACGAGCACAGCCTGTTCAAAAATCAAAGCTGGAGGTCAAGCAGCTAAAAGCTCCAAATTTGACACTTCCTATCCCATTCACGGGATTTCAAAAGAGAACACCAGCTTGGAAATGACGCTATTAGCGACAGCTCCTGGCTCTTGGCTCCAGAAAGTGCTGCCGTTCTCTTGTCATGCCCTGGGTTTGTCAAGGAGCGGAGCCCGGCCCCTTTTGTGGCTGTGGGTTATTAAATGGGCTCAAGCACCGTGCTGGAGCTGTGGGTGCAGCAGGAAGGGGAGCAGCAGCTGTTCCACAGCACCCGCTGCTGCTCTCGGCTATCTCAGGTCAGGGGTGGGAACCAGACCCTAAAGCTCCAAGCCTGGGGCACCGGGGGGAGGGAGCTGCTCCCGAACACAAAGCAAGTGCTCGAACAGCTCCAAGTGCACAGACTCACAGAACCCCCAAAGGGTTTGGCCTGGAAGGGACATTAAAGCCCATCCAGTTCCACTCCGTGCCATGGGCAGGCACAGCTTTCACTAGCCCAGGGTGCTCCAAGCCCCATCCAGCCTGGCCTTGCACACTTCCAGGGATCAGGAATCCACAGCCTCTCTGGGCAGCCTGTGCCAGGGCCTCACCACCTTTACAGAGTAAAAGATTCCTTCCTTACATCTAATCTAAATCTTCCCTTCTTCAGCTGGAATGCTGAGCCTTTGCCAAATTGGCCACAGCCTCTGCCAGCTCTAGGGCTCCTCGTTTAACACCTCACACAGCTTTATTACTTCATAATGCTGAGTGAGTCCCTGCTTCCATAATCTTGGGGCCCACCCCTCTTCCAGCTTATGCGCACAAAGCAAAGCAGTTCAAACCTCTCAGCCTAAAGCTTGAGCTTAAAACGCAGTTGGCACTTGGGTGGACGCTCGCAGAGGAAATTTCAAAGTCTCGGTGCGCGTTCCTGAGCCCTCCCTGGGCACCCTGTGAGATTTGCTCCGGCAGATTTTCCTCACCAGGCAGCAGCGAGAACACAGGAGGCGGAAAGCACATCTTTAAATTTTCCCCGAGCTGTCTCCTGGACAGACAATCCCATTAAGCGAAGCAGAGGGACCTGAAGCTGTGTAAAAGCAACAAGGTGAATCTCCTTAGCGCAGAAGCCTGACAGATGAGAGCAAAATGCTGGATTTAACTCCAGTGTAACACAACAGAGCGCAGCGTGTCACCAGAGGGTGAAATGCAACCCCGGCCTGCAACCCGCTGCACACAGCCAGGTGAGCTCCCAGCTGCCAGGAGAGATTTCATTTAGGCTTCCCTCTCCAAACGGAGGGACTTCATTTGGAGATAAGACAGTAAAATGAGACAGCTTTGAAGCAATATGCTCAAGGTCACCTAAGGAATTAATTGCAGAGCAAGAAGCAAACTTGAATCCAACCACGAAGCACACTTAGCCCCAAAGCCACTCGTTATAAGACATGCCATTTATCAACATCTATCAAATTAGGCAGAGTACCATAAACCCAGGCTTGTGGAGCATTTTTTAAAATGGCAGGAGAGGAAATGCAGCTTCCCAGTCCTTAAGAGCGTCTCGCGGAGAAAAATACTGGTACAATAAAAGTATTTTAAAAGGTGGCTCATGTACTATTTATCTACTGCTCAACAGTCTCCCTAAATCTGAGCGCAACACGTTGGTAATGGGTCTCTCAGACACATAATTTAAAGTGTTACTGAGATTTCTTCCACGCAGAAGATCAGCCGCTGAGATCAAAGGCTGACGCATCCAGTGACTCTGTGACAAAAGAGAGAGATTTCTAACAGTGAATTACAGTGTTAAACAAATTGAGCTCCTCTCCCCCAAGAACGCTTCCCTCGGCACTTAAGAGTACAAAGTTTGAGTTAGATGGGCCACTTGGAGAGAAATAACAGCCTGGCTGGGGAGTGACTCGTGGGAGGAAACACCACGGTGCTGGAAGGCTGGGGAGAGGAGAAACGCACCCAGAAATCAGCCACCGGGCCAGAAATTAGCCAGAATATAAAGTTCTGGTAAACGTAAGTTGGAACAGGCTCCGCAGGGAATGGGCACAGCCCAGAGGCTGCCAGAGCTCCAGGAGCGTTTGGACACCACTCTCAAGGACAGGGTGGGATTGTTGGGGTGTCTGGGCAGGGCCAGGAGTTGGACTGGGTGATCCCTGCGGGTCCCTTCCCACTCGGGATATTCCATGAGTCTATGTCCAGGTCCCAGAGAAAACCATATAAACCATCTGTGCTCAGCCCCCCTGAAAGCAGCAGGAGCAAACACCTGCCCTCACACCTAAAGGCAGATCACCACATCCCTCAAGGAACACAGCAAAACTTGGGAAAATAAAGGCAGGAGGCTACCAAACCATCTGGGAAGCAGTGGGAATGCCCCATCTTCAGACACGCTGTCATTCAGCCTCCGGGGAGGACAGCAGAGTGATCTCCAAGTGGGTAGTTTTGAAAGGAAGCTTCCCAGCGAGGGCGGGATGAGCAGCCTCGCAGCCCCTCCACGCCGGGCACGGAGGCATGGCTGGAACTCGCCCTTCCTGGCTGGAGACTCGTGGCCTCCAGCTGAGCATAAAGCAATAAAAACAGCCTTCTCCCCGGCTCCCAGCACGGGCATGGCCGGGAGGGCAGTGCAGGAGTCCCTCCCGTGGACTTGTGCTCCCTGGCTCACTAATGACTGGCATTACCTGGGGCCGGTTCCTTTGTTCCCCGCCTGCCCCGATGGGATTCCTCCCGGCCCAGGCTCTTCAAGCAGCAGGAGCTGGGTTTTTGTTGCAGGTTGCACGGGAGTTTGGGAATTGCTTTTTTTCCTCCCCTCCCAGCTCCAAGTGTTTCATTCGTTTGACTCTGCTGAACCACAGGCGTATTTGCACTAACGAGAGGAGGAATTCTTTGCTGGGTTTCCCCCAGCAGCTTCCTGCCCTGAATATCAAACACCCAGGGCCGTGCACCCGCGCTTGCCACCTACATGGATGCTTGGATCCCTCCCATCGATGGAAGCAGGGAAGGCTTCCTTTCATTTGTTTTCTTTACAGGATCACAAAGCAATTTCAGAGGTGTTCTCTGCAGGGGAAAAATACCTTCAAAACATGATAAACTACCGGCAAATCAGCGCTGTCCTGGGTTTTTCGGGAGGTTCCATGCAAGCAGCAGGAAGCGGAGGGATTCCTGCACCTTCCCCCTGCAGTGGGCACACACCACACTCACCTTTCTCCACCCCCCAGATGCTCCCAGGGTTCCTTTTCCACCTTCACCTGGCACAGGTGGAGGCTGGAACTGGCTGACATCTTTCCCACAGGCTTGTGGGAGGACACTCAGCGAGGAGAGGTTCCCAAACAAGCTCCTGGCATGGCAAAGGGTGGAGGAAGGGAAAAAACCTCCTGCTGCCGGTGTCAGACCTAAACACGCCCGAGCTGATGGCAAGGCAGGGTCACTGCCTGCCCTGCCCTGCCACGAACAATGCTCCAGTCCTCCAACCCCACCGCTGCTTTCCACTCCATTTGCAGCTGGAAATCGCTCTGGTTTTCCCTGCCTCTCCTCGTGCCCTGTCACTCCGGGTCCCCGGCCCGCTCCCCCCTCCCGTGGCTGTATCTTTCACCCCGGGTTACCGTCGCTAATGTCAGAATCATTCCATCTGACAAAGTCTCTGCTCGGCCGCGTCTCCCCTGTCTCCTTGCATCTCTGTCACGGCCCTTTCCACATGTCTGAGCATTTTAATGGCATATGGTGCTGGGACAGGGGGGAGGGAGCAGCGGGAGGGAGACGGGGACCCAACGCCATCCGCAGCCGGGCAGAACGCACGGGCAGGTCCTGGAAGGCAAGGGGGTGGTGAAGGAGGCACCTGAGGAGGGTGGCCTTGGAGAAAGCTGGTCCACCACAGTGCTGGGTTCTTCTCTCACCTCTCCCACAGTTGGGTACCCAGAGGAAAAGGCACTTTTTTGGGGTTTCTCTGTCAAGAATGGCTGACCCTGCTTTGCACCTCTGTTCTGGACCCCTACATTGTGGCCACCAGAGCCTGTGGGGCCACCGGCCACACACAAGGCACAGCCCGTCCCTTTCTTAGCCCAGGAGGTGTTTTACTGCGTTGGATTTGACTCACACCCCAGGCTGGGTTAGAGTCGGGCACACCACACACACCCCTCAGCCTGGCAGCATTTCGGTTGTGTAGGAACCCACCCCAGGCTGCACCACAGCCACTCACACTGCCCCAAATGTGGGGGTCTGACCTTCATCCCCGAATCCAGAATGATCCCAACATCACTCCAGCTCAGCAACCTTTTCCCCCCAGTGCTGCTGACTTAAGGCTGCTTTTCTCAAAGCACCGTCTTAGCAGATCCCAAAGCTTCCAGACAGCTAAGAAGCCCCAAAAGTCCTTATAAGACAGGATATTCGGCAGAATCCTAGTGGATTTCTCCCTAGGTAATTACGTTTTTTCTTCTTATAATCCTCCTTGTGTTTAATTCTTCTGCACCTGTTGTGAACTGGTGGGAGATGTGGCAGATGATGACAGTGGCTTGTGCTCCAGGCAAGAAAACAAAGTGATCTTGCCTTCAAGGGGGTCATGACAAAGGCACACCAAAGGCTAAAAGGAAAACGGACCCCGACCCAAACTGCTCCAGCAGCCCCCCAGCCTGGCAGCTGCAGGACAGAGGTGACAGCAACACCCACGTTTGAAACTCCTCGCCTCTGCAGGAGCTCCAATCCCATTGCAAGCCAGCTGAACTTCAGCTCAAGTATTTTGGCAAATCCCATCTCTGGCGGGTTGAGGGGAAGCCAGCAGGAGCACAAATCCTTCACGGCACCAAGAAGTTGCTGCAGAGCCCTCGAGGCTTGGAACGACCCGGGCTACTGGAAGGTGCCCCTGCCCATGGCAGGAATGAGATGAGCTTTGAGGTCCTTTCTAATCCCGACCAGTCTGGGACTTTAGGATTCTCTAAGACCAGCAGGCTGCATAGGGAACAAAGCATAGATGGGATGAATCTGGCACATATTGGGTGGATTATGTTTTTCCAGCTTTGTTCAGTGGCACTGCAGCATCTGGTGTTTATTCTCTGTGCCTCACGTATTCCTGGGGTTTGGGGAAGCTTCACAAGGCTCTCCAGGTACAACAGCTACGAGCACGGTCCCGGTGTGGCTCTCACATAAAACACCGGGACAGAGGGGAGCAGAGACCAACAGGTGCACGGTCAGTGTCAGAAGGGTGGCACTGGGGACCACGAGGTGACTGCTGAGGGAGACAAGTGGGCTTCTCTTCTGAACGTTGTATTTTATCGTCTGCAACAAAGCCTTGAATGAAAATTAGGAGCCACCAAAAAAAGCCCCTCAGTAGCTCCCAAATCAGAAAGGAGCCCCCAAAGCTGCAAGCAAGAGGCTGGTGCTGCCGGGGTTCTTCGCTCTCTGCGTTGTATTAAAAACAAATAAGTCCGTAAGGAACGCCAGACAAAACAGTCGTTTGTCAGCTGACAGGAGGGAAGGATGAGGATACACTTCAGGAATTTATCAAGGAAATCTGTTGAGCTGTGCAACATTTTTTTTAAGAAAGATGCCGAAGAGAAAGCAGCTTCCCACCTGAAGCTGTAAGCTGCTCAGTGAATTATAAAGCAGAAATACCCCTTAGCACTGGGATTACCTGGCAGCTGATCGACCATTCCTGCCAAGGCTGGAAAGCTGGCGGATCACGGCCAGTGCCTTCTGTCCTCCCCATTTCCAGTCAGCCTGGAAATGGCTGGAGCCTCTGAGCTGTACAGAGACTCTTCTGATACAAGTACCTGCCTGCCTTCCTCCGGGGAAAGGGGGAGAGGGGAATATTTCCAGAGTGTGCTCAGTGCTGAGCAAAGTTTGTTTGAACTGGGCTTAACTGCAACAAGAGCAGCATTAAGCCAACCTCAAGCACTTGTGAAAACACTCTGCTTTAAATAGTGCCTCTTCAAGCTTTAACGTCATGTAAAGCTCAGGAAGATTTTATGGGCCACCGAGAGCATCCAAAGCCTTGGCATCCCATTTGCAATCCCGGCAGCTTTGCAGCAGCAGCTCTCAAGGAGGTTTGAAGGGTGGGTGTGGTGCCCCAGGAGCAGCACAAGGAGCCCTGCCCAGCCCCAATCCACGCACCTTCCCAGCAAACCAAGCTGGAAACCAGCCCTGCACCCCAACAAACCTGCACTTGTGCAGGTTTCCAGCTGTGAGACAACATCCAAACCGGCTGCTCGGTGGCTCCTTAAGGAAATGATTCCTCAGCAGCCTCCTGGATGCTGTTCATTCCTGTCACCGGGGTCAAGAGCTGCACTGTTGGGCCAGGCAGGCACTTTGCATGCTCAAAATTCATTAAAGTCAAATACTCCTAAGACTTTTTACACATGAAAAAGCAGATGAAGGTGAGAGAGATGGAGGTGAGTGCAGGCAGAGTTTTATTTAATGAAGGTATATTTACTCAGAAGAGCTGAAGGGCTGCTTCTTCGCAGCAGGTCAGGGGCTGCTATGCAAATACTAATAAATATTTTGCACTTTTCAAGAATGCTTTACCCAAGTGCTCTGCAGGCGTGAACTGCACTAAACCTCCCAGGGTCTGGAAGGACCAAGGGAGAGACCAGGAACAGACACTTTGTCCAAAACAGAAAGACAGAAGCCTCTGGGGTGGAAAGCAGAGACGTGTGACGGTGCCAGCAGCTTTCCCAGCTTCCCCACGGAAGCGCTTTCCCTTCGCTCTCACACTCGTGTGGTTGGCAGCTTTCTGGGAACAGCAGCTCTGCATCGACTCAGAAAACAGAGTCATCTGTGGTTCATTACTCCCAGCAGATTTCATAAGGGATCCTGCCTGGTGCCTCAGCTGCTCCTAAGCCAGCTAAGCCTGCAGGATCTGGCGTGGTGCAGAACAGCAAAGCTTCTCAGGAAACACCTCACGCGGGACAAAAGCCATCACGGGGATGAGTTCATCAAGGCTGGGGAGATTTGTGCCTTATGAACTGGAGTTCCAGGAGGTCTCCTTGGGCTGGGGGACAAACTGTGCAGAGGGGCTGCTGGTCAGTTCAGCAGCTCTGAGAACCAGAGGCAGCTGAGGGCATTTCCATGGAGAGGAGCAGCTTCTGCCCTGCAAGACACTGGGGGGAAGAGAAATAACCAAGGGTGGCTCCAGGCAGAGGGGTGTTACAGAAAGACTCGGGAGAAGGTGGCACTGAGGTCTCAGGTTCCCAAAAGCCTCCCCCTGGGGAGCTGTAAGGTGCCATGAAAGATTTAGGGAAGCCGGAAGGAGAAGTTTTCCTTCCCTGTCCCTGCAGTTTGCACCCAGCACACTCTGAGAGCGAGGGCTGGGAGCCATCCCAAAGGACACGATGGAGACCCAGAGCCCTGGGAGCCGGGGCTGTGCAGAGCTGGGATCACACCACAGGATGAATATCTAATACAAATGCCTCCCTGCCCTCACAGGACAGGAGAGTTTTACTTCTGAGACAACAAACCCAGGCTGCTCCCTGCAGCTGAAGCCCCGTCTCTGGAGGGGTTTGAGATGCAGACACCAAATCCCGCTGCTGGCTGTGGAAGTGGCAGCCCACAGACTAAACCTGGAGAGCTGCAGTGGGGATCTCCCGGAGCAGCAGAGCCCGAGCTGCCTGGAGCCAGCAGTGCTGCACTTCCAAGATACCAACTTATTTTGAAATCAATACCGAGATTATTGATCCAGGAAGGAAATACAGACTGACAAGGAAGCCTGGTCAATAGCAATCCCAGTGGGTAATAAGTTTTAATGGAGACCAGGAAAAATTCCAATCTGAATTTTGTGCTGGGGTGAAACTCTGCATACGCTGATTATCTCAGCCCGGGAGCAAGTCAGAGACTCCTCGCTGAAATCTGCTGATATTCCCAGTGACCAGCTCAGGTGCCAAGGTCTGGGAACGCACATCACTGCAGAGAGAATGAAAAGAGAAACCCCATTAGCTGCTCCCAGCGATCTGTCTGGCAGAGGACGAGCTGCTAATGCCGACTGCCTTGAAAATCAGAGCAAGAAATTCAACCTGCACAGTCAAGGCCAGATTCAGGCGTCTAACTCAGTGATGGCAGCAGTTCAAGCACTTAAAATGTCTTTTGAAACCACAGTAAAATCCTGCTGTCCCATCCCTCTTGGAAATGGACTCTACTGAATGTCAAGGCCCTGAAAGGCAAGAACACAACAGCAACAAAAAAAATCCCCAAACCAGCTCTGCTTGAATGAGGCTGGGAGAGCTGCAGCAGTTTCCCTTCACTCGTCAGCAAAATCTCACCGGCTGCATAAAAATACAGAAAGGGTTTAAGTTACCCAAAGGGCATCCTCAGTGTCGGGGCAGGGGCTGAGGAGAGACTCCACACCACAGTTCTAAAGGGGGGAGGATAAACCCTTAACTCCAATATTTTGGAAGCAGCAAAATCCCACCCTCAGGGAAGGTATTTCTGGGGTGCTGGAGACCCACACAAACTGCAGGAGCACCGTCCTTCAGCTCCAGGGGATGAAGAGCCCGTTCTGCACTTCACAGACAACAGCTCTGACCTCTGTTCACAGGCTTCTCAGCAGCCATCACCTAAACTCCCCCTCACCCCCCAGTCAATACCTGCAAAACAGCTTTAGAAGAACAAACAGCTCCTTCTGGCCCTTTGAAAAGACTCAGGCAGGCCAATACTGCCTTGGGATATCTGAGGTTACCCCAAGGCAGGAGGAGCTGCAGAGAGAGGTGGGAAGGGGGGTTTGGAGAGCAGGGTTTTCCTCGGAGCGACGCTGGCAGAGAGGCTAAAGGCTGCCAGCACCCAGGGAAGCAACTGGCAGAGTCTGACAGCCCTGCAGGAGGATAATTGGGCAGACAGTGCTGTGCAGACGAACTAAAGTGTTTACTGGCTTTAATATTTAATTGTGTCAAATGAAGAGAGCGGAGCTGGGGAATCGGAGCTGCGGAGAGAGGCGCGCGCGAGGCGGCGGCTCCGGTCCTTCCGTGCCAGCTCGGGCACCCAAACGAGCCAAAGCACCAACCCCAGGAAAGCCATTTGGGTGTGCCCGTGGTGCTCCCCCTGGCCCAGGAAGGAGTGCCCCAGCTTGGGAGAACACGGCGTGGAGGGAGCGCTGCGGGCAGAGCAGGGAGAGGGAAAGGCACCACGAGGAGCAGCCGTGAAACAAACACGGGAGATCCATCTCCGTGGGACCTGCCCGTGGGCTCCATCCAGCCTCATGGATAGGGAAACCACCGGCGTCCACAGCCCGACACAGAATCACTCAGAGGCGTGAGCCACCGGAGAAGGGCTGGCCCAAAACAGCCACAGGGAGGGCACTGCTGGTTCCCAGGATGGCTTTTCTCATTAGCTGTTGGAAGAAGCTGCCCAGGGAGGTGAAGTCACCATCTCTGGAAGTGTTCAAAAGGTGCCTGCATGTGGCACTTGGGGACGTGGTTTCGGGGTGGTTATGGTGGTGCTGGGGTGGTGGTTGGATTAGGTGATGGTGAAGACCTTTTCCAACCTGGATGATTGTGGGATACACAAAGAGATGCCTTGCACGGCCACTCCTCTGCCCAAAGGTGTGGAGGGAAGGATACCAGTCCTCTGCACCATGAAAATCCCAGCAGTTCACGTTGCCTCTGCTTATGGTTGTTCACCTGTCTCCAGGAAAGGGCTTTGCACCTCAGTTTCCCTCGGGATGGGGGCTGGGAGAGCACCATCGCTGCCAGACACACTCAGCCCTTCCCATTCCCTTCCCAAAGGACACCAAATCAGCTCCAAACAGGCCTCTGGAAAGCCCTACATCCCAGCAAGGGAAAAGCCTGGACTGCTGCGCTACTAAAGCCACTGTTTGTGTTCTATCTCCGCCTTTGGCCAAAGCCAGCATGGAAATTCAAAGGAAGGCTGGCTCCATAAATATTGCAGTGTGAACAACACAGGGCCTTTGCTGGATTATCACCGCTAAAAGGAGCTGCAAAGCATCCAGCTCCACGAATGAAAGATGCTAATGGAGCGTTCCCAGCGGACACCAGGGCTGTAGATTACGGGGAGCTGCTTTCACATCCTGCAAAATGTGCAGGTTTAAATAACGCTCCCCTTTCACACGGAATAAATCCCGGCGTTGGCCACAGCCAAACGCGGCTCAGGCCCTCGCTGGCCTGCTCCAGGGGGCAGATGGCTCGTGGGAGATACAGGTGATGGATGGAACTCCCGGAATTTGTGTCCCTGGTTTGGTTCGCTGGTCCCAAACACTCTCTGTGCCGCGCCTGCATGTGCGTCTCTCTGCCCACAGCACGCTTCAAACACACAGAAAAAGGGTTAAGACAGATTTTTCTCTCCAACCTTTTAATTAAGCTATTAGTCTCTTCCCCCTTAACCCAGGAATGAGAGGCCTGTCTTCACAGGAGCAAATGATTTCCCCAGAGTAATGAAGATGCATTATCATACAGAAAAAAATCATTACTTGCTATGTCCAGAACAATGCGATTGCTCAATTACTGCACTAAGACAGATCGCAGCCTTCCCAGCGCCCCTCGTGCAAACTCGGAGGAGATGCCCCCAAATGGATGTGCCCAGAAAAACAGCACCTGGGCAGCAGAAGACCTGGGCCACTCCAAAGGTCCCACCCGAATGATTTCCCAAGCTTTTGCTCTCTTCTCATTTCAGACACCTCAGCAACAGGCAGCGGATCCCAGCGGGATTTTCTCCAAGTGCTTTACAACAAAGGAGTTGGGAGGTTCAGAAGGGGAGTTTCCCTTCGCCCTGAGAAGGTCCCAGTTCCCCTGGTAAGGATTCACCAGGAAACACTCGACACTTTGAAGGAACTGATGGTGAAGGCAGCAGGGGTTTGGGCACTTGGCATGCCCCCTCGGAGCACACAAGTCTCAGGTTCAACATCCAGGGATTTGGGTCAGCTGGGTTTGGTTCCCTCTCCTGGAAGGGACCACCAGAGTCAGCCAGTCCCACTGCTGGCCCTGCTCAGACACCCCAACCACCCCACCCTGGGCATCCCCAGGAGCGCTGTCCAAAGGCTCCTGGAGCTCTGGCAGCCTCGGGGCCGTGCCCGTTCCCTGTTCAGTGCCTGACACCCTCTGCGGGAACAACCTTTTCCCAAAATCCAGCCTACCCCCTCCAAAACTCTGGGCCAGCTGCAAAATACTGTTCACCCCCAACTTATCTAACGAGGATGATCCAATCCCCCATTTCCCCTCCTCACCGCCCCCAGGATGATTAAGAGCAGGATTTAGTCACCTAACCAGGGTCCTATTATTCCTTCAAATGGATCATTTCAGTCCTTCTCTCACCTACCGAGATACCCATTAAAAAAAATGACTCATTAACTCTTCCCCCTGCATCTTTGGCACAATAATTCCATCACAGATGTGGGTCAAGCAAAGCTGTTCATGAACTCCCATCAAACCCATTTGGCTTGAAAGGGGAGGAGTGGGTGTCAAAAGTGAAAGTGGTTCATTTAGACATTTTCTCCTCTACATGAAACATTTAGGCATTTTTTCCCCCCAAGACATCTCCGAAGTTAATTTACTTTTAAAAAAGGTTTTTAAAGTCTGAACAAAGAACATATGGGATCAGATGAAATGTTTCATTTGACCTGAAACAAATATTTTTGGTCTTGTTTTTGGTTAACCCAATACAGCATTTCCTCTTCAGTTTTTCAGTTCAGACAGACAAGGGCAAAAAGAAAAAAAATCAATTTCAGAGCTCCAAACAGCCCATTCTGTAACAGTTGTCACAGAGACTGCAGCTTATGTTAATTATAAAGTACTGCTTTAGCAATTTATGAACATTATCTGGAAAGCCAAGGCACAAATTATCAGAGATGAAGGAAGTTACCAGAGTTAATGCATTTTTGGCACTAATATCCTTCTATTGTTCAACTCATCTGAAGGAGCTACAGGCCTGCACTGACAAACCGGGGAAAGCTTGGTGGTTAACACAACTTGGAGATGGTTCCCAGAAGGGTTTCCACCCCTTGCAGGACAAAGGACACAGAACACTGGGATGGTTTGGGCTGGAAGGGACCTTAGAGACCATCCCATTCCACCCCTGCCATGACAGGAACACCTTCCACTGTCCCAGGTTGCTCCAAGCCCCGTCCAACCTGATCTTGGACACTTCCAGGGATGGGGCAGCCACAGTTTCTCTGGGAAATCCATTCCAGGGCCTCACCACCCTCACAGAGAACAATTTTCTCCTAATATCTAAATTTACCCTCCTTTAGCTTAAGGCCATTTTCCCCTGTCCTGTCACTTCAGGCCCTTGTCCCCAGTCTCTCCCCATCTTTCCTTCGGGCTCTGGAAGGCCACAGTGAGGTCACCCTGAAGCTTCTCTTCTCCAGGCTGAACACCCCCAGCTCTCCCAGCCTTTCCTCCCAGCAGAGCTGCTCCATCCCTCTGCTCATCCTGGAGCCTCCTCTGGACTGGCTCCAGCAGCTCCAGGTCCTCCCTGCGCTGGGACCCTCGGGCTGGCGGCAGCTCTGCAGGTGGGGGCTGACCTGAGCAGGGCAGAGGGGCAGAATCCCCCCTCCCTGCTGCCCGCGCGGGGGGCTCAGCCCGGCACAGGGGGGTTCTGGGCTGGGTCATGTCCCAAGTGCTTCTCCCAGAGCTGCTCTCCATCCCTCCATCCCCAGCCTGGATTGATCCCGGGGGTTGCATCACCTGCCCTCAGTCTTATTAAACTTCCTACAGACCATTCCAAGAGAAGGCTTTCAATATCCACCTCCTGGTGAAATCACGAAGAATTCAGTTCCTGGACTTGACTACCCTTCCAACCCAAACCATTGTCTACGCAAAGAACACGATGTTTGAGGATTTTGGAGAAGGCTGGGGACCTCCAGGACAACGTAGTGTGGCTGCCGGGGGGGTTGTTTCCAGCCAGGATTGGTGCTGAGCTCCAGGGCGTTCCCCACGGGAGCAGGAGCGAGGATCCCGCTGTGCCGGTGCCGCATACGGTGCTTGCTTTAGTTAAATGCAAACCGGCACTCTCTGCCTTCACATGTGACAATTGCCATGCGATTTCTGTCTCATTAAGCTCTGAAATGTAAAACAAATGGGATTTGTGTGGCTGCCGCTCGGCATTCGCTCGCGGGGAGTCAAGCCTTGCCTTTAGTGGCTCTTCACTCTTATCACTGTCTTATCTCGTTTGGCTCCGGAGCCAACACCGTACCTGGTGGTGGTTCCCCACCTCAGACTGAAACAGCGTGTGGAGAACAGACAGACCAGGGGCAGCTCTGCCAGACAAATCCTCCTGTTTTCCCCCAGGTTGTGATACCAGCTCTCATGGATGTCACTCGAGCCTTCCGTGCCTCAGTTCCGCCCCCACCTGCCACTGTCAGATCCACACAGCTCATTCAAATTCCAGCCCGCCAATCCAGCATGTTTATTTACAGCACTGTGCATGGAATAGCAAGCTCTGAAAAGCAGTTCTTTGTCATGCTGGCAGGAGAAAAGCTGCAGGCAGCATTTGGGAGGTATTTTGGAGAACGTGGACCATCGGTGAAGTGCTTTCCCACACACAAACCAGGAACAAACTGAAGGCTGCTTACAGAGCATGATTCCAGCAATCATTCCCAGAGGTACAGGGAATATGTAAACTCAGTATTTGGGGTGACCTCACTGGTGCCACTGGTACCAGGCTGGCCCAGACAATGCTCAGGCTGGCCTGGACATGAAGGTTTATGACCACAGGTGTCCAGGGCAGTAACTCCGATCCTTTCCTTCCCGCTACAAAGATCAACCACCCTCCGATGCTCCACAGACTGGCAACAGCAACAAGGATGGTCCGAGATCCAGAGCATCTACAGCAGCACACCTGGTCACGGAGTGTCCAGGAGATGTCATGGAATCATGGGATCATTAAAGCTGGAAAGCCCTTTCAGGTCATCAGGTCCATTGGTCAAGTCAGGAGGATTCACTTAAACCATATCATTTGGGATGCCCCAGCCCTGGAATTGTTCAGGGCCAGCTTGGATGGGGCTCGGAGCAACCTGGGCTAGTGGAAGGTGTCCCTGCCCGTGGCAGGGGGTGGAGCTGGATGGGCTTTAAGGTCTCTTCCAAATGAAACCATTCTGGGATTCCCTAGAAAAGTGCTGGAGAGCACCAGCCTCCGCTTTGGGCACCCCAGCTCAATGCTGAATTTTGCCGAGAGCAGCTCGGTTTTGGGTACCCGAGTGGCCACCTGGAAAGGTGTGACATTCAATCCAACCATCAGGCAAATCCCCAACCCACCACGAACTGGGCACCCAGAGGCAGAACATCACCAGGCTCTGGCTGCTGTTGGCCCCTCCAGCCTTGCCCAAGGGTGCTCAAGGAGCCAGGAGCAGGACAAGGATCCCACTCCAGCTCCACACACCCCCACTGCCCCGAGGCCACCTTCCCAACCCACAGAACATTGTCACCTCGGGCACAAAACGTCCCGCGAGCAGCAGAGCGAGCGTGCCAGGAATTGTAATGCCAGCGGCACAAAGCGGCACAGGGGGAGACGGATCCTGGAGCGCCTGGAAAACCGGGGAGAGACACAACAGCAAGGAGGAGGTTTCTAAGGGAAGCACAAAGCCAGGTGTTGTTCAGCAAAGCCCCGCTCCGCACGCTCAGGCGGAGAGCCTTGGACAAAAGCAAGAGCTCCCACTGATGCCATTGTCGAGCTTGTAGAGCTGAGATTTCTCTGGAAGAAAAGCAGCCCTGCGACAATTATTTATCGCCACAAAAACATCTTCCTCCTCTGCTTCTGTTGGTGCAACGCAGACCACGTGTGGCTCCAGCCAGGGAGAGAAAAGCTACCAACAGGATCAAGGAAGGCTGAGATTAATCTGGTTTAACATAGATAAAAAAACAACTCGAGCAATCAGTTTTAAAATTAATATTAAAGTTGTAAGTCACCTTTGACTATATTAAAATACAAACTGGAGCACACAGTAAGCCCCAAATAAGCCCCACTGGCAGTCAGAACAGCTCCCTTATCAACCTCTAACATCCTCTGTAAAATAATAACTGGAAGCCAGACTGCTCTGAGAGAAACTCCCTCTCCTGGGGCAGCACGATGTGACCCAATTCCTGCTGCCATTTCAGGAGCCCTGGCTTGGCCGGTGCTCCCTGTGCCAGCAAGGAACTCAGCTGCAGCAGGAGCCATGCGGGAGGGAGAGCTGGCATGGAAAGGCTGAGCACCGAGCTGTGCTCCGGGTGTGACAGCACAAAGGGACTGGGTGCAGCAATTCAGGGAAGCCCCCGGGCTTTGGGATCTTTCTCCTCCCAGGTAATGCCGCAGAGTTTTGGGAACTGGTTTTCTCCCAGCCCTTGGCTTCTCCTTCTCAACATTTCCAAACTTTTTCCGCTATCGCTTTGCAAGAGGCTCCTGCTGGGGGAGCAGGGCGTGGGTGGAGCAGGGCAGCACCAAGGGGACGCTGGGCTCGGCAGCTCGGGATCGATGGGCAGCGCAGCCCGAGGCCCTGTGCAACACCCCAAGGGCAGGTGCCAAGGGACACCCGAAATGACAGCCCCGCAACAGGGAGAAGGAACACAGGAGCTGTGGGCAGCCCCCTGAGCAGCACCCCAAAGTCACGGAGAGAAGGGGGACACGCTCAGGTCGTTCTGCCCACGGACCTCTGCAGTCACCACCGCGTGGCTGGTGCTGGCTGTACCCAGCTCTGCCACAGAAGTGTTTCACCCACACCCAGTTCACCCCGGGGTGACCTAAAGAGGCGTCTCTGGGTGCCTGAGGGGGCTGGAACTGTTGATCTCCACACAGGCTGAGAAGGGCTGAGCCAAGGGCTGCTGGAGCAGAGCCCACCAGCCTCACCTGCGTATGCACAGGGGGCAGGAGGGTCTTGGGGCAGAAACTGAGGCTCCTCATGCTGCCATGGAGCTCTGTCACCAGGAGAGCTGCACGAGCTGCTCCCCAGCGCACGGCTGCCTGCTCGAGAGGGCTCCAAATAAATAAATAAAGCCATTGCCTCATTAGCATGCAAATGTATTCAAGCCCCATTTCAATTTGAATTCCATGCATACGATCGGAGTGCAAAATGCAAATTATACAAATGCACCCATAGGAAGAAACAAGCAGGAACTCTGCACAAAGGGATTAGGGCCAGGCTACTTCCCTCAGAAGGTTCCAGCGCTGGGGGGACTCTTGCTGGGGAGGATCCTTCAATGGCCACCAGTCACGCTGCACTGAGCTTTGCTACAAACGCTTGGAAAAGCATCCAGACTCCGGCTCTGGAGCTGGTTTGAAACCGGCTCGGGGGACAGGAGGGGAGGGCGGACAAACACACACCAAGAGGTGCTGTAGTCTCAGCCCTCAGGGCCAAGGGTCCCCCCAAGGGATCAGCACCCATTCAGATGGGCCTGAGGGAGCAAAGGTGTCCCCAGTGCTCCTCCAGCAGCCCCCAAAAGGCAGCGTTAGCCAGGTCTGCCCACCAAGGCAGGCAGATGGGGCAGGACAGCCAGCTCGGGGCAGCAAGGGGGGGTCTCAAGCAGCAGAGACCACCAGGAAGAGGGTCACCACTGCCTCCACCCCAGTGACAAGGGAGGTGAGGCTTCCCCAGCCTACCCACCTCTCCTTCCCATCGAGGTTTGGCCAGGAAAGCCCTACAAGGTGTGGGAGGAAAGACAGAAGCCCAGCTTGGAAGGTCCCCTGCAGACCAAGGTCAGCTCAAGAGACCCCCAGTGCACCTGATTTTAGCTGACTAAGGCTGAGCTGGGCTCCAGCCCAAGCCCCAGGCCCTTTGTCCAGGCTCCCAGGCCCAGCAGCCCCGCGGTGTCCCTTGCTCCAGGGACACAGCAAGCCCGGGCAGAGCAGATGGGAGGCTGTGCATGTTCATCCCTCCCTCCTACGTGTGCGAAATTCTCAACCCACCATTATCGTATTACATTTTCATTTTAAAGTAAATATCTGTTTTCAATTAGTACTTACCGTGAGGGGCATGCATCACTGAGAACACTTATTTCTCTTCCTTTCATTATTAGATTAGAAGTCGCTCGAGTTTAACCACATTTAGCAGCGGCAGACACCCAACAGCTCTGCAGACACTAATCCTCTCCCCACCTCCACCCCCACAAAGGTCCCGATCCAGCTGCTGCAGCCTCCCTGCCAAGGCTCCAGATCAAGGTAAGACGTGAGCCTGGTGCAGCCCTGGCCAACCTCCCCGAGCCCATCCACCAATTCCCTGCACATCCTCCCTGCAGGCTGTTGAATTTCCATTGCTTTTCCCTCACGTCACAAAATCTGACCCTCTTGCCTTGCCACGTCATCTGTGCAGCGACGAGGGCCACACGGACTCCCCCAAGGTTACATGAGGTGAATAAAACCTGGAGCAGAGCTGCCCCAAACCTCACAAACACAACCAAAAGCATGGGGGGGGATCAACCACGTCTGGTGTTCCACCTGCTCATTCAGCCCTGGGTTAGCACCTGGCCACCCAAAATCCTTCCTGAGCCTCCCACTCCTCATCTTTGCCCCATGAGGAAAGCCCTTCCTGCTGTGAGCTCATCCCAAGCTCTCCCAGGCACTGCCTGCTCAGCCCCTGGCGAGAGCACTCTGAGCATAACTGTACTATTATACCTTGCTCATTATGCCTCGTTTTTATTACCTGGCCTCATTAAGTTAAGAATCCTCTGTAATTTAACTGCATCTCTTGCTCTCCACATGGGGGCTCCAGCTGTGCCTGTCGTCAATCACTTTATTAAAAACACAGGACAAAAATTACAATTATCCCCATTACTGCCCATCAGTCTCTTCAATTGCCTCTTAGGTCCTTTCTTTACCTGCTCAATGCACCAGTGCCAGACTGATATCATTGGCACCCTCAGAGTCGTTCCAGACTTCCAACAATTAGGGGCTGATTTTGAGGTGCTCTCAGGGCCGAGCAAGTGAGGCAGATGCTGGCACGCGATGGCCCCGTGGTGCAGAGCAGAACAGGCAATAAAAGCACGCAACCAGACCAAGAGAAATCAACTGTGTTAGGCAATAAAACCTAATTTTATCAAAGCCAACACAAGATGCTTTACAGACACACAGATCAGATTAACACTGGTTTAGAATTCAATATCCTGTGACAAATTGGCCCGTTCAGAGAGCCACCACGGTGGCTCACTGGCCAGGCCAAAGGCAAGAAGAGACCTGAAACCCATTTCCAAGCCCCAGAGAAGGACCAGCAATCAGCAGACAAATGTTTTTTACAACAGCTTCCCCTTCATCCACCACAGGGATACTCACCATCCTTTGTGCATAAGACCCTTCCTAAACTCCATGGTAAAATTTCAGGTATCAGAACATGGTACTTTGCCAAGTCTACTTCCAGGTCTCTAATCCCTAACTCTTGGATCTTTCCTGCTCTACAAGTTTCAAAAGTTCAACTTTTCTTCCTGATTTTGAACAAGATGCTCCCACTGGGACAACAACTCCGATCTGCTCGAGTCAGCAGAAGCTTGCAGGGGTTAAGAGCACTACACAGATTTCTGTCTGTCCTTGGGAGAAAGCCAAGCCACAGGGAGAAACCTCCCTGCTGCAGGAAAAAAATCACTGTGCTGGATGAAAGGTTTGCTACAACCACCCCTGCGAAGACATCCTCCAGGGACATCAACCCCTTGGCAGCTGCACGTGGTCCTTTTCCTTGAGAGGTTTCACTCTTCCCCCTCTCCTCCCCCGCAGGGAAAACCATCCTTCCCTGGTTAGCACTTCCCCTCCTGGTTTGCTTCCATCACAGGAACAGCGAAAAGAGGCGATGTGGGGGATCCCAGGAGGCTGCACAGAGGTGCTGCCCAGCTGTAGCAGACACCACCCTGTTGCAGCTGGAAGGGGAGGAGGGTGAGAGGCGGCAGCCCCGTGAAAGCACAGCATCCTGAGGAGCAGGTCAGCACGGCACTGTGGCCATCCAGACACCCCGGAATGCTCTGGCTGCTGCCTTTCCAGCCAGCCCATTTGATGAGGGAGAGCTTGGAGGATTTCAAAGGGCGCCGTGTTCCCCAGTTTATCACAAGTGTCTATCCTAAACCAACATTATCATTTTAAGCATGACCGGAGCAAGAGGAATCTTCAGCAGGCGCTCCTGCCGCGGGAGAGAGACACAGAGGCAGAAAAGACCCCTCAGACTCACAACCCCGTGCAGACCCCGACACAGGCAGCCCGAGAGCTGTGCTGCTGCCATCAGCGTGGATCTGTCAGGCGGGACATTTACACTGCTCCAGGCTTGACAGCAAAGACATTTCTGCTCTGCCATGAAATTCCTCCTGCTGCCCTTTCCAGAGCGTTACAGCTCCCCTTTGGTGCCACTGAGCCCCTGCTCCGCTGCCCCGGTGGAGGGGAATGGGTGTTTTCCGAGGGGTGGCAGGTGACAGGGACAGCCACCACCTCCCAAAATGCTCCCTACGGCCACTGCCAGGCCAAGCACTCCCGGCAGGGAGGGAAAGAGCAGCCATGGGGTGACACCCATCCCAACACCCAAACCACGAACACAAAGCCTGCACGCACCAAAAATGCCCAGAAAATCTTCCCCCTCACCAAAGCAAGAGCAGATGACCACAGCTGGAATGTGGGTTTGGAATCACCAGGGCTGGGATGTGGGTTTGGAATCACCAGGGCCGGGATGTGGGGCTGGAATCACCAGGGCTGGGATCTGGGGCTGGAAACACCAGGGCTGGGATGTGGGTTTGCATCACCAGGGCCGGGATGTGGGTTTGGAATCACCAGGGCTGGGATGTGGGTTTGGAAACACCAGGGCTGGGATGTGGGTTTGCATCACCGGGGCTNATCACCAGGGCTGGGATGTGGGGCTGGAATCACTGGGGCTGGAATGTGGGTTTGGAATCACCGGGGCTGGAATGTGGGTTTGGAATCACCAGGGCTGGGATGTGGGTTTGGAATCACCGGGGCTGGGATGTGGGGCTGGAATCACCAGGGCTGGACTGGAATCACCAGGGCCGGGATGTGGGGCTGGAATCACCGGGGCTGGAATGTGGGGCTGGACTGGGACAGCTTTGGGCACGCAGAGACTGAGCTGGGCTGCAAAGGTTGGCCAAGCTGCACTTGGGACAGGGTTTAGGCAGAGAAAAGCTGAGGGACAGCAGGACTGAAGATGCTCCCCCTGGCTCCTGGTGGGGAAGCTCCTGAGCAGGCCACACCAGCAGTGTTGTCTGCCAGGCACAGAGAGAAGATCCCTGTCTTGTTACCTGGCAATTCCCATTATTAGAAGGGCAAATAAAGGCAATCACAAGAAATCTACCATCAGTAAGTCAAGCTTCAGCTTAGACAGAAGGAGTTAATTTACAGCCACTCCAAGCTTTGATATCTTAAACCTTTTCAGTGTCTGGACAAGATGAGGAATAAGCACAGACAGTGTCAGACTCTGTGATCGGGAGGACAAAACGCTGCAAACAGCTGTGCCTAATTTTAGCATCTGTTGGTTCTGTTTCTCCAGCACTTGTGGAGGGTGGGGGGTGGCCCCGTCACTCCTGGCTTATTAAAGACACAGCCAGAAGGGAAAGAGGCGAGTGTTGAATCACACTCCGGGGATTAGCTCGTGGGAGAGAGCGGGGAACAGCACAGCCCCGCTGACCAGGAGTGGCAGTCGTGCCCTGCTCCGGGTTATCCCACACGGATCCACAGGGACGTGGAGCCGTCCATGGAGGTGATGAACCCCGCACGTACATTTGTCGCTGTGGGGGGCACAAAGTCGGGTCAGACACAGCCCCACGTCCCCCTCCCACACCCTGACCCTTCCCGCTTGTTGAGCAAGCCCCTGGCACTCGCACACGAGGTGCTCCCAGGCAGGGTCACCCCAAGCTCCTCCTGGACCTGTGTCCAACCACACACTGGGGTGGCTCCTCGGGAGAGGGGTGGGAGCTTCAGAGGGCCCCCAACTCTTCTCCCCCACCCCGGCACTCCAACAGCCTCTCCGTTCCGAGGGAGAGGACCGACCCCCAACCCTCAGGCGCGGCGCTCGCAGCCTCCCCGCAGAGCTGGAGCCCAGCGGGTCACCTTGGACCTTTCCAAAGGAGCGCGACACCGGCAGGTGGGAGCGGAGCGCTCGGCTCCATGCGAGCGCGGCTGCTGCCACCGCCAGGCTGAACGGGAGCAGCGAGGATAAAACCTGCGGCAGCTCCGCCAGGTGACCTGGTTCGGAGCCAGGGTACCCGGGCACGCCCGCCCCTGTGCGCCCCCGGCGCTCTCCTCCTCAGCCTGGCTTATGGAGACACCCCCGTGTCCTCCAGCCGCTCCTCCGGCGCTGGAATTGCGCAGCCTAACGAGGCGAGAGGCTCGGGAACCCTGCGGTGCCGGGACGCTCGGCTCAGGTCACCCGGAGCAGCCACGGCCGGTCATTAAACCCACGCTCTGCGGGCAACGAGTCCTCCCAGGGCGGAGGCAGCCGCAGACATCAGAGGAGCTGATAAGGCTCATCTGAGTGATAACGATTTTGTCTCCAGTTATTTTTGTGCAGCTGGGAACAAGTGGCTACAGTCAGCGCCTTGCCAGCTGGGGAGAGAGCAGCAGTTTTGCATCGTCGGGAATGGAAACACAGGCAGCTCAGCCCCCCACCACGCTCCCTGGTTTCTTCTCCTCGCTGGCAGAACTTGTCATGGGCTGACCGAGACAGCACCGAGTGACAGGTCACGCTGACAGGTGAAGATGCAAAGTGAGGAGTGGTAAAGAGCAAGGCTCTCCTGCAGACACAGCTGGAGGGAAAGATTCAAGCTTCGGCTGCCTCATCAACATCTCCGTGTGCTGGCTGGGTTTAAATCCCTTTACAGAAGCCAGAGGCCTTTTCCTGTTGGGCAGAGAGAAACTCTCCCCCAACACCTGAAGGCAGCGCAGCGAGAGGTGACGATCTCCCTCCAGCACCTGCAGGCCCCAAAGCCGTGCCGGCACGGACCAGTGTCACCCTTTCCTCACAGGCTGCATCTCTGTGGCTTTGGGAAACCTTGAGCTGGAGGTGAATCAGGGCTTACGGTTCCTCACAAAGCAGCGACAGCTGAGCCTCATCCTTGGCCTCAGCAGCCAAGCTACTCCCAGTTTGCACTGGAAAAGGCACAGGCAGACCCATCCGAGCACTGGGCAGATCTGCAGGAGGGGGCTGCTCCTCCTGAGCCAGCAGCCTCACCGGACCCAGCCAACGTTGGCCAAACCACATTTTCATCTTTGCTTTGCCACCGGTGCCAAAGAAGGAGCAGCCCTGGTAGTCCCAAAGGAAGCTCCACGTATCTCTTTGCACTCATCCCATAGAATCAGAATGGTTTGGGGTGGAAGGGACCTTAAAATGCATCTCGTTCCACCCCCTTGCCATGGGCAGGGATGCCATTCACTATCCCAGGTTGCTCTGGGTCCAGCCTGGCCTTGGACACTTCCAGGGATGGGGCAGCCACAGCTGCTCTGTGCCAGGGCCTCCCCACCCTCACAGGGAATGATTTCATCCCATCATCAGCTACCCCTGCCCTAAGGAGCTTCTGCACCTGTCTCCACATCCCCTTCTGATCCGGGGGCTTTGGATCCATCCACAGCAGCTCCTTCCATCCCACTTTTTCCAGAGACTCTCAAAATCCCTGCTGTTGTTCCTGCCGCGCTGGCCATTATGCAAGTTCGGCTGTCTTAACTCGCTGCTGAGCATACAAGTGGGGCTGACATTTATTTAATCCTCATAGTAATGTTGACTGTGTACTTACTGAAACACCTCATGCTTATGGAAGACATTTGTTTCCAAGCAGCTTATGCTAAATTGCAGTGATATAAAGGAAACACTTATCCAATATTGACATTCACTGACTGGCAGCAGACTGCTTGAATACTCATTTATGCCGGGGGTGGGAGGGGGACGGGACAACAGACACCTGAGAGGGATTCAGGCCCTTCCTTTCTGATCTTTTAATGAGTTAGGTGATATCAGATTAATGATAACCTGCCCAAAATGAAAGGTGGGACTCCAAACCCTGTGGCTTCTCCCACTCACTCCCCGCTTATACTGGAGCCACAGCACAAAGACTGACCCCTCATCCGTGAGGAAGTTCGAGGAAGTTCATCCCTTCCACCATCGGTGCATTTTTCACCCGTAATTAGCAGGGCTCGTCTCGCCTGCAGCGCGGGTCCTGCTGGGCAGAGCTCCTCAGAAAAACCACATTATCGAACATTTTCTCCGTTTCCATTTCCCCTCCCACAGCGCTGGGGTTGCTCACCCAGAAGGCTCCCGAAACGTTCAGCTTCAGGTGCGGCCGCATCCGCCCAGACCCGGCCCAGCCAGGCAGGGGGCTCACCACCGCCTTTGCCTCGCGTCGTATCGAGCGTGACAGCCCCAGACCCCAGAGCATAAATCCAGCCGCCCTGAGGAGGCGAATTAGCCGCCACATGGCCACACACACGCGCGGAACCTGCGCGGCAATTCCACCCAACGCAAAGTAATTGGAAACAAAAGGCAGCATCCATTACCCGAGCTGAAAGTCTGACCGTGCCCGCATCAATGGTTAATGAGCAGCAGTTATGGCAAAGCCCTCAAAAACCAATTACATCCCGCTCCACCCCAAATGCAGCAGACCAAAAGCTGCTGTAGCTTTTGTTGCGAGTGGGGGCGTTGAATGAACACATTAAGACAAGATCTTATCCCCAAGTTAGCATCTGAATTTAACAATGCGAGCGTTCCACCTCCCACTTCTCCAGCATGTGACACTACCCGAGGCAGGACGCCCGGAGCCCATCGCTCACAGGCACTAAAAGCACATTTAGATTTTAAGCTGTTTAATGCAACTCAGTAAAAGGAAGAGCCATGTAACAGCCAAGTGACCTCCAGCTCCTTCTGCTCCACTTTGGAGGCTGCTGCTGCCACCAGGGAAAGGCAAACACTTGAGCGTGGGTCTTGCCAGCGAGGCAATGAATAAACAGGCTCGGCGACACTCAAAGGGCATATTGAACCAGGACATCTGTTAGGCCACCGTTTCCAAGACCAAATCCCAGCATTTTCTCTGTCCTACCACAAGGCACAATTCAGAAATGGATACTTCGCTCTTCCCCCTTCCAGCAGTCTGGAGCACAGACGTGCCCTGAGGTGCAGGGAAGTGGTGGAATGGAAGCCCACGAGCTCCGAGCAGCATCAGGATCCTGCTGCTCAACCTTTGCCTGGAAAGGTGAGCCCAGGTTTTACACTTTATTTCTTCCCAGCCAAGAAATCCTGCACATCTCCTGGCATGTTTGAAATTAATACTGGGTTCCCACATCCCTGCAAGAGCCGGGCCGTGTGCCAGCCCCGAAGGCAGGGCAGGCCGCCTCAAAAACTCACAGCTCCACCAAAAGCCCTAAATCTCAGCAAATAAGAGACTGATTTACAACCAATTTGTTTCACTGCCTATTGATTTATGAAATAAGCTTGTACACGGTCACCGTGGCTCTGTCGCTCTCTCTGGCCAGAGGTAGCTCTCAATGAAGCCGAAGGAAAGACTCGTATTGCTCCTGAACAGAAGATAAATTAGGGCCTTCAGCAGTTGTTGGTATAAATTTGCTTTAAAATTAATAAGTAAATAGAAGCTGTTTAATCCTACTGGAAGGATTCTGGAAATGATGTAAAGCCAATTCTCCTGCAGCATTTCCACAGAGCCCCCTGCACCCAGCGTGCTGGGGAGCTGAGAGCACTGTACAAACTTGCAAAGCCGATCATTAAATCAGAGGTTTGGAGCAGCCACGCTCTCCATCACAGGCTGCTCACAGGAAGAAAACAGTTTATTCAAAGCCCTTGATCCTCAGCCAGCTCACAACCTAAGGGGCACATTGGCCTCTCCCCCCTTTATTTACAGCTACAAAAGAAAGAAGAGCACGGAGCTTTTTTATCCTAACATTTGCAGTCCGACTACAGAGCGGCTGGGAGCTGGTGACACGCCGTGCTGGGAACCTGTCAGGGATTTCTGGGCACGTTCTGACTCCAGTTGGTGTCCCCTAAACCAACAGGAAAGCACAGAAATAATCGACATCAGCCCGAGATGTGCTGTGCATAAAGTGCCCGGGCACCTCCGCTTAACCTTGGAAGGGGGAGGCCTGTGGGGATGCAGTGTTAGCTCGGAGGAGGAACATCTGCCCTGCTCCCCTCCCTCCGGCACAGGGCACCTGAGCAAAACCCCAGCTCCTCCCTCCTGTGCTTTTCCGAGAGCTGAAACCTCCCAAGAAAAGCTGATTTGAGCAAAGTCATCAGTGGTCCTCACGCGGCTCTCGCTGCAGGAGGTGCAGATGGGAGATGGGAAACCTAAATTGCGTTTAAAAAGGCGTTGGAGGAGGCAATCCTGCACCATTCCTCTGGGACAGCACAGACTGGACACCACCAGCTCTAACTTGAGGCTTATTTCAGTTCCCTTCCCGTGCAGCCCAGCTGTGAAGGCATCGTGCCCCTGACAAACCTGCAGCTTTCCAAACCATCTCTGTCTTCTACTCAGCCATTTCCAGTCCATGGAACCACAGAATATCCCGAGGTGCAGCTCCTTGGGAGGCAGGAGCTCTTCCTCGCCATTACTTTTACAGCTCACTGGTGCTTGCACTCCTTGTCCTTTCGGCTCCCAGTGCTGACGCTCACCTGCTGGTTCAGGGAGCAGCCCAACACATTTCCCTCGCACAGCGGCCCTGCTCTCCACGTGGCAGCAGGAATGAACGTGGAAGAGCGACCACAGCCACAGATTCCCAGGCTTTTCACTGACAGACTCGTGGCTGTCAGACACAGGAACCCCCCAAGAGCCCCAGCTCTTGCACACACACTCCCAGCACCCCAAACCTTGCGTTTTTCCTCCCCATCACCCACGAACCACCCCCAAGATGTGAAAATCCTCATTTCTTGGTCCTAACCCGTGCTGGTGGGTGGAATTGGCCTGGTTTCTCTCATCAGCATAATTTCACCCTTCTTCACCTGGGGGCTGCTCCCGAGCCAGAGAGAAGTTGAGCCACTGCTGCTGCTAAGGGGCCCCTCTGACAGAAGATTGTAAAGCATTTGCTTCCAGGGAGGAACCAAGTGAACTGTGAAGGAGAAAAACATACCCTGCAACACCCAGAGAACTCGGTATTCATCACCCTGAGGGAAAGCAAACACGCCTTTGGAAAGAGAGCCCCAGACAGGCAGAAATCTTCCCATCCAAGGTAAATTTAAGATGCTGCCAAATCCATCTCGTACAGGCCAGGGAGAGGAGGAGGTGGCTGTGGGTGCATCTCCAGTGGTGCTCCTCCCCACAGCCCCACCTCCCACAGCTGAGACACCTTCCCCAGTTGCTTCCAGCCTCCCCCAGTTGCTTCCAGCCTCCCCCAGTGTGGCTGGCACTGGAGCAGGGGAGGGAAGGGTGAGTTACTCCCCAGGCAGAGGCAGTTTCATGGCAGCAGAAATTCGTTCTCACCAAGGGGCACCACACGTCCCATCTCTGCAGGAGGCAAATTGTGCTGGGACTTTCTCTCCCTTCCACCAAAGCCGTGGCCCTGACAGCTCTGAGGGGCTGGAAGAGTGAGTGGTGCCAGGGAAAAACCCGGAGCGCTGACCTAGGAACTCTCAGAAAGAGCCAGCACAGGCTGCTTCAGACCATTTGCAAGGGGGAAAGGCAGAGGATGCTCCAGGGAAGGCAATTCGTTGTGCCCATGTCCCCCGGGGCAGTGAGCTGTGGGACAGATCCTCCTCCCTCCAGGCTGAGCCATGCCTGGGGTGTCCAGGTGCAGCACGGCCCCAGACAGGAGCAAAGAGCAGCTTCCTCCTCCTGCCAGCTCCATTGGGAGCCCAAGCCCCAGCCTGCACAGGCTGCAGGAGCAGCAGGGTGCCAGGATGTCACCGGGACGCCCGTGAAGTACAAACACAAGGGCACAGGTGTGCAAATCCCGTGATGGCAAATGTCCCTTTGGGAGGTTTGGGATAAGGAGAGTTGTTTTTTTTAAGTAGTGTCCAGACCACACATCCCAGGTGGGGCTTTCAGCAGAGGTGATCCTTCCAGCCCTGCTGCCCTTGGCTCGGGGGGATTTACTTATGGCAAATCCCCTCAAGCCACTTTGGCAATTAAACACAGCCCTGCCTGCCCCTTGCCCACAAAAAGGAGCTCCTGAAACTCCTGAAGGGCAGAGTCAGGTGATTTTAGTTGTCCCTTGAAGCGACTTTTGGCCCACCAGCTCCTCCTGTGCCCAGCCCCACAGCCTTAGGGACACCTCTGTCACGGACAGCGTGCCCACCACATCTGGACACATCACAGCAGCTGCTCGAGGGGAGGCAAACACAACGTGTGCTGCAGAAATCAGCTTCAGCACCTACAGCCAGGCCTTTCCTCCCCCACAGCACCATGTGGCTGAAGGAATCCTGTGCATTAAATCCCGCTGGGGATCCTTTGCACGGTTTTGCCCAACGGGAAGAGCCCCGGTGCTGCCGACAGCGCCTTCGTTGCGTACGGAGAGCGGCAACTCCTCAGAAATGCTCTTGGCTCACCCTGGGGGAGAAAAGAGCGGAAAGAACACTCTGCAAGGCACTCTCCGTGCCTCCGAACCCGGCGTGAATAAGCAGGTACCAGATGCACGATCCTGCTGGAGCAGGCAGCAGACAAATCAGCCGAGCTCAGGCAGCAGAGCCCAGGAGCCTCCGTGGCTTCCCAGCGCGAGCGCTATTAAAAAGTGCATTAACCCACATTAAAATCATGGCTGCAAAAGGAAGGAGAGGGGGGAGAACCCGACAAATCCCGGCTGGATCCGGCACACAAACTTCTCCAGCCCCGCTAGCAAACTGCCACTTGACCTGCAGGGAGGGACTGGATCGGTGGGAGCGGGGAGGGATGCGGGAAGGCCGGGAGCAGCTTCCAAATCGCTGCTGTGCCCGGCCCCTCCGCTGCCCTGCTGTACCAGGCAGAGTTCAGATTTGTTCAGCCAGAAACCCACACGGAGGACGCAGTGGGTTTCTTTTGTGCAGCAGCAAAGGCAAATGCAAACACAGCTTTCTCCCCGAAGGAATATTAGTACAAGCAGAGAGCGAGGGGAAGAGAAAAGGGGAAGGGAGGACAGCGTAGGAGCCCAACATCACATCCGAGCCCAGGAAAAGGAGAGGGAAGGACAAGCAGGAGCACAGGCACCACAAACACGGCGTCCCTGCTCGGGGAATAGGGTGAAACCCAGCGTATGGTGGGGGATGTTCAGCAATAATGTCTGGCTGAGCAAAAAAACCAGCTGCCCGTGGAGAAGCACTACTCTCTCCAAAAGTTTTATCCTTCATTTAATCAACAGATGGACTGGCTGCGTGGGTTTGGGGTTTTTTTATCCCTTTTTTTTCTTTTTTTTCCCAAGCATCCCCAAGCCGTACCCTCACAAAAGCTGGCGTGGGGACCACGGCGGCGTGACACAGATGGGATTTGACACCGGCGTTGGGAGGGGATGAGCAGCACAGAGGCGAAGCCGGGGTCTGGCTGCAGCTCAGCGTCCTCCACAGGTGACAGACAGTCCAGGGACCGTGCACACAGCAGCACGTCAGGCACAGCTTCGCAAAACGCACCCCCTTCCCAAATCCTTCTTTAATTTTTTTATTTTATTTTATTTTTTTGGGTGGGAATCAAGCAGGCTGTAAAGTTGCGGGGTGAATTCCTGCGGATTCCCACGCTCCTGCCCTCGCTCCCGTGCTGTGGGGAGGTGGGACGGGGCGGTGACACCCCCGCGGGGTGCCCACCTCCCCCGGGCTGGCTGCATGGCAAGCAACTCTCCTTCCTTGCACCCCCAGGCGCAAATCGCTCCCTCGCCCGGCTCCACAGCCGCAGGCTCCGGTCCCCGGGCTGGAGCCGCTGCCGCCAGCCCGAGCGGCTCCTCGGCTGCCACCGAAACTGAGCATCCATCGCCCTCCTGCACCGGGGGAAGCACCGGGCGGCGATGGGGGCGAGGGGGGGCTGTTGCTCAGCCAAGCCGTGTTTACACACAAACACGATCCAATTAACCAGACTGGAACGGAGAGCACTCATTTGCATGCTAAAGATTTTTCCCTTTATTTTTTTTTTCAAGGAAGGAAAGGTAAGCTGCCTCGGCGGGGAAAACTCTGCAATCCTCCCTCTGCGCCCCGCACCCTTCTCCCCTCGCAACCCCCGCACC
>VZRQ01001475.1:220086-240695 GCA_013397975.1 Machaerirhynchus nigripectus
TTTTCCCTGCTTCTTCCTTCTCCTGCCCAGTGAAAACATTTCAGCTGGAAAATTCTCATCATTGCAATACTGACCTTTGCAAAGGGCTTTAAATCCTTGAGTGGAAGTAGCAGGTAAGTGCGAAGTTTTATTAACTGATTACCTCTGTGGTTTCGACTACATTGGTAGTCAAATTTGATTTAGACGACCAGGCATGGGAAAAAAAAATTCAGCTTTCTGACATAATTTTGGCTTGCCGCAGCCGGAGCGGTGTCCTGCAAGATCAGCTCCCCTCCACCTGATCCAGGAGAGCAAATCGAGTGCAAACTGATTATTAGCCGCTCCTCTCGGATATCTCATTTAAATCTGCTCCGTGTTGTGGAAGGAAATGAATCATTCCAATTAAAAAGCTGAGAAAATCACGGAGCTGGGGGGAGCAGCCTTTGGGGAGGAATGCTAAGCTGGCGTTGGGCGGCTCCGGCCGGGCGGTGGGGCCGGGCTGTGGGGCCGGGCTGTGCTCGCGGCTGCGAACCCCACGCGGGGTCCCTTGCACCCCCTGCTCCCAGCGGGGCCTGGGCGGGGCCACGTCCACATCTCCCCGTGGGATTTGGGGTCACACACCTGCCCTGGCCACGTCCACATCTCCCCGTGGGATTTGGGGTCACACACCTGCCCTGGGCAGGGCCACGTCCACACCTCCCCATGGGATTTGGGGTCACACACCTGCCCTGGGCAGGATCTAATGGCAAAGAGCAATTCCAGAAGCTGGAGAGAGCAGATGCTCAACCCCTCCCTTCCTTCTGAACGTCAGCAGGGGTAAACCAGGTATATTCCTCTTTTCCCCCCCTTTTTTTTTTGTATTCCACACGGCCAAATGCAATAGATATGAAGCACCTCAACAATGAAAGCCCAGACTTTCTCATGCCTTTGCCTCTCTTACTTCCAGGCTATTTACCAAGAAGTATTTACCGGGAAGTGCAAGAAACAAAATGTTCTGAAATGCTGCAGCAAAATGGAGGGAAAAAAAAAAAAAAAAGAGTATAATATAAAACATGTAAGCAGCTTGATCAAAATGAAGCAATATTGACAGAAAATGGGGTTTTAAGCAGCAGGACAACAGCAACTCAGATGGATTTCATTCTTGTGGTATTACAACGCTAAGCCAAGCACCTGGAAGAGAGAGAGAGAGGAAAATAATCACGTTTCCCTGGTTTAGAAAATCTTTTCCCTGTCATTTAAAAATACACATGACAAGTGAAAGCTGTGCAGAGTCCTGCTGGAAAAACACGGAGCTGGGGTTTGGAGGCTTTCCCTGCTCCCGCTGCAGAGCTTCCCTCGGTGGCCTTAAGGAGATGCATCCCTCGTGCCTCAGTTTCCCCTCTGCAGAGCACTGCTCACCTTTGTCACCTGTTTGCAACACGAATGCTTCCAAGCGTGGGCTGGCTCCTGATTAGAAAGCAAAAACATTGCATAAAGGGGTGGAGGAAGGAGCAGCCCTCTCCAAAGAACAGGAGCGAGGCACAGCCCTTGTCCCACGCTGCAGGACCCCGCTGCAGTTTTGGGGCTGAGAGGTTCTGGAGGTGCCAAGGATATCCTCGGAGATGGCAGGATGCAGCAAAGCCAGGTTGAGGCTGTGGGAGGGATTATGGGGCTGAAAGGTTCTGGAGGTGCCAAGGATATCCTCGGAGATGGCAGGATGCAGCAAAGCCAGGTTGAGGTTGTGGGGGGGATATTTGGGGCTGTGTTTTTCCTGCCAGCAAACCAGGGACATCGGGGCAGGAGGCTGATCTCCCAGGAGGTCACCACCGTCCTGAGATGCCCTTGGAGAGGGCAGAAAACCAGGAGACCTTGTCCAGGCTGATCTCCCAGGAGGTCACCACCGTCCTGAGATGCCCTTGGAGAGGGCAGAAAACCAGGAGACCTTGTCCAGGCTGATCTCCCAGGAGGTCACCACCGTCCTGAGATGCCCTTGGAGAGGGCAGAAAACCAGGAGACCTTGTCCAGGGTGATCTCCCAGGAAGTCACCACCTTCCTGGAATGCCCTTGGGGAGGGCAGAAAACAGGGAGGCCTTTTCACTTGGCCCCAGGTAGACACAGCTGCTTTTCCCTGCTAGAGTGAAGGCAGCTGCCTCCCAAAATTCCCCAATTCCGCCGGCCCCTCTGCCCAGGACACGAGAGGAATTCAAGTGTTCCAGCTCTGGCGCTGCCTCGCTTTCCAGAGCAGCCCCAGCCAAAAAGTGCCAGTCCCTTTCCACACCTCCCACCGGATCCTCTTTGAAAGCAGCCCAGGGAAGGCCAGGGAAGCGGAGCAGTGGGGAGAGCCTGGGCTCTTTTCCCTCCTTGTCTCCCGTTCCTCCCGGCCGTGTGGAGAGCTGCCAAAGCCCCTCGGCTTGTGGCACTCGATAAAGCTCTTGTACAGCAGGCCTGGGAGCAACACGGGCAGCGAGAGGCAGGGCCTGGGAACAGCCCCGGGGAGGGCAGAGAGAAGCTTGGAGGGTTAAAAGCAAAGCAGAAAAAAGTGCTGATGACATTTTGGGTTCGGGGGGGGATGATAGCTCCCTTTGTCTGGGGGGAGCCGGGGGAGGGCGGCCGGGAAGGCTGGAGCTGGCTGTCAGGAGCAGGGATGGAAGCAGGGCCGCTCCAGCTGCAAGCCGTGCCCTGGAGGCCGGAGCAGCGTCCCATGAACACACAGGGCCTTGTCAGCTCCCCCAGAGCAAACCTGGGTGTAGGGACAGACTGGGGCATGAGGGGCTGGAGAGCAGCGCCACGGGAAGGGACCTGGGGGTCCTGGTGAGGGCAAGCTGGCCATGAGTCAGCAGTGCCCTGGCAGCCCAAAGGCCACCGTGTCCTGGGGACATCAGGCCCGGCCGGGCCAGGGAGGGATCGTCCTGCTCTGCTCTGGGCTGGGGCGGCCTCACCTCCAGCGCTGGGGGCAGCTTTGGGCATCACAGTAGAAATTGATCTAAAGCTGTTGGAGAGCGTCCAAAGGAGGGACATGGGGACGGGGAAGGGACTGGAGGGGCCCCACGAGGAGCAGCTGAGGGCCCTTGGCGTGTTCAGCTGCAGCAGNCAGGGATGCCCAGGGTGGGGCTGTTGGGGTGTCTGTGCAGGGCCAGGAGCTGGGCTGGGTGATCCTGGTGGGTCCCTCCAGCTCAGGATATTCCATGATCTCTGAATTCTTGCCATGCTTTCCACACCCACCCTGCTCCGCTCCCAGCCAGCACCGGGGACCCTCGACGGATCAAAGGCGCAGAGGTGGCCAAACCCCATCACTGACATGGTTCTTGTTAGGCCCTTCCTAACTTCCCCCAGATCAGTCCCCAGGCCGTTCCCTGGAGGCTTTTTTGCTGCCTTTCATGCCGGTCTTTTAATGCAAAGTTATTTTAATGCAGTGCTTTGCATTCTGCTGCTTCCCTGCTCCGCTGTCAGCGGCCGCTGCCACGCAAGGAGAAAGCAGCCGAGCTGGACCTGCTGGAATGTTGTGCACGGATGGGCCGGATGTGCTCCGCCTGCCTCTGGAGTCCGGGATTCGTGGGGCACCACTGAGAAGCTGGTGGTGAAGTGGGATGGCTCCCAAGCCCCGGGGTGAAGCTCCACGAGGTATTCCCTGGGATCAAGAGGGAATTGCCACCATGTCCTCACTCCGTGCTGTGAACAGACGCCGGGAGCACCAGCCAGCCTTCCAAATCCCCAGCTCCTGCTGCACTGCCCAGATGTGCCCAGATATGTTTGGGGATTGTCTCCCTGTCCTGCTGCTGTTCCAGGAGATTTGGGGCCCGGTTTTACCCTCCACCACCTGCCCCGAGGTGCTTGGTGATATTCAGATCTGGGCAAATTGTCCCAATCCACTGGAAAACTGCTAAAACTCTGGGTTAGGGTGTTGTTTCCATGCCTGAACATGACAAACACTGGACTGCATCAGTGCTTGCTAAGAATTACCATCTGACCCTGACGTTTTCCAGGTCCCGCGGAACTTTCCCAGCTTGACAGGGACGTTGGGGGGAAGGTGAGAGCTCCACAGCTCCTCCTGTGGCCGCGGGAGAGGAGCTGGCAGCAGGAAAACGTGATGGGAAGGATGTGCTGAGAGGGCTGGACACTGTCCTCATCACCAGTTATGCTTTTAATGTAATTTTTGGCGATTTTTCATCCCCCAGACTCTCTCTGAAACCTGGCTTGGACTTTTTTTGCTGAGGAGATAAAAACCAGTGCATTAGAAAAGGATGAACGAGCTGCAAAGGGTTAAAGGGAGCATTTGTATAAAAACAATGAATCCCATTTTTGCTTGATTGGCACTTTAATTAGGCCCATGTCCTTTTGCTGCCACCGCAATCAGATTGGAGGAGAATGGGAAGCTTCCACACCGTTATATTTATCTCAAGATTACAAGATTTCCATTTTTTTTTCAATGCAAAGGGGGAAAAAAAAAAAAAAAGGAAAAGGAAAAATAAGAAAAAAACCCTGCTACTTTATAAACGTGGCAAGGGAACGATATTATTTAGGGCTCGGTGAAAGTGTGGCTTCCTGATTGCAGCGCAAGAATTAATCTTATTATGTTAACAAGGGATTGTTATGCTAAGGAGAAGAGGGAAGAAAAGTTCTGTCTCTCAAGTCTGCCAGGAACGAGGCCGGGACTGCGCAGGCTCCAGAGCCAGCCTTGAATTTCAGAGCTCCGGCGGAAAGAAGAAAGCCAAAAGTCCTTGTGGTTTTTACAAGGCGATTTCCCTCTTCTCTGTTTTACAGGGGGAGGTTGTAACTCGGGCTCGCAGCTCCCGGTGCCCGGGAGTCTCCGGGGATTTCTCCTGATAAGCCCCGCTGGGAAATTCAGATTACCCTGCTCGTACCTGAGCCCGGCCTAAAATTCCAACTGAGACGAGCTGAGACTCGGGAATGAGGCCGAGCAGGGTTTTAGGCACAGATAAAAGACAGCTCCGAGCCCATCAAAGCGGGGGGAAACGGGATGCTGGAGATTTCCAGTTCCTCACCTCCGTGGGAAACGTGTCTTTGTGGGAAAGAAGGGTCACTTTATCCACTGAAAAACAGGAAAGAAAAGAGATTGTTCCGCTCTACTTTTGGCACTTTCAGGTGTAAAAAAGGAAAACCTCTGGGTAACCCTGAAGCTCCTTCCCCATCTCCCAATCCTGAATTCCAAAATCTGCAGTCCAGGGAATAAACACTCCCCAACGTGTCCACATCCTTCCTCGCATCTCTCCGAGCTGGTTGTGCTGCAGGGCGGCGAGCAAGAGCTCTGAGTCAGTGTCCAGCCCCATTTTCCCCTCTCTGTTTTCCCAGGAAGCTTTCGGAGCCCGTGACGAGCGCAAGCATCTCTGAAAGCAAAAGTTGGCTGCAAAATTCCAGCCTGTCCCTGGGCTTTGCTCAAATCGAGGCAAAGGCGTTTGTTGTGCGCTGGAATCGTTTATTCTTCGAGCACAGATAGAAATGATGCTGTTTGATTGAGGTGGCTAATTACACAGCTTGGAAAAGTAAATTACAGCTATCAAATACCCCAGTGAATATTCCCTCACAAATAGGCAGAGAAGAAAATGAAATTTTTTGGGTTTGCTGGCAATTTGGAAATAAAAACATTGTCTCTGATGGCGAATGTAAAACCAATCCCTTTCAAATTCTTCTGCAACTGCTAAATTCAAATGATGCTCTGTTGCAGACCAACCAGACAGTTCACCCTGACAGCTCCAAGCTACTTCTATTTTTTCTGTTTTGAGGGTTTGTATTTCTTTGTGACTTTTGGAAACACTTGGCCTCTATTTACCATCTCACCTCTTCAGTGAAAAACATTAGTAGCAAGTTTAAAACCAGATAAAACTGCCCAAGTGGAATGAAAATCTTTGTCATATGAAGTAAATTGCTTGGCAGGAAAAGTTTAATAGGAAAAAACCCACCCTGAGCCATCCATCTCCTCAATTAGTAAATACACAAGAGTCTGAATTTCATTCCCACAGGCTGGAAAGATTTATAAGCAGGGATTAAAGTAAAGGGGGATGTGGGAAGAGCAGCAAACGCCTGGATCGAGGCTGGGGGCTGAGCTGATCCATCTCCATCCCATCCCTCTCCCTTCTTGCTGGGATGAAATGGCTCTTGGGATGCTGTTTGCTGACCCAACACCTCCCAGAAGATGCTGTCGCTCATTTTTCTGGGGCCACACCCCAAACCAACCCTTTATTTCAGCTGCAGCCACGAGAACTTGGATTTCTTCTTAGATACCAACCTTCTGGGGTCAGGCTGCCAAGCTCAGCTTCCCCAAAACCTCCCCTCTGCCTGAGCTTTTGGGCTGGAGGACTGCGAGCCCAAACTTCCTGTGCCTTGGTTTCCCCAAGAACACAACAGGTGCCTGGATGGGGGAGTTTGGGAATGTTTTCCAGGCCTTTTTGCTGCAGAACTCCTGCAGCAGTGACTCCAATCCCCCCTTCTGCCTCCCTGCCGAGCCTTCAGCCTCTCTCCCTGGGTAATGAAAGCCAAGCATCTCCCTGGATGCCTCTGCGTGCCTGTAAATTCCTGGGGCCTATTAGGACCAAAAAAAAAGTCAATTTTCCCGTCTTATCCTCTTCCCTGGCCTTTAGGAACAAACGCAAAGCCCACAGCAATCCTCCCTTCCCAGCCACCTCATTACCAACCTCCTCGTGCTCGCTGGTGGCGTGGGCAAAGCAGCACTTCAAGGACGCTTTGGCATCTCCTAATTTGCCTCCTGCCACCCCTTTGTCCCTGGAGAGGAGATGTTTTGTTACGTGCAAGCAGCACGCGAGGTGCCCGGGGGGATTTGTTATCCCATTCCCGAGGGCTGCGAGGTGCCCGGGGGGATTTGTTATCCCATTCCCGAGGGCTGCGGGTGGATGTGTGGGATTTGCAGCCCCAAGGAGCCTGGGGCCCTTCAGGGTCTGTATGGGAGGAGAAGAAACAAGGCAACAAAACACTGAGATGTGTGCCAAGGGAATCCCACCCGAGCCCTGATCCTGGAATGGCAGCAGCTGAAACTCCCGTGGGATTTGGATGAGGGCAAACGCCTTGTGCAAGGTGCTGCTGCTCGGATTTGCGCTTTGCCAAATGCAAAACGAAGCTTCTGTTTCATCATCAGCCGCAATAACTTGTGTTTCCTCCTAAATATCCAGCTGCCAGGGCTACAAGTTTGGTCCTGAGCATCCCACAGCACATCCCTGGATACCAGTGCATCCCAGACCCACCGGCTCCTCTGTCACATCCCACTCTGCTGCAACCACCCCGGGGATGGGATGGAAGGGGAAAACCCTGAGTGTCGCCCTGAGTGTTGCAGTCTCTCTATGTTTGCATTCCTGTAGTAGAATTTCTCAGGCACTTTACTGTAAACTTCAGGCATGTTTTCCTACCGATCCTTATTATTGTCATTCTTTTTGTAAGGCGGAGAATTATGACAGACTTTTGGTCTGACCAGTGTCATGGAGAGGTGGTAACCCCATCCTCCAATCCATGGTTGTCTCTAAAAACATATATAACTGACTGAATAAAGAGCCGGGCCTTCTTCTTCCTCCCTCTTTGCCCCTTCTTTGCCCTACTTGGGCCTTCTTTGCTCTCTCTTTGGCCCTGGCTCCTCTCCTGACAGAACGGTGTCTGCGAGGTTCTTTCTGAGTACGACACCTGAGCACGCTCTGCCGCAGTTCCCGAGCGTGTTCCCGGACACAGGCGGGCATGGCATGTCCTGGAAGGGGGAATTTTTCCCTGCTGCATGAGGGATTTCGCCCTAGCACGGGTCAGAGAAAGCCCAACATTGATGGGTTTCATCTAATTTCAATTAGAGTCGTTAAGGCTTTGGCTCCCATGAGCGGCGCCTGTCCGAAGGGCTGGGCTGACAGGCCATTAGGGAGCGGTTATTTATAGCGGCCCTGTTAATTTTACAGGTTCACAGAGCAGTGATTCAGAGCCTGGCGCTGCTGAAAGGAATCGCTCAGGGCAGTAAGTGGGAGCTGACATGAAAGCACCTCAGCCCAGGCAGGAGCTCCCGGGTCAGAGCAGGGCGGGGAGGGGTCCCGCTGAGGTGCTGGGGTGGGCCGTGGGTTGGGGACCCACGCGGGGGGTGCTGAGTGATCAAATCATCGCTTTCAGCCCTAGTTTGGTGTGAACTGATGGACTGAGACGGGGGAGAGGTCAAGGGAATCCAGGGAAATGGGTGATTTGAGATCCAGGGAGAGCGGGCACGGCGCTGGGTGACGCTAAAGGGAAGGGGCTCCTTTCTGGCAGTACCCCCAGGGTTTCCAGCCCTGATTTGGGAGCTATGAAGAGCCCACATTCTGGAACAGCCGCCTTCCTTTCCTCCTCTCTGCTCCACGGCGTTTTCTTGAACCACCAGGATGCCCAGTTCTGCAAAAGGGCTTTGCTCAGCCTTGATCTGCCCCAGCAAAGGGCCTGGAGACGCTGAATGAAACATGCTGGAGATGAGGGAGGAGGAGGAACAGACAAAAAAATATAAAACCTCCTGCATTGTATTGAATTCCCTTCAATTTAAAGTGCTTCACGCTTGAAGCTTTCTGGGTGGAAGAATAAAAGTGGGGAGAGGGAGAAAAGACAGGACAAAAAGAGCATTTCCCAGACACGGCAAAGGATGGGCACGAATTGCTCTGGCCCTGGGTGGGGCCTGCTCCGGATGGTGCTGGGGGCTTTTTGCACAGGCTTTGGGCAGAGCCCTGCTGCGCACAGCCAGTCCAAGGCTGGACTGAGGCTCTGAGGTCCTGTCCCCTTGTGCCAGCCCGTGGTAATGCCAGTCCACAGCCATCCCAAACCGAGGGACCAGCTTGGTTCCGGGTTGGCTGCAGGACAGGGCAGCGGCAGGATGGGGGCTGGCGTGGGAATGCCGAGGGCACCGCCATGGACAGAGGGACCAGCTGTCCACTGCTCTGCTCCCCATGTCCCAGTGGGCACCAGCCCATGGTCGCGAGGAGGGACCATGTCCCAGCGCGGCTCCCCCAGCCCAGCCCGGCTCTGCCCCGGGGCTTTCTCCGTGCCTGCGAGTCCTGGAGGCACCAGGGGCCAGTTGTGGGGGTTTTGGCCCAAAATCCACGGGGAGGAGGAACAGCATCCCACCCTCCAGAGCCCATTGGGAAAGGGGGATTTTCTCCAGGGGATCTTTTGTGGAGATGGGGGCTGGCAGCGTTTTCCCTCCCGGGGGCAGAGAGGCTCCTCCCGCTCCTGCGGCTGGGCTGTGCGGAGCCACGAGCCGGCAAACAGCACAGACAAGCCAGTGCTGAGGGGAAGGACACTTTTCCAGCAATAAATATAACAAAGGGACCATAACAGCCCTGGAATGTGGCCCCTGGAGTGCTCCAGGCCCCTGGCCCCGAGTCACCCACAGCAGACAGCGCTCGCACCCACACTTCCCTGCCAACCTCACCCCGTGGGCGATGTTGACCTCTGACAGAACTGGGCACAACCCGGTTAAACCCGACCTCCTGCTCGCCTTCTCCTGCCCAGCCGGGGCACCTCACCCCTGCCTGCCTGTTTGCCCATCTCCCTCCTCCAAATCCCCCCAGACATGGAGTTAGTTCCCTTTTTTTACGCACTCCTACAGCACCTCCTGCAGCCCTGACCTCGGCTGAGCCATGCAGGCCATGAAATAATCTGATAATCACAGCACTGATAGTGATAATCATCATAATAACCCTGGTCCTGGCCAGGGCACCTGTCACCTGGGCATGGAGTGGCAGTGACAACCAGCTATTACAGACCTACCGTGAGTGGAGTGGTGCCAGGGCTGGGTGTGAGGAGGGGAGCGAGGGAAGCAGGAAAACAAAGCCCAGCTCTCCCACTGGGAAGTCTTTACAGGAGCAGCAAGGCAAGGGTTTAACTACCAGCCCAAAGAGCCATTTGTGATAGAAGGGCAGAATGGTTTGGGCTGGAGGTGGACCTTGAAGATCATCTCGTTCCACCCCTGCCATGGGCAGGGACTCCTTCCCCTATCCCAGGCTGCTCCAAGCCCATCCAGCCTGGCTCTGGGCACCCTGTGCCAGGGCCTCCCCACCCTCAGAGGGGAAGAATTTCTTCCCTCTATCTTTTTCATCTAAAATCCTTGGAGACCCTGGCCCGGGGTGTCAGACAGAGCATTTCCCCTTGGATAACACCAGCAGAACGCCCACATTCCCTGGAAACCCCAGCTCCCCCCAGCCAGCCCTGCCCTCCCTGTTGTTCCTGTCCCCGCTTTGGCACATTAAGCCACCGGAATAAGTCCATTGCACGGGCCACTTCACCTCCTCCCCTCTACCTGCGAGGAATCCCAGCTCCTGCTATTCCTTTGATGCCTTCCCTTCAGCTGCCGTGGAGCAGAAATGCTCGTATCAGCAAACAGATGGCGGCTGAGGCATGTAGCATAAAATATATTTATCAAGGCAAACAGCTGTAGCCCATTTCATTCTGAAGATTTCTATTAAAAGTTCTCTGGAGCTACAAGCTGCTCCGGCTCTGCAGCCGGAATAAAGCCAAGGGGACAAATGGCTTTTTGCAGAGCCTTTCTTTCCCCTTTCCTTGGCTCTTTTTTTCACTGCCTGAAGAAAGCCCAGCCCCGCTCTGCAGCCATGACACATCTGTGGGGGTTTCAGGGTCAGACAAATTACCCAGAAAGGTGCCAGGAGCTCCAAGACTTGGGACAACACTGGGACACCAGACCTGCAGGGTGGATCACCTTCACTTCCAGGGATGGCTCTGCTCCAGGCTGGAGCACGCTGAGCCCCGATCCAGGATGGATGGCTCCCCACGGCCCTTCGGCAAGGTCTAGCTTGCTGTTTTCCTTGGTTTTACCCCAAAAAAGCTTTGCCACCACATTTACAATGAGTGAGAAGGGCCAGGTTTGGAGGAAATGCAAAGTTTTGCTCAAGCGTAAATGAATTTTCTTGGCAGACGTTCCTTGCGTGGCGTCAGAAAATTCCCGGCTTTTGCCACGGATTTCATTGAAACGTTGACAAATATCACGAAATCCTCCATGCAAATGGGAACTTCCATATTTTGTATTAAATATACTCTCTCAGTCCTCAGCTGCTGCAGTGACTCACGGAGAGCCCGCTCCAGCGTGGCCCCAGCTGGACAAAGGCATCCCCCAAGGGGGACGTGCCACCCTCTGAGGTCACCTGCCAGCAAGGCCAGGACTTTGGGAATGCCCAAGGGCAGAGGATGTGACTTGGAGAGGAGATGGGCTGAACATGGAATGTACAAAGGTAAAAGCATGGAGCTGCCTCTGCTTCTCCCATATGAATGTGCCACCTCTTTACATCACCCACTGCTGTCCCAAATCCACCCTTCTCCCTGCGTTCCCCAACAAAGGAGCAGCTTTTCCAAAATGATCCTCCCAAGCCCCAACCATAAACAACATTTTCTCCTCTTTCTTTTTTTAAAAAAAACCCTTTTCTCTTGCTTTTCTGTCTTTTTATTTTTTTTTTCAGTGTAAAATATTCCTGGCAGCCCCTCCTTTGTAACCGCCTGCCGCTTCCCCAGCCAACAGCAACGCATTTCATCCCGAACTCGGCTTTCTATTTTCAGGCGAGCGAGCGGTGGGATGAGGAGTTTGCCCTAAAAATGTGCTCGGAGGAGTCAGGCTGCCATATGTGCCTGGAGATGTTCCTGGCCAGCCCCCCGAGCGGGGAATCCTGGCAGGGGCTGTGGGCGTTACCCGGGAGCAGGGATTTGGCCGGCTCGTGGGAAAGGCAGGGTGGAAGAGGGTCAGTTGGATGGTGAGAGGGTCACAGCTTGTGAACAAGACCCAAGAGATGTGGGAGTTTATTCCAGCTCGGCTGCTGAGTGTAATTCCCTCCCCCTCCATGCCTCAGTTTCCCCAGTGCCAGGCGTTGCTCGTGCAAATTCCACGCAGGGAAAAGAGCAGGGAAAAATGGCACGTGTGGGGTTGGGAGCATGGATAGGACACCACGGGTTTCCCTTTTCACTCTGGGCATGGGAAATGTGCCTCAATCCCAACACTGGCTCTCCGTCTCCATCTCCATCATTCTCCCTGCTTGCTCGGGACACCCCTTGGACCAGGTCCGTGTGGGATGGCTGCAGGGAAGATCTGCCAGAGGCACTTACCCACCTCCGGAGGAGCCTAAATGATTCCTTGATTATCTCATTACTGCTCCAGTAAACAGCTCAGCTCCTCGAAGGGCGCACGGCTCCGCTCCTGGTGGTGCTCGAGCCGTGCTGGCGGCTGATGAGATCCTGGGGCTCCTGGAGGATGCTCCCAGCACTGGGATGGGCCCCACACCTTCTGCTGCTGTCCTGAAGGCAAAGGGAATGGCACTGGTGCCCCTTTTGGGAGTGTGTTTATCAGTCAGGGTTCATTATCACACCCCAGAAATATTGCAACCCAATAGTTACGGAATCCCAGAAGGGTTTGGGGTGGGAAGGGACCTTAAAGATCATCCCATCCCACCCCCTGCCACGGGATCATACCATCCCACACCTTCCACTGTCCCAGGCTGCTCCAAACCCCATCCAGCCTGGCCTCGGACACCACCAGGGATCCAGGGGCAGCCACAGCTGCTCTGGGCACCCTGTGCCAGGGCCTGCCCACCCTCCCAGGGAACAATTCCTTCCCAAAACCCCATCTAACCCTGCCCTCTGTCTCTCACGTCTTTGCCCTGGGCTCCGTGACTGCTTTGCAAAGTGCTTGGAAGCAACTGTAAATAATGATGCCAAAGTTCTGGGGATGGGTGAATGGATTCAGAGGGTGCTGAGGGGGGCGGGATGTTCTGGATATTTGGCCTTCCTGCTTCACTATTCCCAGAGATTTTATGGCTTGCAAAGCCCCAGGGGGGATGGTCCAAACTGCCACACGTCCCCTGGATTTGGAGACTGGGACGTGGCCACAGCAGGGGAAAAGGGAGCTGCATCTCACCTCCAAAGGAGAGACATGAAGGGAGAGGGAGAGCAGAGAGATCAAAACGAGCGAGGCAGCAGCAGGAGGCAGGAGAAGAAAGGCGGCAGGAGAACAAGACCGCTCCCAAAATATCCCTCGTGTTTGCTGCGCCGCAGACCAAAGCTCACGCTGGGAAAGGCTTTTTGCGAGGGGAAGAGGCTCTAAGCTCTGCTCAAAGCTCTGCCTCGGGGTCCCTGGGGAGTCGTCCCTGCGCTGAGCCGGGAAACGGCTCCCGCAGCGCCCCCGGAGCGGTCCCTGCGGGGCTGCCTTTGATCGGAAACGCTCCAAATTCTTCCTGAGATGGAGCCTGAGGAGGCAAAGCCCCACCTCGTCTCACTTTTATTGAGTTTTTTTCTCCTCCCTGACTGGTTTGGGTTAAATAGCAAATCCGTTTTTAGGTGGGGGAACTGATTTTCTGGGTTAGGACCCACCTGCTTCACGTACTCCCAATGGATTGTGAGCACAGGAGTGGGAAGGGGAGCGATAAATCCCAAATTTCCCGAACGACATTCAAATATTTGCCACGTAGATAAATGATACGAATTTATTTGGTGTGGCAACAGGTCAAGCCCCTAATTCGAAGGGATCATGGCAGTGTGGGAGCATCTCTTGTGCTCACCAGCATCGACTCATGCGGGTGCAGGACGGAGCTGGGATGTTGGGCAGGTCTCTGCTCTCTCCTGCTGCTGTGCTGCCATTTGGGGACAGAAGGGTGTTGGGAAGAGCATAGTCCAGCTCTGCACAGTGATTTCCCACCCTTTTCTCCACCCTCCTTTGGGCTCTTACTGGTTTCCACCCCCTCCAGCCACATCAGCAAAGACAGCCTGCAGCCTCCAACCTGCCCCGTCCTCCTGAGGATTAAAATGGCACCTGGATAATGATCAGGGCGCTTTGTAGGGAATTTAAACTGGAAGTCATTAATCAGAAATAGCAACCCACCTGCCACCCCTGCCCTGTGCCACTGTTCCCCCAAAGTGCCCCGAAACAGGGTCTGAGCATCCCAAGCTTACCATCAAACACCATCAGAGCTGAGGGGTGTTAATAGAACAGAGCCTAGAGACTGGGAATGAGATTAAAGAAAACACTCCCAGGTTTGGAAGGGAAGACAAATCAAAAATCAAAACAAAGGTGCAAGTTTCCTGCATTTGCTCTTAGTAAGAACCACGATTTTACTGTGCTGCAGTGGCCTTGGTGGGGTCTTTCATTTGGCCTCGACAATTAAATTCCCTTTTATTACTGCCAAAAAAATCCCCCAACCCATTTGGCAGCTGGCAATTCCTCACAGCCATGTCCAAAGGCAGGAGGGTCAGTCCTTTTCCGGGGCAGAGGGGAGCAATCATTTTGGGTGGACTGGCAGGGGCTGGTGGGACCCGATGGGAACCAGCCTGGCTCTCCCGGCTCCTGCCCGGAGGGAGCCTCTTTGGGCTCGATTCAAGCTCATCCTCCCGAAAGGCACCTGGGTTTTATCCACACGCACCAAGAGGTGGAGCATTCCCCATTTTGCTTGATAATTTATTCCCAGGGTTAATCATCCTCCCTGCTAAAAATTCAGCCTAATTTTGATCTGAATGTGTCTGGCACCAACGTCCTGCAGCGACTGCTCGCTTTCTTTCCATGCCCAGCCTCTTCTCCCTCTGAAGCTCTTGGATGTCATTACAGCTCCCTTTTTTCTGGCCCCTCGAGTGGTTTTTCCTCCAGCATCTGCAATTTTGCCAGGCTCTTCTCTGCCCACCTGGATTCCCATCGTGGGACCTGTCAGAGCCTCATCACACCTTAGGATAGATCTCAAAGCACCTAAATAATATCCCCACCCCCCAGGCCCTTCTGCAGGATTAATTTTCCACTTCAAGATAGAAAAATGCTTTCCAGTTCCCCGTGTAAAATAAACACGAGGCGCTGCTCCTTCCTCAAGCAGCTGCTCGGGGCTGATTTCCCCGGAACATTTTGGGATGCTGACAGCCCCATCGCCGCCGCCTCCCTCCCTCCCTCCTCCCCTGCCTGTCTTTGCTTCCCGTGGCACGGTGACGGCCCCGGCGCAGGAGGAGATTAGCCCGGTGTCCGTCCCTCGGAGAAGCGCCGCTTCCCTTTTATCTCTGGGAAGCAGGCGCGCTGGACGTGAGCCCTGCAGGGATTTATCGAGGTGCCCTGGATCTGCCTCTTCCTCCTGCAGCAGCTCCTTTGCACCCGTGGAGCACCGGCCCCAACAGGAGGAGTGGAAGGAGGGGTGCAAAGGGCATTTTTGTTTCGCCAAGGGCAATCCCATGGAAATTTTGCGCTAAAATATCTCGGAGACGGCACCTTTGGAGTCATCTCCTTTGCCCTATTCGGAATTCCTGGGTGATGCTTTGGTTTTTTACAGGCGCAGAAACTCCCTGGCCTTTCCAGGTCGCACCGTGGTGATTTCGGGGGCTGTTCGTGGCCACAACGCGGCTCCGAGCAAAGCAAAGCCAGCGGGAGCGGTGCAGCAGGAAAGGGGTGCCTGGAGAGGGGTGGGAATGTGAAAATGCCGGTGGTCACCGTGAGGAGTGGGGCTGGGGATGGAACGCGAGGCGGCTGAGCTGGGTGTGGTGATCAGGAGATGGTTCAGACCCCTGAGTGCTCTCCCGGGTGTTTGAACGCTTCCTTTGCCTCCCCGGCCCGCAGGGATGCGTGATGTAGGTAGGGTGGGGTATGGAGGGTATTCCAATCCCACACAGAAACCTCCCTTCCCATGGATGGACCTGCAGGTCTTCATCAGCCAGTTCCTTCTCCTCTTCCATGGGACCCTTTTTGATGACACCCTTGGCTTTCTCCTGATTTTTGGCGTTCCCAGCAGCTTCAGGGCTGCTCTCCATCTTTGCTGTCACACTGGGATGGAGCAGAGAGGGAGTGACTGCGGAAAATCCCGCTGGGAAAAGCCAGCGTCCGTAAAGGAGACAGAGGAGTCCTGCAACTTTATTCTAATAAAGGGAGAGACTCCACCGGGGCACAGCCCGCGGGGTTTTCTCTCTCGAGGTTTCAGAGGGCGCAGCCTCCTTTAATCCCGAGCTCCCGGCCGCACGGTGCCCTCTTCCTTTCCCCACTGCTGAGGTACCAGGCAGGTGCAGCCTTCCCGAGCCGCCTGCCCCCTGTCCCCCCCGGAACCTGGCATTTTACCCCGAAGTTCAGAAGTTCAGGCTTGTGCAGATCCATTTTTCCGTTTCAGGAGTCAAACTGCCTGGGTTCTGTAACAAACCTTTGGCATTCAGACCCATTTCAAAGATATTAACAGCCATCCCCTCGCCCATGGAATTGTTTGCAAAGACATCGGCACGCATCTTCCCTATCAGGACCCTCCTTCCCTTTTCATGGGAGTTTTACAGGCTCCTGCCCGTTTTTGCGGTGGATGCAGGTTGTAGCTGTGGGAATATTTGGGAACGCGTCCAGGGGAGCCGGGTTATCCCCTTTTCAAAGACAGGAGAGCTGAGAGAGGCAGAGATTAAAACCGTGCAAAGCCCGTGTTTTTGGATGCTTGGCTGCATCCCGAGCCCTGTTTTCCAACGAGAACAGGCTGCTCTGAGCACTCAGTAAATCAGGGCCCTGTAAATGCTCTCAGAGAAGCACTTAAAAATCACTCGGTGTTTTAAAGATCGTGTCCAGTGCTCGTGTCTGAACCGCCTCGAAACGGCTGCCGTGCCCAGCATCCCCCACAGCCGCCTGGTGTGGGAGCCTGGTCCCTCCCCAGGAGATCCCGATGCGCTTCCCAAAGGAGAACCGAACAATTAACGCCAGTTTGCAAACGGGAAAACCGAGGCACGCTGTGGGTTAGCCCTGAATTCCCCTCAGCTGGCCTCGTTTCCCTCCGGGCTGGGCTGTGGTTGGAGACGGAGCTCCAGGGCAGGGCTGGCTCCTGATACTTCCAGGTGCTGCTTGAGCCGTGGCTCGGTTTGGCAAGGCCGGAATGTGCCAGTCCTGTGGCTAATGCTGGGGAGGGACACGTGTTTTCTGGCTGGATGAGTATTTTCTGGCTGATTTGGGGGTCTTTGGGGCAAAAAAAAAAAACAACAAAACATTTTGCTTCAGTTTCCCCTGAGCGTCTCTCCCATCCCGGGAGGACGGAGCGGTGCGGGATCCCCCGACGAGCACGTGCGTATCAATCCCATTTTTATTTCATTCCCTGCCCCTTCCTTCCCCATCTCCACGCTCAGGAGACGCTCCCACCTCCTTGGCGGGGAGCGAGGAGGCTGCGGGCTTGCAGGGTGCGACACAGGTACAGTATTTCACAGCTGGTCGCTTTGTAATGGGATTCTTTTATTGGAAGTCGTTTCCCGGGATCTGGCTCTGATTAGCAGATGCAAATCCTGCCCCGCGTGCTGATGGATCCACCCCGCCCCCGGAGCCACCCGAGGGAGGGTGACAACAACGCGAGTGGAGCAGCTCAGCTCCCGCTTGGACACCTCGGCCGGCGCCCTGCGCGACCCCCGGCTGCTCCAGCCCATCAATCCCGGGAAAATCCCGCTCGGAGCGAGCAGCACGCGGCCGCGGGCGCCGAGGAGCGGGATGAGGGGCTGGCAGGTTGAGTTAGTGCTGCGAGAGCAGATGCACATTTAAACAAACCATCCGCTCTCGAGAAGAAAACAATGACTTAGTGCTTCCTAATTACCATCCTGAAGTCAAGCAATTACTCCTTATTCACACGTGATTACCAAGAATAGCTTAAAATGAATAAACATTTGGAAAAAAATAAAACAACCTCTTACTAAATTTTCATTAGCCACCGCAGTGAGTAAGATATTTACACTTGGCACAGCCCCCATAAACACAGACAAGACATTACTCAGTAAATGAGTGAATTATTGTGCTAATTGCTAGAAATTGTTATCAGGTTACTACAATTACTACGAATTCCCGGCAGGAGCGACCCTTTTTGTTATTTTTTGCAAAATAAAAGAGAAATCTCCGTGGTGTGGTTGATGAGGTTAAAAATAATTNGGGCTGTTCCTCAGTGGAATGAGGGGAAGGGAAGGGAAGGGAAATGGTTAAAGCCCGCATGGCAGCTCATACTTTATTTCTGAGACCGTGGGTCTGGGGTACGTCTGGGACAGGGCTGTGGGTGTTTTGGGTGGGAATTGGCAGGGGTGGAAGTGATGGAAGTGGAAAAATGCACGAAAGCACAAGAACATGATTTTCAGCCTTGTGCATCTCACTCTTCACCATCCACAGCTGCCCAGACTCCCACAGGGACAGCGGACCGTGTGCCCGTGGGTGGCACTCCAGGAATCCTGCCCCACGAGCCTGCCCACTCCGAATTCTCACCCTCACCATTTCCTCACTGCCTTCACTGCCCGGGGCTCCAGGACCCGGACTGAATTCTCCCTCTGTTTTCTGCCCTTCGGCATCACCTCCTGCAAGTTGGTTTGCACAGCAAGGGATGCAGCAGGGATAAAAAAACATTGGGATACAGGGAAAAAATGACGGAAGTCACATGGTGGGGAGTTTTTCGGTGAGTCTGAGGTGCCAAAGAGGGATTTAGGCAGGATTTTGGGCTTTGGCAGTGCTGGAGCTTGGGCACTTTCGCAAGGGGGCTGGTTTAGTTCACCTCCTGCCCCTCCGGGGTTTGGGGAGGCGGAGCCAGGCTGGGGGTGGTGTTGTGAAGACAACCTGCTCTGTGCACCTAAAACCTGCCTGCTCTCCTCGCTAGATCAGTTGGTCTAATAAAAGATTTTATCTGTCCCTATAAAGTGTCTCCTCTGCCAGCCTCAGCCCCGGCACAGCTGCGGCTTCCCCAGAGCAGACACGCCGGGTATTGCACTTTGGGCAACATTTCTGCAAAACTGGGTGCTATAAATCCTCCTCGTTTCCCTCGTGTGAAGCAGGGGATAATGAGCAGGACGTGTGAAGTCTTGATCAGCTGCTGCTGGTGCAGCACACCAGTGTTTTCAGATGAAAAGCAATGAGGGGAAAAAAAAGTGGTTATTAGAGCAGAAGCGCATTAGAAATAAAATCTGACTTCCCATTCCGCCCCTGGAGCTCGACATCGCTGCGAGCCCTGGTATTTCCATCAGGGATCTGCTTGTTCTTCCGTGTTTGGATTTTGGATACCCCACCCAGGAGCAGCTCAGATCCCGGGGTGGGTGTTAATCTGGGGGTGGGCGGAGATGGGGATCACTCACCCCGTTAATTGAGGTCTTGGGGGTGTCTCACCCCACGTAGGTCTGAGTGGGGTCTGTGGGCAGGTGGCAGGAGCACCATGGTGGCTTTGGACAACTCTCCCCATCACTCAGGAAAAGACTTTGGCACTGGACTGGAGCCACCCTGCAGGTCTTAATGGGTTTATATTAATAAATATAATAGATAAAACAGCATTGCAAAGGTTGGGGGGAGAACACAGAGCCCTGATTCAGCCTCTCGGGCTCACACGCACAGGCAGAGTGAGGGGCATCATTTGCAGGCATCTGCAGAGGTGCTGGGTCACGGTGCTGCAGCTCACCAAGGACCCCCCTGCCCCCTCAAAGCATGGACACGGGGCTGGAAGTGCCTTCGGGAATCAGGTCTAAGCAGCCAAAGCTGTCGGTCTGCTCTTGAAAATAATGAGGGAGATTTAAAGGCACAAGGAAAGGCAGGAAAAGGCGGTGATTTGGGTTCTGCCCGCTGTGAACTTGGTGGCTCGGCGGCGCCAGCTTCACACGCTCGTCCTTGGGACTGCACGATGGAGAAAATGAGTGTCCTTATGGGAAGGGATCCCTGTCCCTCCTCCTTGTGCTCCCCCTCCCTGCCCTCAGCCTTCACCCCTCTCACTGTACAACAGAGGCCGGAGTCCTGCTCCCGCAGTCCTGGGAACCTGCAGGATCTGCTGGCAAGTGGGAATAACTGGTGTAGTCTCGACCCTAAAGCACCCCACATGAGCCGGAAGGTTGCTGAGCTGGGAAACAGCCGGGAGATGGGAAGGGAAAATGAAGGCGTTGCAGGTGAGGAAAGGGATTTGAAGAGTTTCCTGGGGTATCAAGGCTTAAATTCCTGCTGCTCCGTGGCTAAATCCTCCACCGTGCCGGATTGTGCTGAGCCTGCCTTGTTGGGAGAGCAGCTGGTGGCTCTGCAGGGAAAATCCTCCCCGGGCTGTGGATCCCGGCCCCACGGACACCGCTCCGTCCGTGCTGCCCGCTTGCCCTACACAGGGGTTACGGCCGCGTCCCGGGGCTCGGGCGGCGCTGAGGAGGAGAGGCCGCCGGCCAGGCGAGGGAGCAGGATCCCTTCCCGGTGCCGAAGCGTGAGTCAGCAGGATCCCCGCGTTCAAAGCTGGCTGCTCTCGAGCGGGCATTTGCATTTCAGAGAGCTCCTGCTCCGCTCCCCCACTGACAGTGTTTAGCTTTTGTTTAAAGCCGGGCTCTTCCGCAGCGCTGCCAAGGCGGCCGAGCGCAGGAGACACGAGCAGGAGCCTCTGGGTTTGATCATTTCCTCCTTGTCTCTGACAGCCCCTCCCTTGCCAAGAGGAGCCTCTGGCAAAATCCAAAACCCTCTTCCAGAAAATAAAGGTGAAGGCCAAGGGGGCTGAGACTGGGGTGTGCTCACACCGACACCTCAGATCCGTCTGGATTCGTCCATCGGGGTGGGGCACCTCCATCAGTTGGGGTTGGGAACAGTCACCCCAGAGAGCTGGAGCACCCCAGGTCTCGGGTCCCAGCACAGCAGAAGGACCTGGAGCTGCTGGAGTGAGTCCACAGAGGACGTGGAGATGCTCCAGGGCTGGAGCCCCTCTGCTCTGGGGCCAGGCTGGGAGAGCTGGGGGTGCTCACCTGGA
>VZRQ01001475.1:240821-274315 GCA_013397975.1 Machaerirhynchus nigripectus
CTTGGGCAGCAAAGCCTCCCCAGCAGCTCCAGGCAGACGCAGTGGGTCCCATGTTCCATCCTCTTCCATTTCCCCTCACTAATTCCATCCACTGGAAGAAAAACCCCAGCAAATGTGGGGAATCTCCAACACCTGGGTGAGGAGAAAACTAGCAAGCTCCAAAGAAAAGTCCAGATTAGTTTGTATTTCCTCATTCATTCCCTTATTGGTTCTGGTTTTTCTTCTTTTTTCGAAGGCAAAGAAGGAACGTGGGGAGTTATTTCGGTGTTTGCAGTGATTTTATTCACTGGGAGCTGGGAGGGTTGATTTACACAGCGTGGGGAATGCAGAGAGGGCGAAGGAGGTCCCGGAGCAGAGCAGCAGTGTTTGATTTCAGGGCTGCTTTGCTGTGAATTCTAATGCCAGGAGCAACTTCAATCCGTGGCCAGCTGAAAATGAAGGGCTGGGAATTGTTTTGCTGAAATTGGGATAAAGTGTGAGGTAAAAAAAAAGAGCACCTCGCTGCCCAAAAGAGTTTTTGCAACAATGTCTTGGGGAAAAATAATCACGTTTTAGTCACTTATGGATTTCCTTCAAGGTGGTGGGGGGGTTTTTTCTCTTCTATCTTTATTTTTTATGCCATTTCTTTTAGAAGCAATGGAGTAGGGGAAGAAAACATCGAAGAACCAAGCTTTTATTTACAAAGAATTATGAATTAGAAGGAAACCCAAACATTCTGTTCAAAAGTTGTTCATTTAATATGGTGGGAAGATGCAAACAAGCCAAAACTGCCGTTTTTTGGGTTAGTTCACTTTCCAGAACACAGAGGGAATTTCATGGGAACAACACACGCTGGAGAAGCTTCTTTTGGGGTCTCTTGATCTCAGACTTCCCTTCCTGAGCTCTCAGGTTTGTTCTGGCAGCATACAGACAAAATTCTCCACTTCAGCCTCTCTCCAGCGGGAACCCTCACCCTGATCCTACACGCTCTCCTTGGACCGCTCCGGTTTGGAAACTCCTTCCAGCCTGAGCTCTTGGCTTCCTGAAAACCTGACCCGAGGTTTTGTGACCTTCAGGAGAGCAGAGGCAAAGGCCAAATGTGCTGTCAGGAGCAAGGCAAAGAGACACCAGGAACCAGAGGCTTTGCCGCTCCTCTGACGGTGCCGTTATTTCCTGCAGAGGCTGATTTGGATCCCCAAGACCTCAAAACTCCCGGGGTTTCTCCCGAGTCCTACATCAATCCTTACACCGCTGCAATATTCCAAATGAAAAACTCCAACCTTCATTCTCCATGCCTTTATTCACCTATTTTTCATTCTCCTGCAGAAAAAGCATTGCTTTCCTGTGGGAGAGGGTGGACTGAAGGGACGTGGCAGGGATATGGCTCATGCTGTGGTGTCCCCTCTGTGCACAAGGACGTCAGGATACGATTGTCCGAGCAGCAGCCACAGGAGGTTTTGGGAGAACACACGCCAAGCTGGGAATGCTGGGGCAAATGAACAATTTGCAAACCCTCAGGAGGCTGGAATTTTTTGGCTCAAAAGTACAAAACTCCAGAGTTTCAGTGCCGGGTGATTCATGAGCAGCTCCACGGAACCGGAGTCAGCCGGGCAACATTCGCTGGTTGGGGATGGAACCGCAGGGCTTGGAGCAGTAAATAAGGAAAATTAACTTGATGGCAGCTCTGGGCATTTTATGCTGGCTGAGGTAAAGGGGCAAGGAGGGAATAAAAACACAAGTGTTGCAGTGGGGATGTCACACAGCCCCTGGCATGGCCACAGCGCTGCCAAGGGGAGCTGCGAGTTTTGCGGTGCAGAGCAGAGCATGGGGAGGCAGAGGGTTCCAGCCCAGAGCTGCAGAGCATCCCACTGCTCAGAAGGGATTTGGGAGCCACGTCTGGGGAGGTGGTCTCAGTTTGAGGGATCATCCAGGATTAGGATCACAAAATCCTGGAATGATTTGGGTGGAAGGGATCTTAAATCTCTTCCTGTTCCACCCCCTGCCATGGACAGGGATGTCTTCCACTGTCCCACGCTGCTCCAAGCCCTGTCCAGCCTGGCCTTGGACACTGCCAGGGATCTAGGGGCAGCCACAGCTGCTTTGGGCACCCTGGGCCAGGGCCTCCCCACCCTCACAGGGAACAATTCCTTCCCAATATCCCATCCAGCCCTGCCCTCTGGCAGTGGGAAGCCTTTCCCTGTGTCCTGTCCCTCCATCCCTTCTCCCCAGTCCCTCTCCAGCTCTCCTGGAGCCCCTTTAGGCCCTGCAAGGGGCTCTGAGCTCTCCCTGGAGCCTTCTCCTCTCCAGGTGAGCACCCCCAGCTCTCCCAGCCTGGCTCCAGAGGGGCTCCAGCCCTGGAGCATCTCCACGTCCTCACCTGGACTCACTGCAGCAGCTCCAGGTCCTTCTGCTGCTGGGGGCTCTGGATTTGGATTCAGCTCTGCAGGTGGGGCCTCACCTGAGCAGGGCAGAGGGGCAGGGTTCCTCCTGCCCACACTGAGGGATGATCCCAGCACAGGTTTGTCTCCCTGGCTGCACTCTCAGACCTCACAGCCTCCGTCAGCTCAGCCCATGTCAACCCTGGGCTGCCACGCTGACACAAATCCTCAAACCCATCCCACGGGGTTTGGCTTGAAGCCCAGCCTTGCTGGAAAACCTTCTGCAGCTCAAGGACCTGTTGGAGTGGCTGAGCTGAGCCTCTGCTTTGCCAAAGTGGCTCCCAGCCCCCAGGGCAGCCCTGGGGTGTCCCCAGCGTCCCCTCACACAGTGAGGCCCTGGGGGTCAGCACCGGCCCTACAAGGCCCAGCACTCGGGGCGGTGATGGGAAAAGCATCACAGCACGAGGAAGAGTCAGGAAATAAACAGATTTACAAAAATCTGAAAGCTTTAACTGAGTGCTACTAATACCAGTAGCTTATGGCAGGAGCAGGGGCACGGAAAGGCTCGGGGTATTTATAGAGCTAACGAACCCCGGGATCCAGGTGCCACATTTTGACTCCGCACCACCTTCTCCGCTGGATTTTGTTGCTGCCTGAGGATTATTTTGGAAAGAGTTATTATTATCCCTGATTTATTGCTCTGCACTAGGGGGAACTCTTACCTTCCGCCGAGACAATTACGGAACCCTCGCCGAGAGCCACTTCAGGGAATGGCAGCCTCTGCCCCAGCTCTGATTGCAGACAGACGGGGGGATGTTGCTTTTCCAAGGGTTTGGCTGATGAGGCCTCGAGCTCCGTCTCCTCGTTACCTGCAGATGGGATTTTTGTGTGTATCAAACGAACAGTTTTAAGCCTCTTAATTATTACAACAGCAGCTTGTGGTTTGCTGGGGTGGAGGTTTCTTTTTAGCCTTTCTGGGAAGTTTTCGTTTCCTCTCGGTGGCCGCTCTGGGAAGCAGCCATGCAGGCACACCAGGGGAGGCACTCTGCTGCTCCTCTGCTCTGCTCTCCTTCAGCTCCCGCCGTGTTTTTTACATCCCTCACTGCCACTTCCCACCCTTCCCAGGCTGATACAGGCCTATCAAGACTATAATCAGAAAAAAGTCAATTAAGGACACGATTAGACTGAGGGGAGGTTAATAGGGCTGTGACAACAGGGCATTTATTCACAGGGCTTTCCCCTCCACCCTTCACTGTCCAAGTCTATTTTCCCCAGCCCATCAAATCCAGTTAATGCTCCACCAAGCACGCTGTGATCTCCGCAAGGAAAACCTGGCTGCAAAATTAAAAAAGCACCCCCAAAAGGGATATCTGGGCCCAACAGCCCCTCGTGATGACACTGCCCCAACCCTGCCATGCTGGGCACTCAGGGTTTCTGCTCCCTCAAAACCCATTCCAGCTCTCTCTTTGCTTCCCATTTTGCATCCACTTATGCCCTTCCTCTCCAAAAGACTTGGAGAAGAAGAGGAAAAGCCATCATTTTGAGGTCCAGCACACGTGGACAAGCAGCAGCCTCCCCTTTCTGGGAGGGGGATCACAGGACACCAGGAGCACGGCGTATCCTGAATGAACCAGGCTGGGAATTTCACCCCCCTGCCCCAAGCCAAGCAGGGTTTTATTTCTGGGCGATTTTGCCACACAATTTCTTGCAGATGACCATCCAAGCGCTCTCCAAGCTTTGCCTCCCCATCGTGATGCTCCACGGAGATGTCTCCTGCCCTGAGCATTTCTTGGCTTAATCATCCAAATATATTAATTTTTTGGTGGATCCTTGTGCCTGCATGTCCATGTGTGCTGGTGCCATATTCCCCTGGGGTTTACCAGGGGGACCAGATCTGGTCTTGGTGATTGCAAGCAGTGGTGAGATAATTGATTAATGTACATACAGAACTATTCTGAATAAATTACTCCTATAAATAGTCCTAAATAAATGCTCCCCATGCCATGATTGCATCTGCAAGTTATACATAAATAATAATACAGTAAGAACAACAACACTAATAATAATTAATATTAAAAATAATAGCTTATTCTGGGAATAAAAAATCATGCATTTAATACTGGAATGAATAATTTCCCCTGAGTTTGCCCGATCCTTCATTTTCAGTCCATCTCTAATTTGGATTTCCAAAAAACCATTTGGAAATGGGTTCCACAGTTCAACAACTATTTTTTTTAAACCTACCCCTTGCTAATTTTATCCAGTGCCAATTCCATTTTAAAGGGAAACTTGCAGAAATGAGGATTATAATTTTGTCCTCTTTACCCCATCCCTGGTTTGTGAACCTCTCCAAACCCTCCTTCGGCCGCCTCTTTTCCAAGGAAAGAAACCCAAGTTATTTAATCTCCTTTGGAATGAAACCTTTTGTGCCTTCGCTGTTTGTACCCCGGAGGAATTGATTTCATTAAGCAATGAAAGTTCATTTGTCTGGTTTAGCTTAATTCACTTTCTGAGACGCAGCAAGGCGCTCCCCCAGGTGGGGTGAGAGCCACAGGAATTCCTGCTTGCTTACCTTGAATTCCCTCTTTTCCTACCAGAAGTCCAGAATATAAAGTTGATTTCCTCAACACGAAGGATTATGGGTTTAAGTTTTGCAAAACTTCCCAAGATTTGATGATCCCGCAGGTTTTTTCAGTGGACTCTGCTGCAGGTCCAGTGTTGAGCAGGATGGGGAGCAACACCCAAAGCAGTCCCAAGGTCTCCATGTGGTCCTGGATGTGGGGATTTTAACCGAACCCAGGAAAGCTTGGAAGGAGAGAAAGTGGAAGTGTGGAGGCCGGGGAACCACTCTGCAAACACCCACCTTGGTTTTGGTACGGTTGGGGAGAGGTTCTTCTCCCTTCTGTGCTCATGTTCATGCTTGGGAGAAAGTTCTCCTCATGGAGAGAAAACGCTGGAAGGAAACCAGAGGCGTTTTCCTGAGAGCTTTGGAGGACCTGGATTTTGGAAAAAAAAGAAAATCTCGTTATTTTCCCATTTCTTCCAGCCTTTGCGTAGGTGTGCTCAAAACAACCTCAGAATGCTGCTGACCTTCGCTGGGTGTTAGGGGTGGATCCCTACCCGCTCCACGATGGGAAAAGAGCAACGAAACCCACCAGAACCCACTTCAAACCTTCCCAGAGTCTCAGTTCATTTAATCCCCATCACCTTCCCAGGGGCCGCCCAACCCTCCTGCAGCCCAGAGCCTGCCGCCGGCATCACCTCCTGGGGGAGAGCCTCGCCCTCTCCCAGACCTTCCGTGGGAAGAGGCACCGTGATCCAATTTCCTCCTAATTGTGCTAACAAGGATGAATTAGGACTTTCATCAGCAGGGGCGAGCGATCGGCTCGGAGTCAGCCATGGGCGACGGAGCCAGAGATTAAACAAAACTATCATGTTAATGTCTAATAATACAACAGCAAGTGGAAATTAAGCACAAGACAAATCTGCTGCGCCGGCGACATTGGAGAGTTTGTTCTTTAAACACAACGTTATTTTAAAGGCAATGCTATTATTAGGGCCATCTAACTTAATTTCGGAGGCATAATAGAAAAGTAAATGTGCCGCAGTTGCACTTTATGTGCAATTTCGAAAACAAACCCAAAGTGAGGGAGAATGCGGCGTGGGACTGAAATAGCCACTCCAGCTAAATTCCTCTTTGATATACGTTAATTATCTCCAGCAGGGGAACGGACAATTTCATTCGGAGTGGTCGGCTGGATGCTCCCCGCAACGGGAGCCAATCCCTTGGCGTGCCACAAAGGCAGTGGAAGCACCAATGGGGGCCCCCCCATCCCCCTGGAAAATCCAGAGGGGTTTAACCCCTGGTTTGCCATCACCTTGATGTGAGGTGAGTGGGTTTGTCCCACGTTCCTCACCTGGATGAGCATTTTCCTGGAGCAGCCGGTTTGTTCCATGGGACTCGAACTTTTTCCTGCTTTCACCAGTGTGGAAATAGTTCCCTCCAGGCCCATGGGATTTGTCCCCCTTAAAAATGCCTGAGCAAAGCTTTCCTAGAGCTTTCCCGTGCCTGTGCCGTGTGATCTTGGGATTGATCCGAGGGTAAAGTGATGCAATCCCATTCCCGTGCACGCATTCTGTTTTTTCCAGCGGTGATATCATTTTTCCCTTTTATTAAGTTGCATAAAAATGGCATCTTAGTGCTCAAACATCTCATCCTGCACTTAAGGGAACGTTTTAGAGGAGCAGCAGCATTGAAAGCTTTCCTTCTTTATTAATCTGGGACATTGCCCTGTGTTTTGTAGCAAACAGGGAGGTGGAGCAGGTTGGAATGGTCCTACAGTGCTGCTCAGACCTCCTCTTTTTGGGGTTTCTCCGTTTTGCTGGACAACCCCTCCCCCAAACCCCAGGGATGGGTTCACAGTGGTGGAAATCCAGGCTCAGGGGGGACTTTTGGCCGCTGATGTTGAAGAAGGGGATGATTTTTGCTTCCTGAGCATCAGGCGAGCAGAGCACTGCACAAAAATCACATTGGGAGCCACCTCCTGCCTGGCCCCTTCCTGAGCCTGCTCTGAGGGTCTCAGGCCGAGCCTAAAATAGCAAAGAGGAAGGTTTCAGGGTGCTTCCCGTGCCACCCGTTGTGTCTCATGGAAGCCGAAGTTCCTTCCCCGCTGACCGGGGCGTTCAGCGCATATTCAGCGCAATACGAAATTCCTGCTCGGAACCCCCCAGAGAGGCTCCTATCGACTGGCCTTTAAATAGAATTAAAATTGACTCGAGACAGATCTGCAAACCTATTGAATTACTCAGTCCACCACCGAGCCCGGGCTGGCCCTGCAGGAAGAGATAAAACCGCCCAGAGCAGAAATGAGTGGACATGATGGACGTGAGGACATTACATCGGGGACCTCTCGAGATGGACTTGCAAAAACTGCGTGACCTGGGCAGGCAATAGAAGCCAGAGCCCCGAGGTGTGGGTTGCAGGAGTTTTGGGGGGGCAGGGGGTGAAGGGCAGGAAGAAGGGGTGAGATGCCCCATGGCAAGGGGGTGACTTGAGGAAAAACACACAGCCTGTTCTTCCCTAGGTTCTTCCTCCCCGGCATCAAATACCAGAATCATGGAGTGATTTGGATTGGAAAGGAGCCAACGTTCTCCTCACCCAGGTGTTGGGTGGCTGAACAGATTCCCCACATTTCCTGGGCTGTTGCTTCCAGTGGATGGAATTAGTGAGGGGAAATGGAAGAGGATGGAACATGGGACCCACTGCATCTGCCTGGAGCTGCTGGGGAGGCTTTGCTGCCCAAGAGTTTGGGGTAAAAGGCTCACTTGCAAATCTGCATTTACATTTGCAGATCACAGGATCCCAGAATAATTTGGGTTGGAAAGGACCTTAGAGATCGTCCAATTCCAATCCCCTGCCACGGGCAGGGACACCTTCCATAGACCAGGGGGCTCCAAGCCCCATCCAGCCTGGCCTTGGACACTGCCAGGGATCCAGGGGCAGCCACAGCTGCTCTGGGCACCCTGTGCCAGGGCCTGCCCGCCCTCACAGGGAACAATTCCTTCCCAATATCCCATCCAGCCCTGCCCTCTGGCAGTGGGAAGCCATTCCCTGTGTCCTGTCCCTCCATCCCTTGTCCCCAGTCCCTCTCCAGCTCTCCTGGAGCCCCTTTAGGCCCTGCAAGGGGCTCTGAGCTCTCCCTGAATCCTTCTCCTCTCCAGGTGAGCCCCTCCAGCTCTCCCAGCCTGGCTCCATAGGAAAGCATCACACCCTGAGTTCCACACTAAAATAATCACAGAATCACAGACTCATGGAATAACAGGAGCTGGAAGGGACCCACAAGGACCATCCAGTCCAGCTCCTGGCCCTGCCCAGGACACTCCAACAACCCCACCCTGTTCCTGAGAGTGCTGTCCTGGAGCTCTGGCAGCCTCAGGGCCGTGCCCATTCCCTGGGGAGCCTGGGCAGTGCCCAGCACCCTCTGGGGGAAGAACCTTTCCCTGATATCCAAAATAACCTCCCCCAAACACAAGTCCAGGCCATTCCCTCAGGTCCTGTCACTGGGCACCAGAGGGAACAGATCAGTGTCTGGCCCTTCTCTTCCCCAGTGTGGCACGAAGAGAAAAAAGGCAGGAGCTGTTCAGGAACCTGTCCCCCTCCCTCAGCCGAGCTGGAGGAGCTGGGAAGTGCCTGGGATTGCTCAGGAATGCTTTTGAACTCTGCCTGGAGTGGGGCAGGCTCTGCAGCCAGGGCCTGTCTCTGGGCCACCTAATGGGCTCCCCCGGGAGCCAGCCCACGGTCCACAAATCAGCAAACCTGGAAACTCATCAGCACTCCAGGCATCAGTGGCGTTTTAAAAGACCTGAGTTGAATTAACAGGACACATCCCTCTGGAAGCTGTTAGCTATTTTATTCGGACCCCCACTGATGAAAAAAAATAAACACTGTGCACTTATTTTGTTTGGAAAAAGATTCTCTTTAGGGCATTGGTGCTGTTCGAGGCTGGGGGATTCCGGGGGACAACGGGAAGGATTTCACCAACTTCTCTCGCTGGTGGAGGACAAGATGTATGGGTTGCTTAGTGGGGTGAAAAGTGAACAATTCCAAGAACAGATAACCTCTTCTTCCCACACTATCCCTGCCCTGGGAAGCAGCGCCAGGCGTGTAGGAAGATCTCCCTGCTTTGGGGCTGGATGCTGTGGCAGGGAAGCACAAGGGGAGCACTGGGATGTATAAGAGGGCGTTTCGGTCACCTGGCCGGGCTCTTTCCTATTCTCCTCTCGCTGGGGCACACGTTTACTCAGGATATGATCTCCTTGGTGTCCAAACGGGAGGAAACGCTGGCAGAGCTCAGCAGCACCCCTGATTTACAGCTGCGTGCGAGCCCAGCTCACCCCGGCCCAGCCACGGCTATTATTAGCCGACAGATTTTAAAGAAAAACTCTATAAATCTCCCCGTGTGCCATAAATACATCCCTGCCCTGGGAGACCACGGAGAAGCTCATTATCCCACATCCTGAGAGAGAGGCATGTGTCATCCACAGTGACACCCCGAGCATCCTCAGGTTACCTCTCCGGCCGGGCCTGGGGAGCTTTCGCTGCAGTTAAAGGGAGCTGGATGCTTGCTCAGGGCACAGGAAGGGAAGATGTGCAGTTTTGGCAAGGCAGGAGCCCAGGAAATAGGATTTCTGGCTTTCACTCCCCTCTGCCTGGCCACAGCAGGGAAATATAAACAATAATTAGAGGGAAAGAGATGGGGGGGGGTTGGATTGAGGGCTGCTGTGAGCTGGTGGGACTTTGTTCTGCAGGTCTGTTTGTTCCCAGGGCTTTCCTGCAATGAAAAAAATAAGGAAAAAAAAAAGGGGAGAAGTTTTTGTCTGAATATGGGTCTGGTGCAGTGTCTGATGATGCTCAATGAACCTGGAGAATTCATTCACCTCTGGTGCAATCGCCTCTGGCTTTTTCTTGTGGATGGGAACAGCTGGATGAAAAGGACTCCCTCAGCTCACTAACTCCAAACCACTGGACCTGACATGTGTTTTCCAATTCAAACTGACCCCAGACCTCCACCAAGTTTTCCGGTGTGTTTTTGGTACCAGAGGCTTTCAGACCTCCTCCTCCAGGTGCCAGAGCTGTGGCTCTCCATTAAGATGCGTCGCGGAGCAGCAATCGCTGGAGTCCAAACCAGTTCTCCAGACTGAGAACCTGCCAAGTGCTGGATAAGCTGTAATAGTCTCTTGTTGCGAGAGCACCCTGCTGACACAGGCTCTGATCTGAAAGGAGTAGGAGCAGAATTAAATTCCTTCGGTTGAAGTCTGTCCATTATTCTCGGGCATTGGATTGCAGGAGCCGAAAAAACCCATTCTGGAAGCAATGAAGTGCTCACTGTGGAGAGCCCTGAAGTGTCGTGTGCTGCCTGTTGGGAGAAATCACACGAGGCAGCTTCCAAACCGCAGCAGCTCCGCTACCCGGGGCTTGCAAGAGGGGTTTTTTTCCCCAAGGAAAGACACAATCCTGGAAAAAAGGGTGGGGGCTGGAGAGCAGGGAGGGAGCGTGGAGTTGGATGCACGTTGCCTGAAGCCCTCCCGATGCAGAGCCAGTCCCGCAGTGCTTGGCTCAGGAAAGTCACTTCAGGACACGTTTTTAATATAGTTGGAAGCCTAAAGGTTCAGCCAGGTGCCTCGTGGGATTTGCAATAGCATCTAAGTGCTGCAGTTCCTTGAAATCCTGCAAGATGTGTGAGGAATGAGTGGAAGCTGAGGGAGAAGAGCAGTGTGGAAGTGGAGCAGGGTGTTGTATGGCTTTCCCAGGGGACAACCAAAGCAGGTGTGCTCCAAAGTACCCTGGAGTTTCTACCTTTTCATACCAGAAAGACTGAAAAGAGGGTTTTCTGTCTGAAAAGAGGGTTTTCTTCCTGAAAAGTGTGGAGATGCTCCGAGGTCTGGAGCCCTTCTGCTCTGGAGCCAGGCTGGGAGAGCTGGGGGTGCTCACCTGGAGAAGAGAAGGCTCCAGGGAGAGCTCAGAGCCCCTTGCAGGGCCTAAAGGGGCTCCAGGAGAGCTGGAGAGGGACTGGGGACAAGGGATGGAGGGACAGGACCCAGGGAATGGCTTCCCACTGCCAGAGGGCAGGGTCAGGCAGGATATGCTTCTCTTCTGTTCTCATCCTCCCATCCTTGCCCAGCTGCCCCTCTCCCATCCCCGCTGCCAAGGGAAGACTCTTCCCTGTCCAGCGCTGCTGAATCCCTTTATTAAGATGCCTCTGGTATCGCTGCCCTTTCCTCTCCCTCCCCTGCCGTTGCCCTGCTCTCGGTGGCAGCTGCAGACTCTATCAGGGGTGATGGGATGTTTTCTTCCAGGTCATCGATAGAAATGTCAGCTGGAGCCAGCCGGCCCTGGCACGCAGCGGGAGCACAAGGCTCTGCTGATTCCCACTCCAAGAGGTGCCTTTTGGAAGTCGTCAGCCAGGCAGTTTTAATCCATCTAACTTCTGCCGGGGTGATTTCCTGCCCTCCCAGTTTCTTAATCAAGATGTCACGCAGGACCCAAACTTGCCGGAGCTCGAGTACGTTGTGCTGACAACGTCACCTTTATCAGCCCAAATTTATAACCTCATCAAAAAAAGATATCAACTTAGCTGGGCAAGATTTATTTTCCATAAATCCTTGTTGATTGTCATCTTTTATGTTATTCCCTTTAATTCCTTATTAAACAAGTCCCGTAGCAGACATCCCGTTATTTCACCCAAAATCAATGTCAGGCTGACAGGGCTGTAATTACACAGGTCATCTTGTTTATCCTTCCCACATATTGGCACAACACTCGTTTTCTTTCGGCTTTCTGGATCTCTCCCAGTGCTCAAGGGTTTATTGGAGATCAGTATCGCGGGCAGACCTGTGTCTGACTGGGTGGCAGGGGCAGGCGTGGGGTGGTTCTGCATCCCATACGGAGATCTCAGGATTAATCGAGATTCTGAGATGTTTCAACTCCACCCTGATGGGATTTGAACCATTTTCTTACAAGTGGAGGAGAGTGTTCACACCCAGTTTGGACAGGTGTGGTGGAGGGTGTCCCTGCCCACAGCTGGGGGGTGGAGCTAAATGAGATTTAAGGTCCCTTCCAACCTGAAGGGTTCTATTATTCCATGCAAATGGGCAGAAAACAGCTAAACCCAAAACTCACGCTCAGCACGAACCCCCAAAACACGGTGGTGCTCTGAAATCTCAAGGGTTTGATATAAATTATGCACTTATGGATGTGTGTAGGAATCACTCTGCTTATGTTTTCATGTTCTCCTCAGTCCTGGTTTTCTGGCCCAGGACCATGAGGTTTGTGCCTGGATGAGCAATTGCTGCTTACGCTGATGGGGCTCTCCCATTTCAATCTCTGTTTCTCATTTGGGTTATAGACACTTCCCAGCACTGGCTGCCTCAGAACCTATAAATTAAAGCTTCCCCGTTCCCTCTCCTCACTCCCAGTTCAGCAGAGGACAGAATATCCATCCGGGCATGTTTTTCCCTGCCTCGGCCTCAGGTGAGAGCTGTGCCATCAGCCTGGTTCCTCTCGCTGCTTGGACAGGAGCATCAAAGGCAGGGGAAGGCATTTTTCATCAAAGCCGCCGGATTTCTTGGCCGATTTTAAGCGGAAGGGGCTCGGCTGGGGCATCTTGTTCCAGCCCTTCTCCTTTGCCCCAAGGGAATTTCAAAGGAGCCTCCAGCTCTGATCTGCACATCGAGCATCCCCTGCCCTTTGGAGCAGCTCCTTCTGCCACGCTCAGCAACAGGATGGAGCTCAGCCCGCGGGGAGCGGAGCCATGGCGGAAAGGGGGAGGTAGGAAAGGCTTAGAAAAAAAATTCCTGGGAGCAACAATTGGATCCGAGCTGGTGCTGCACACGTGGGACTGCAAAACAATTAGGAAGGAGGATTGCATTTCTATATTTTTTTGTCATTAGGATGTTTTTCCCCCAGGGCAGCATTACACCTGCCTCATGCTGGGAGGTTTCTTTTTTTTGTGTGCTGATATTGGGATTTACTTCTCTTTTCGCCTCCTGAAATTCAGCTTTCCCCACACCATTCCTGCAGGATGTAGGAATGATTTTCCTTGGGGTGGGAGGGAAGCTAATGTAAAAAGGGTGAGCCAAGATGGGTGCAGCAGGGAGGGAGCATTTTTGGCTGTGTTGTAACCTCCAGTGCTACCTACGGCTGAGCAGCTTGGGGTTCAGGGTTACTTCTTTTCCCAAACCTGCCAAAAATTGCTACCCCAAGGGTGACAAAGCTCCCATCTCCTGGGTTCTTGGGGAATCTACTGAATTTGAGCCACTTTTTAGCCAAGGTCAAAGTCTTTGCAGACAAACCAGATGGGATCCTGGCCTGGTTCCTTACCCATCCCTGGCATGGGGAAGCCACGGTTGAGGCTGGCCAGGTATAAAAATGATGCCTTAGGTTTTAACTTCTATATTTTTCAAATTCTGTACTGCTTGGAGTGTAACTCTGAAGTTCCTTGCAGCCTGTAATTTCTGCTCTTTTGTGCAAGATAGGCATAACAAAGCCTCTCCAGGCTTTGCCTTCGAGGACAGCCAGGCTCTTCTAGGCCCAAAATGTGTAAACCAAAGCCTCTAAGGGGGGAGCAAGCTNTAAATACCTATCTTTATTCCCTTACTCTTGTCTAGTCTCTGTTTCTAGGTGGCTGGAGAAGGCATCAAAAAGGCTCCCTGGTGTCGCCAGCCTTGCAAGGTCTGGCTTTCCCCAATCCCTCTGCCAGGTTTGAGGAGTTCCGTGGCTGCGAGCCTCACGCTGGGCGCTGGCTCCGAGGCTCCAGGCCTCCCCCAGGATATGACAAGCCAGAACACATTGCAGAAGGAGTTCAAAATTATCTATCGCCAACATCCACTTAATCCATCGTCGGGAGAAGCGAAAAGCTCTCCAGGCCTGCAGGAGCTCGGAGCAAGCCGCCGTTTCTTATGCTGAGCCCGTGTTCCCACTTGTCAGTTTGATTTCTCAATGCTTTGCAATCTCTGGTACTCTCGGGCAGGAGATGGCGTCACGTCCATCACCTGTTATCGCTCGGGCCCCGTGTCTCCCTTTCTTCTTTCTCAGCCTCTTTGCAATCTTGAACCACTGAAGAAAAAAAAAAGGAAAGAAAAGGAAAAAAAAAAAAGAAGAAAAAGGAAAAGAGGCAGAAGCAGAAGCGGCTTTTCAGTTCCTTATCTGCTGCAGCCTGGATTACATCCAGGCCTCTTGCTATGATCCTTCAAGTTCCTGCTAAACATGCCCTGCCTCTCCTGATAACATTAAATCTGCATCTCGGGTGGGTTTATCGGCACTTTTGGGGACAGGAGGGGCAGGGGTGTGGGGAAGGAGCAGCACTGGCACATGCTGTGGTGTGTGAGGAGAGGGCAGAGCAGCACGGACACCTCCTGCTCTGGTTTGCTCCCAGCTGAGTCTGGTCTGGGTGAGGACAAAGCAGGACCAGCTCAGGACGCCTTCGGGATGGGTTGAGTTTCCCAGAAGATGATGAATTTGCAGGGTCATGGAGGTCCTCAGGCTGCACAAGGCTGAGGCATTGCAGGTCACAGCTTCTCCGGATAAAGAATTTGATTTTATATCCCAATACTTGGGATGAGTTTAAGAATCCAGTGTCCCATTGTAGCACTGCGGCTGCTGGGGAGTGAAAATTGTTGGTGCAAAGAAATCAACCTCCAAATTCATGCAGGAAGTTAATGAAGAGAAAGAGAGTCTTATTTTGAACTCATTACAGTCAGCAGTGATGTCCAATTAAGAGAAATCCACAGCATATCCCCAGCAGTGATTTAAAAATAGCAGCTGTAGGCTCCGAGTCATCCCAGGCTCCAAAGGAAGGGAAGTGGGGGTTTAACTCCTTTCCTGAACTCTCTGCTTCATGAGGGCAAGGCAGGACTAGAAATCCACGAGTTCTGACCAAGAGCATCCCCAGGCCAGGTTGGCAAACACAGACTTGTTGGCCACTGCGCTGCTGGTCATTGGTGGTTTAGCTACTGGAGCTGTTGGACATTGGGATTATAGGCTTTGGAGACTGTAGGCTGTTGGAAAAGTGGGCTGTTGGTAAAGTGGGCTGTTGGTAAAGTCGGCTGTTGGCCATTGGGGCTGTTGGCCATTGGAGCTTTAGGCCAAAGGGGTTGTTGGCCATCAGGACTCTATTGGCCATTGGGGCTGATGACCATTGGGTCTCTTGGCCACTGGTGCTTTTGGCCATCAGGGCTGGGTTAGGGTTATGGTTAGGGTGGGGGTTGTGCCCTAACCCTAATCCTAATCCTAATCCTAATCCTAAACCTAATCCTAAACCTAACCCTAACATTAATCTTAACCCTAACCCTAGCCCATTCCCAGCCACATTCGCCTGGACCAGCCACCAGCACCTGCAGGTGAACTCTGGCCCTTTTCCATGGGAAACAGAACTCAGCCCCTCAGTTGCTTGATGCCAGTTCAGAGGTGGCATTTGGCACCCCAAGGGCAGCCAGAGTCCTCGTTGCTGGCAGCTTTGGTCTGGGAGAAGTCCTGTGCTGTTCGCAATTTTAGGAAGGGGCACCCAGCTGTTGGCCACTGGGGCTGTTGATCACTGAGTTTTTTTGGCCATGGGCACTGTTGGTCATCGGGACTGTTGGTCACCAGGAGTATTTGCCATTGGGTCTGTTATTCATCGAGTCTGTTTGCCATCAGGTCTGTTGCCTTTTGGGCTGTTGGCCATTGCGGCTGTTGGCCATCACATCTGTTGGCCATCAGAGCTCTTGGTCATCATGTCAACAGACCATCGGGGCCAATAGGCCATTAGGGCTGTTGGCCATTGAGTCTGTTGGCCATCAGATCTGTTGGCAATCAAAGGCTGTTGGCCCCTGGCTCTGTTGGCCACTGGCCCTGTTGGCCACTGGGGTTGTTGGTACAGCCATGTCCCTTTACCTGGTCTCTACAGGACCTGTGGAACTGCTGCTAAAAGCCCTCAGGGTTCAGAGCTCTCTGTGAGCCTCACCAGTGGTTTGAAGAAAGGCTGAATTTCCTTTTCCATTTCCTGGGATCCCCAGGGAGGTGTGGGGGAATCAAGGTGCCCGGACCTGGACACGGATGATTTCTGTGGCACATCCGAGCCAAGCGTTCCCAAGACTTATGGCTTGTTTTGGTCCGAGCCCAGGCGCAGTGGGTGCAGTGCTGGTGTTATTGATACAGGCAGTAATTACATTTCCACACGGGAATTTTTTCCGTCTCTACACCGTGTTTATTACAGACTTTCAATTATTCATTTTTCCCCCTTTCTTGTTATCCCTCCCTCTTCTTCTTTGCCGATTTGTTGTGGTCTCCTTGTCTTATTTTTCATCTGCTCTTTGGCTTTTTCTCCACCTCTAACTCCTGTGTTTCCAGACATCTCTGTGACCTGGACAAGGACCCTGAAGACCAGACCTTGTCACCGTCCCTGGACTGTTTTGGGATATCTCCTCTGTGTTCAATTTTCTCGCCACCCTTTGCCCCAGCTGATTTTTCCGCACCGCCGAGCTCCTGCCACAAAGCTCCCTGGTGCCTTTTCTGTTACAGAATGCGAAATAAAAATGTGGTGCCTTTGTTGCTGCTCATCTATCTGCCGTGCCCAGGTGAATAATGCAGGGAAACATGTATGTATTTATACAGCAAATGGGAAAATACATTTCTTAAGATGAATGAGGTTGTTTTCAGCCTTGATGCACCCAATAAAATAACCCGGTATCAAGAGGGAGGTTTATTTTGAGGTCTGGACGTGTCATAATATCAGCTCCCAAGCAGGACTTCAAATTACATAAATCTGAGAGAGGAGGAGAGGGGAAAGGCCGGAAGAGCAGCGAGCGCAGGGGGAGCGAGGCCGTAAAAAGCTGGAAGCAGGTGTGGGATGCACAAACACGGGGACACATCAGTGGGAGGTGCTGGGTGGGGACTTGAGCTGAGCTTTGACACCAGCTTTTGTGTCTCCTCTCTCTTTTGGTTCGTGTGTTTTCCTCTCTGTGCCTGGCTTGGGAGGAAACCCCTCCAGGTTGTGGGGGTTGGGGAAACCATGGTGTCGAGCAGCCGCGACGCTGCCTGGTGAGGGGACAGCACCCACGAGCTTGTCCCCAAGTCTCTGGGCACCACAGCCCCTCCCCAAGGGAATTCTGCTGTCCCCTTCTAGATCAGCTTCAAATCCACCTTCAAAATCCCACGAATTTCCGTAATTCCACCAAAAACCACACCAAGAGCCCCGTGCTGGCCACAAACTGCTGCCAAACGAGTCAGTAGGTTGCAATAGGTTTATGAGCAAGCAGAAAGTTGTTTTTATGGGAAAAGAGCGTTTTCTCTGTGGAAACAATTGATTTTTAATACTTCCCCCCCCTCCCCCCACCCTCCCAGTAAAAGGGAGCTGCCAAGCTTCCTTGTGTTGGTGTGCAGATTTCTGCTTTTCTGAAATTTGGGGGTGTGTTTGGCATGCCACATGCTCTTCCCAGCTGAAAACTCCTTTGCTGTGCCAAAGCGAAGTGGGGGAGATGTGGAAAAAAAAAAACCCCAGCAACCCAGCCTGTAACAAGCTGCAGGCTTTATGTCACAGCTTTGCCTGGCACGGAGGGAAAAAACCTTCCCATGCTGTCTTCCTGCAGCCTGGAGAGAGCTTTCCCTGCTCCAAGTGCAAGGCAGAAGTGTAAAGCATGTTGTGATCTCAATTTAGGATCACTGCTGTTATTTATCTGTGAGGTGTCATCCAGACAAGGAGCAGGAGAGGAGCCTCAGGGGGAAAAAACCTGCTGGACTTCAGGAGTCATGAGGCTGAAGAGCTCCCCCCCAGCTCTTCCTCACAGTCCTGGCGTCTCTGTGGTGGATTTAATGGCTTTGGGGGATGTTTAGCAACCGGGGTTTTTTTTCGGGTGGGGGATGGGGGGTGGGGAAAGAAGCTGTAGAATGCGGTGTTTCTGCTAAAACCCTTCAGCAAAAAGGGTCGGATCCATCTCCCAGCCTGGGATTTAAACACCGTGTGGATGTGGCATTTAGGGACGTGGTTTAGTGGCGGCCTCGGCAGTGCTGGGGGAATGGTTGGACTTGATCTTAAGGGTCTTTTCCGACCCAGATAACCACTGACATGCATATATTATAATATAGAATATATCATAAATAATATGATTCTATGGTCTCATGGTTGAACCCTGCTCCAGGGGAGGGAGCTGCAGCCTGAGCAGACTTTCCTCACTTTTTTGCCCTTAATTTTTGAAAAGCTTCTGATGCTTTGGGCACACAACTCCCTGTGCAAAAACACCTGTTCCCCGTACTGGTTTTCTTCCAGATTTTTCTTTCTGGGGGAGGTGCTGCTAAAGCTGCTCAGGAGGAGCTTCCTGAAGCCCAGACCTGGGAACGTGGCTGCAGAAATCCCTCAGGAGAAGCAGCCAAGTCAGGGTCACCCCCCCAGTGTGTCTGCTCCCCTCTGGTTCTGGCTTTGTCACTGGGACTGTGTGCTGCTCACAGCAGATCCGTCTCGCAGGGGATGTCTCCCTTGCTGGGAAGGCTTCATTCCCAATAATTTTCAGACACTGCTGCCCTCATGATTTATCCCCCTTCGGTTTAGATCTCATTTTTCCCAATTTTACCTTTGTCTCCAGGAAAGCTCGTCTATTTTAGTGCCATTTCCTCTCTCTCTCTCCAGCTCACACGCTCCCTGTAGCCCAAACTTGTCTTCTTTTCATATTTATTTCAGTATTTGTCTTCTCCTCCCCGTGCCAGCTGCACTCTCAGGATTTATCTCTTCTTTTTCCATGATCTGTCTCGGAGTCCAGTGACTTTGTTTTTCTTTCTGCAGCCGTTTCCTTGGGCAGGGCGGTGTTTGCTGAGGGCTGCGGGCTGTGGAAAGGGAGACAGGGTGGGAAGGGAGGGGGATTCTTGCCCCTCCTTTGACACCGATCTCCGGGGATCAGCAGCTGGTTGGGCACGATATTTTCCAGTGTTTAATCCACATATCCATGGCTCCCCTTGGTGCCACACAGACGTTTTATCCCAAAAAAAAGGAGAATTTTGGATTACTTTGAAAGCTCTCGAGCATCACGTGCTTGTCACTCTGCTGGCTGTTGGGGCAGCACAGGCTCCTCAGCCTCTGCAAAGGTCGGTGGAGAAATATCCCCTTGCCTCAGTTGCCACTTTTGTAGGGGAAAATAATGGTGTTCATGCCCACAGTTCACAGGGAACCGAAACCTTTTCTGGCAGGAGATTTAATTTAACAGTGGGAAAACAAGAACTTTTGCTAGGAAAAAAAAAATCATAAGTCAAACCTAATGGAAAATTATTTTCATTTTTTACAAAATATTTGGGGTTTTTTCTCAGTTTGGGATTGTGCAAAGAAAAAAAAAAAATCATCAAACAAGTTGTTTCAACAAATTCTGGCTGAAAAGTGAGTTTTCCTCCTCCCTGTGTGGCCCTGGGGGATTTTCAGTGAGACCTTCCAGCTTTGGGTTGGGATCCAAGGTTTCTGTCACTGGCACCAGAGGAGGATGAAACCCCAGGGGAAAAATGTGTGTGGGAAAAGCTCTTTGGGGTCGCCTGATTCCAGCATTTTGGGTTAATTTATTAACTGGGGGAGCTGGGGAGCAGCACCCCCAGCACTCCTGTTGCTGCCCACCCTCTGTTGCCCAGCCAGTCATGCCAAGTCCGTCCCTTTCCCTGGTCACTGGGATATGAGGTGTGGTGTAATTCCCAAAAAAGTGCCTTTTTCCCCTCCCTGGCAAGCACCAGCAGGGCAGGGAATGAAAATGAAATCCTCCCTGCCCTTCCCGTGCAGCCAGGTCTGGTGCCCTGGGGAGGGCAGTGCTCCATCCCCTGGTTTCCCATCAGCATCTCCCGATTTCCAGGTGGTGCAGTGGGAATGCAACTCCCAGCCCCTGCTCTCTCCCCATCCCCTCGGCACTAAATGCATCCTCCACCCGTCTGCTGGCATTTTCCAAACGTTCCTGAAGATCCCTCGTGGATGGGGGATGTGCTTCGCTTGGGTGAGCCTGGTCTGGGGCAGAGGCAATGAGGGGCATGTGAATCAAGGCATCTTCCCAGGCTGGGATTGCAAACCCTGGGAATTGCAAACCACACCTGGGAAGTAGGGAGAGCTTCCCTTGCAGCCCTCTCCAACAATTCCAGCTCCCTGTTAATGTCTCCCAACCCCTGAGGGACTTTTTTCAAGGCTTCCCTTTTATTTTGATCCTTAAGCTTTGTGCCTTCATCAGTTTAAAACTCAGCTTCTCCCAATTTCCATAGAGATGGAGATTGGCCATGACCAACCGTGTTCGTTTTTCCACACTTTCAGGAAAGAAGGAAATCTCTTCCTGAAAAACCAATGTTTTTATCTGTTGGCTTGGGATATCCAGCATCTTTCCAGCCTGGCTGGAGCAGCTGTTTCTCCTTCCATTGAGCTGCTGACTAAACAGAACCCCCAGCAAAGCCTTTGGTTTGGATTCACCCCAGGAACATCTTCCAGGGATGGGATGATTTAAACTTTTAAATGAAAATTAACAACTCAGAGCCTTCCATTGCTTCCCTCTGGCCTGGCAACCTCGTGGCACGTCCCTTTTTGGGGGGAGAAGGGAACTGAAATAACAAGGTATCAGATGCCTGCTTTATCAAAAACTTGGAAGCAGCTGATGTGCAGATGTTGCACTCCCAATTTATTGCTGCAACAAAGCCATGGGAGCGATGAAATGGAAATCTGGGGAAGAGAAGGGGATATTTATGGATGTGCTGCTGCCCGTGCTGTGGGGGTGTCTCCCCTTCCTGAATATCAGAGGGAAGGGGAAGGAGGAGGTAGGGAGAGCTTCAGTTTTACAGAGAGCAGGAGTGGGTCTGGAAGGGAGAATATGGGGAAAAAAGTGCATTTCTCCATGTCTTGGAAACTTATTGAGCAGCACGAGACAACAGGAAGTGGCTTCTTCCAAAGGCCGGAGATCAGAGATTTGGTAGGTGCCTTTCCAGGCTCCAAGGATGATTTTGCCTCATCCATGACGGTTTTTTGCTGGATCTCAAGGAGTTGAAGGGACAGGGATGTCCAGCCCCACAGGCTGGTGTTCCGTCCCTCCAGCACGTTCCCACAGCGGAGCAGCAGAGCCATTGGCGCCAGCGCTGTCTGCCTGAGGAGCAGCTGAGGAGTCAGGGACTATTATTCCGTCTGTCCTCCCTCGGAGCCGCTCCTTTCCAAGCAGCAATTCAGATCCAGCTCCTGAGAGCAGCTTTCATCACTTCGGTCACGCGTGCCACCAGCGGGGCTTGCAGGGAGCGGCCTCTTCAGCGGGGGAGATGCAGAGACCTCGTGCCGACCTCGGGATGCTCCTCTGAACCTCTGTGCCATCGAGCCCAGCCCATGATTCTTGGGCCTCAGGGAATTACTCAGCAAAAGGGTTCAGCCCCTTGTAAAGCCTGAAGCACCTCCAAGCACCCTCCCTCAGCATCCTTTACTCCCTCCTCCTGTGGCAGAGCAGGATTCCTCTTCCACACCCTCCCTCTGGCTCGCAAGTGTAGGTGAGGAGAACACCTCATCCCTCCTCCCCGGTGCCTCCTCCGGGAGCAGACCCAGCTCCGACGTGGGATTTGTCGGGCAGGGAGCATATGCCCGCGTTCCCACCGCAGATGATCCACGGGATGTTTGTGTGGGTCTAATTGTCGCCGATGTTTGTTGTGAATCCGTAACGAGGGGCCGGAGCAGATGGCAAAGGCTGGCTGCCAGTCGCGCTTCCGCAGCGCTGTGCTTCTCCCAGGAGCACAGAGCGGGCTTGGAGGAGGGGATTGGTGTAGGAAAGGACCCCACCAGTCAGGGTTTTTGGGTTGGGAAACCAATTCTCCCTCGTGCAAAAGCCCCTCACCCGCGACACCAATCACATTAAAAACACCCCGAATCTGACACTCAAAGCTGATGGTTTCCACATCTGACTCGGATGTGGAACCTGGTTTACAACACAAAGCCCATATCCCATCCCACATCCAAATCACCCCATCAAGGCAGCCTGTGGGAGGTTCAGATTGGGGGGAAAGTGGGGAAAATCCTCTCCCAAAGGACATGGCTGCATCCTTGCAGCCTTCCCGAGCTAAATTTGAATTTTCCAGCTACCTGAACCTTCTGGGAGTCTCACGCTGGCGCCGTGCTATAAATACGGCTGAGAAGACACTTCTATTATAAGTCACCAATTTCTGAGGCTTGGAAGCAGAATTGGGCAAATTCGAGAAGGAAAAATGAAATAAAATAAAAGGAGAGCGGAGAAAGAGGAGGAGGAGAGCCCTCAGAGGCTTGCAAAGATTTAGTTATCCGTGCTTGGGAGATCTTCCCGGGGATGGCTCAGAGAAAACGCCGACCCGAGGAGGAACCTGGAGAACAACAGCAAACCCAGCAGCAGAGCACAAAGTGAATGGAACCGCCACGTTTGGAAGTTAATTAGCGCTGGGCAGATCATTAGCTACAGCAGCCCTTTTAATTAGAGCTGCAGGGCTCTGTTTCACTCTGGATTGGCACCGTAAGGTTGTCCCCGCGCCGGCATTGAGGCTTCGTCGGGCTGAGGCTCCTCCTGGGCAGCTGCTGCCATCCCGTTGTCTCTGCCACTGAAAGGTTTGTTAGCATCCTCATCCCTGCTTCCCCGAGTGGTTTGGGACGCAGAGGCCTCTCCCTTGGTCTTGGAACTCGATCCAGCTCCAGAGGCCAAACTCAGAGCGTCAAACTGCTTTTGTAATTAAGCTTGAGGTGGCTTTGCTTTGCTTTGACCTCATTTAGGCTCCATTTGGGCTCTCCCAGAAGTGAAACAGCCCCTTAATTGCTCAAACAAAGACAGGCATAATTAATAGCCATTTTATCAAATTGCTTCTTTGAAATGCTACGAAAAAAAGGAACCCTGGAACCAAGCAAGGAGCCTTCCTGCAGCTCTCCAGAGTCACTGCTTCTGTTTTCAGCCTACGTGCCCTCTGCATTCCCGGGGCTCCGACACAGTTCCCGTCAACCTCTCCCCTGGAAAGGGCAAGGGGAAGGGTTTCAAACTGAAAGAGGAGAGATTTAGATGGGATAGTGGGAAGGAATTGTTCCCTGTGAGGGTGGGGAGGCCCTGGCACAGGGTGCCCAGAGCAGCTGTGGCTGCCCCTGGATCCCTGGCAGTGCCCAAGGCCAGGCTGGACGGGGCTTGGGGCACCCTGGGACAGTGGAAGGTGCTGTCCCATGGCATGAGATGAGCTTTAAGTTCCCTTCCAACCCAAATCTTTCTGTTATTCTGTGATTCTCTCCTTAAAGTCTGATCTCTCTTACCCTGCAATTACTTTTCTTTGCCCTTGGGTGGCCGCTCAGAACCGGCTTTGCCATCCTCGAAGGGGGAAGAAAAGGAAAAGGATGAGGCTGCTCTTGGCTCATGATGGGAATACAGTGGCAAATTTATTTTCTTAAGATCTGATAAGAGAAGGGTTTTTCTCCTCCTTTCTGCCTCACCTTGAAAGCAGCGTCTGCCTGTGTCACGTGCGACCTTGGAAGTGGTTCTTGGGCCGGACAAAAACCCTCCCATCTTCTTGCAATGTCATCCATTACTCAGCTCACCACTCCTGACAGCAGGAGATGAGCACACGAGCAAAGGAAAAAAGGAGAGGCCTCAAAGAGAGCACAAATTAAAATGACTGAGATCAGATAACGAGGAAATACAGTTAAATTGTTTCCTTCCTTTCTTCCTCTGGGCTGGCCCTGGGGAAAATCCACCTCATTTACCATTCTGGGCCACTGGATGTGATTTTTCTGCGGGTTTGGGGGGGAAGTGAGGATGGAGCTGGAGATGCTGAAACTTTTTCCCCTCCTCTTTTCTCTTTCCCCAGCTGTTCCTTGACCTCTGCAGTTATCTCCAGCCTTATCAGCAACACAAGATGGCTTTTTTCACATCAGTAAGCACCAAAATACACCAATCAGAAAGAATAAGAGAAAAACAAATCAATGCCCACAAACAATGGGCCAAAAAATGCATAAGGACTAGTTTTGATGAGGACAATTTATAAAAAATGCCCCAAACCATAAAATCTTTGAATCTTTCCAGCATTAATTGCTTAGTTTTCCCCTGGCGAGAATATACTTCGCATCCTGAGCTGAAGATGGTTTGTTTTGGCCTCTTGGGTTTGTTTTTTTTCTACTCTTTTTCCTGTTTTAAATGAGCTTTCAGTTTAATAAATGAGATTTTCTTCTTTCCTTGGGGTGCTGAGCCTGTGTTGAGGCCACCTTGGGGTGCAGGACACCCCTGGGTGCCTGGGCACAGATCCTCCCTCCAGGAGCAGCAAACCCTCCCCTGCCCATCCATCCGTGGGGGTGTAGTGAACATTCCACTTTGGCAAGGGGGTTGTTTGGCCAAGACCTCAGCCAGTGCTCAGTGAGGTCTGATGTGACCTGGATCAGGCCGTTTTACCCATTTTGCCTCACTTTTAAGGATGGGAAGAGAGCGGCACAGGCTGGGGATGGGAGCACACATGGAGCTTGGTCTGGGATCAGCTCCTTGCCCCCGGGCAGTTTGCTGGAAGCAATAATTAAAGATCATGTTAAAACGATTTAAAAACATTATTTCTTTCTTCCTTCAGGCCAGAGAGGGAAGGAGGAGGGACGATTTGGGTACAAGCAGCTCCTGCCCGTGGCTGAGGTGAAATGGCAGGAGTTGGGCACTCCGGGAAGGAGCTCAGGGACCCCTGGGTGTGGTTTGGCACATCCGAGCCGGAATCGCTGCGGCCGCTCCCAGCGCAGCCCCGGCCTCCAGCTGCCTCTCCTCCGTCTCCGTTTGAAGCTGCAGCAGGTCTGGAGTTCAGCAGAACCCCCCGCTAGATGTATTATTCATTTCTGCGCTTTAATGATGTGATAAAGTTGCTCGAAATAGGGAAAGGCTCATTAAACTGCCATTTGAATATAGAGCAAAACTACGTTTGAAGGGAGAGGGAAGCAGCCCTGCACCTTCTCCCCTCCCTTCCCCACAGCCTGGAAAGAGCCCCCAGACCGGTGGTGTTGTGAGGCTGCTGCTGCTGAGGGGTTGGCAGGACGGGGTGCGGTGGCGGGGACAGCCCGGGGCACCCGCGCGGGCTCGGGGGCCGGCAGGGTTGGGGTCGGGTGTGCGCGGGGCTTTCCCTCCTCCCTGGCTCAAAGTGCCGAAATCAAAGGAGGAGTGAAGTGCTGGAATTTGCTTCGGCTTTTCTGCCAGAGGCATCGGCATCTATAAAAGATGATCTGGGTCCTCTTGGTCCTTTGCATTTCCAAAAAAATCCCTCGAAGGCTCGGCTGCCCCCTCCCCCCGGCAGAGCCCGGCTGGGGTGGGCTGTGGCTGCTGCAGGACGCGGGGCTGGCCAGCCCTGCATGTCGCACCCAAAGCCACCGGGGGCTGCGACAGCCCAGCCGCACGCGGACCGAGGCGTTAGAGGTGCGACATTAACTCCGGCGGGGCTCGTTTCGGGTTTATCCACCCCCGCTAATGGAAAACTTCCCCTCGCTGCCAGCCATCCCCGTGTTCTTTATGTTTTTCCCTCTCCTCCCCGTTCTCCCGCCCCGTGCAGGGATCTCGCTCAGCTCTCCTGATCAGAGGTTGGCTTTGATCTTCCCCGGAGAAGCCGGCTCGCTGGAGATGCTCGGCAGCCCTTGGAAAATAATCGCACCTCTCTGCAGCCGAGGAGAGAGAGGCGCGAGTGCCGCGGGCCCTGCCCCGGGCAGCGCGGGGCCGAGACCCCCGGGGCCGGGCTGCTGGGCCGGGGTCCTGAGCAGGGATACGGAACGGGGATATGGAATGGGGATACGGAGCAGGGATACAGAACAGGGATATGGAACAGGGATATGGAATGGGGATACGGAACGGGGATACGGAACAGGAATATGGAACAGGGATATGGAATGGGGATATGGAACGGGGATAGGGAACGGGGATATGGAACGGGGATATGGAACAGGGATACGGAACGGGGATACGGAACAGGGATATGGAACAGGGATATGGAATGGGGATAGGGAACGGGGATATGGAATGGGGATATGGAACAGGGATACGGAACAGGGATACGGAACAGGGATATGGAATGGGGATATGGAACGGGGATATGGAACAGGGATATGGAATGGGGATACAGAACAGGGATACAGAACAGTGATATGGAACGGGGATACGGAACGGGGATATGGAATGGGGACATGGAATGGGGATATGGAAGGGGGATACGGAACAGGGATATGGAATGGGGACATGGAATGGGGATATGGAAGGGGGATACGGAACAGGGATATGGAATGGGGACATGGAATGGGGATATGGAAGGGGGATACGGAACAGGGATATGGAATGGGGACATGGAATGGGGATATGGAAGGGGGATACGGAACAGGGATATGGAATGGGGACATGGAATGGGGATATGGAAGGGGGATACGGAACAGGGATATGGAATGGGGACATGGAACGGGGATATGGAACAGAAGGTGTTTGTTGCCAAGTCTGAAGGTGCTGAAATTGTCTTTTCTTTAAAAGAAGTTGACATTTCACCCCAAAAGCTGGCCCTGAGCGTGCCCTGGCTGTCGGTGGCCCCGGCACGGTGAGCACCTGATGGGGATGATCAGAGTAGGAGCAGCCTGGAGAAGTGGAGTTGTCCAGAGAGGCTGTGGACTCCTCATCCCTGGCAGTGTCCCAGGCCAGGCTGGACGGGGCTTGGAGCACCCTGGGACAGTGGAAGGTGTCCCTGCTCATGGCAGAGGGTGGAATGGGATGGGCTGTAAGGTCCCTTCCCACCCAAACCATTCCATAATTTTGTGGGATTCATCAGCTCTGCCATTGCTTTCCCTTCAAACACCCCTGTGTCCATGGCTGAGGCTCTCTTAGGGCACAGGATTATTTTGCAGGGAGCAATTGGCCCATTCACCTTTTTTAACAGCTGCTGTCCTCTCCTGGTAGCTGGATTTAGGGATGCAGATTGCAGTGGGATTTCCAAATGAGATAACAAATCCCAGTGACCCCATGGCAGGAGGATGAAACCTCCCAGGACACGAATCCCAAAGATTTAATAGCTCCATGGTTTTGTCTGAGAGGCAAAACCAGGTTGTTGTGGGTTGGGAAGCTCCAGGCAGAGGTGGCAGAGCCACCACATCCTCAGCTCAGTTATTGTGGTGCTTCATCCCTCTCAGTTCGGGTTTGCTGGGATTTGGAGCCCCCTGACCTGCTGCACCGTGTGCTCAAACCTGACACAGCCCCGTGGGGAGAAAGCTCATTAAGAGCCCTGCTGTGCTGACCATCCCCAGCTAATTATGAGCTGCCTCCTTAAATTTCCCTTGGCTTGTTTCTATTGGAGACAGGATTTGTCTCTGGTTGAGGCTGTCACTGCATTTCAATTCTCCTCTCTGCACACCGGGCTTTGGGTAGCAGTTTACAGTTATTTTATATTTTTGTTCCCTCTTTTTTCTTTTCTTTCTTTCTTTCTTTTTTTTTTTTTCCTTGTCAAATGCTTTGAGAGAAAAGTGTGATGGAAATGTGGTGTCATTGTTATGATGATGAGGGGACTATTTGTGATGTGCCAGCACCCTTCTTGCTGGGATCGAACCATTTGGGAGCATCTCGACATCCCCCAGGTGGCATTTTGCTTCCACAAAGCCAAGCACTTATGCAAATACACACACATGGAAAGTGCCTGTGTGCGTGTGTGAGTGTGTGGGGATACATAGATCATGTGGGCGTGATTGGAAAGCAAATTCTATAAATAAATCCCATTATCTTATTACACTGTAATTTTCTATCATTATCTTGCAGCGTGGATCAGATGCATCTGTGGGTTGCGAGGAGAGCGAGGGGCTGGGAAGTGGCAAACTTTGCTGTCTAGCCCAGAGATCCAAGGGTGGAGGAGATGGGAAGGCCTTGGGAATATCTGCAGCCCTCCCCTGCCTTGCAGAGAATTTGAGCCCCCAAACCCGCTGGGCTAAACCCCAATACTCTGATCCCTGGGCCGAGCAGGATGCGCCGTTCCACGGGCGCTTTGTTTTCCTGCTGAATCCGTCCTGCTGATGGGGGAAAAATTAAAACGAAATAAAGATCCACCGCCTAATTTTTAGTTCGAATGGATTTGGCCTTGCTTCCAGCTTTTACTCCTTGTCCTGCCTTTGGCTGATGGATTAAAGAGGTTTGGCCGTGCCTGGTGTTTTCTCCCCGAGAAGGTGCTCGTGTGCTGTAATCAAATCACTCTCATTCTTCTTCCTGATAAGATAAAGAGGTGAAGCTCTTTAAGTCTCCCACTGCAAGGCATTTTTCCTGGCCCTCAGGTTATTTCTGGGCCTTTCTCTGCACTCTGGTCAATTTTTCAGCATCCTTTCCTTTTGCCAGGTGCCTCCCCTGGGAGCGACGGGAGCAGCTCGGTGTTGTCCCCGAACCCTGCTGTGCTCACACCGCCTCTCCAGCCCCTAGGATGCTTTTCCTTGCAGCTGAGATTGAAAACCACAGATTTTTCTGACCCCAAGACCCTGCTTTTTCCAAACAATCTGGCTCCGAGCTGCCCAAAACCCCCAAAGAGCTTTGGGACTCCAACTCAGAGTCACCACTCAGCAAAAAGATCAAAAAAAAGCCTCACCAGAAAGCCTCAGCCTCATTTGAAAACCAGCACCAAGCTTTGAGATTTTGATTTAAAACATTTTTGTCTAATCCTGTTAGCCAGGAGAGGAGACAGGGCTCCTGAAATGACAGTTTTATGGTTTTTTTCCCTGTTAACTCCAGCCCTGCAGTCAATTAAACAGTAGATGAGGTGGATCATCGTCGTGGTGCCTAGTGTGAACATGGTGCTTTATAGGGGTGGGTGGGAGGTGGGATTCAGCCTCTCTAACCTGGGATCTGGGATAAATATGTGGGTAATTTCCCATGGATTCTGCACTGGGCTGATGCTTTGACCAGGTGCAAATAACCTGTGAGAAGAGGAAGTGGTTTTTTCTATAAGCAGGGAGACGCTGGGATCGTGGGTCTTGGGATGCAGATCCCGGGATCCTCACTTGGATCATTATTTCACCAACTTAATCATATTTTGGAGCTGTAGCCACGTGGGATAGCTGCACCTGAGATTTTTTTTTGGTCTTCAGTGAGTGAGGACCTGCTGGACGCTCCGCACAAAATGGACTTTTGGGAATGTGAGGGAACAGCTCGGTGGCATCAGGAGCGTTTGGTATTCAGGGGATCGAGGTTCTGTTCTGCAGCTCCTGGAAATGAACATCTGAACAGCAGCAAATGCTGCGCCTGGAATGGCTGAGGTTCAGCCCCAGGTCAATGGCTGCATTTTCTCTCCATGAAGCGATCATTAATTTCAAGTTTACAGTTTATTGCCATAAAGGACTTAAAAAGCAAGAAGGACTGGGCCGTCCGCTGGGCTGGGCACGTGCTGCTCCCTCGTCTGGGTAAGCAGCACTTTCCTGGCAGGCTCTGAGCCTCACCAGCCACTTTGTGAGGTCTGGAAAAGCTGTTCCAGGGCAGCCTAAGGGATTTTTTATGACTCCGTGCGTTTATTGCATTCAGAGTCCGACGCTGGAAGTACCTGGTTTTACAGGTGAGGGGATGCAAAGAAAACAGCCCCTATAAAACTGTTTAAAGCACTCTGGAATGTGCTTCAGACACTTCCCTGCCGCTGCTCACGGGGGCTTAGCTCCCAGAAAAGAGGCTGCTCTTACTGGAAAGCTGCTGGGGGATGGGAGTTGGATCAGGAGGAGCTCCCGGGAGAACGGGGAGGTGTGAAAATCCGTCTGACTCCCATCTTCCTGCCCTCCCTGATTCCCATCGCTGCCTGCCAGCCTCGCCCAGGCAGCCTCGGGAAGGAAGGTGCAACCATCATTTCCAAGTTATTTTGAGCAAGCTCAAAGTGCATCGGATCAAGACAGAGCCAAAGAGGCTCTTGGAAAATTGTCCCAGCCACAATTGCATCTTCTTCCCAAAAAGCTGGAGCCAGTTAGTGGGCTGGGAATGAGCCCTGGAGCTGTCTCAGGGTTTGCTGGACCACATTATTTCAGCGGTGGCAGCCCAAAGGCCCGGATTGGACACCAAAACCTTTCCTGTTGTCACGTCCTGTGAGTCTGTGTTTCTCTGATTCCGTAACTCCGTGATTTTCCCACGGCCCTCGCAAGGCCTGCAGAGCCCCGGGGAAATGCCACCACCAGGGCCAGCAAGGTGGACGTCTTTGGGGTGAAAACTCCCTAAAAAGAGAAGAAGCACAACGATTTATCCACGGGGACCTGACGGATGGCCACGAGCCCGGTGACTCCTCTCTTCTTTGGGATGATGAGTGGCGATGATGCTCCTCAGCATCCATCACCTGCCCTGTCCCTTCCTGGTGCCAACCGCTTTGTACCTCACCCCGTGGAAAAGATTTCGGGATTTGGCAGAGCCCTCAGCTGTTATCGGAAAGCTGCTCATAAATTAAATCCTCATTTATTTTTCCCCTCTCTGGAAAAAACCCTGAATAATAACAACCTATCGCAAACCCTCGGTCCCCCCGACATCTCCAGGCAAAGGGAGCTGAGGAGGGGTGGTCTCTTATGGGACGCAATGGCCCAAACTCCTCCGGATTCCCCTCAGTCCTTGACCGTCCCTCGTCACTCAGGAATCTCCTCTGGAGAAGCTAAAAGGGGGGAAAAGCCATAAAAACAACGCACAGGCCGGAAAATTTATTCTTTCAGTGAAGGAGCAGTGTTGGATGATCCTACAGGCTGCGAGTTGTTACGTGGGTATATTGATTTAAAACATCTGTCGGGCTCGATTTTTAAAAGTGTGCTTGATTGCTGGCAGGTTTATAGGATTATGGGTTTAATTGGATGCCTGTGTTTTACTGGATATAAGTGGAATTTATGGCTGCAGCCTCTGCGGCGAGGAAAGCATCCCTCTGTCACCCTCCCTCCCAGCAGCCGCTGGGCGGCAGAGAGGGCTCGGGGCAGGAAAGGGAAGTGGAAATCCATCCCCAAAAAGGCTGCCAGGGAATTAAAAAATGCCATTTTTAAGGTTGCCGAGCCAATCCAGGATGAGGAGTCTCAGGAACTGAACCTACCTGTGAGCTGAAGACAAGGCACTTGTTAACTGCCTGATTGCACATTACTTTCGGAAGGGCTGATCTGCATATGCCAAATTTGCATAATGCAAATGTTCTGTGGGAATTGTAGCGGGACCTGAGCCGGGTGAAATGTTGGGGCTGGATGTGGTTGGGCTGGGTCCTGCCGGGGGAGCCTCCGAGTGTCTTCCCCACCGTGCAGCTGGGGGCGAGCAAAGCCAATTAATCCCAGGAATTGATTAATCCAGAGAAAAGACAGAACAGAACAGTGATGGAAAGGGCTGGTAAGAAATCTCACTGTCCTTGCAGGGCATGTCCTTGCCTTCAAATTCAGCCTCACTCCATCAACTTTGCTCTGCTTTCCTGGCTGGCAACAAATCCTGCAAGGTCTCCTCTGGGATCCTGGGAAAGATCTGCCTTTCCATCCCCGCTGGGCCTTGTCAGCTCTTTGCAGTGGTTTCTGCCGTGGCACAGCTTCCCTGGCCCCAAACCCTTCCAGCTGCAGCCTTTGTGGGGCACCTGAGCTGGGACTGAGCAGAACCAGGTGGTGGGACCCCAGCCTCGAGCTGAAGTGAGGATATTTCCATTGCAGCCTCCCAAGGTGGTTATTCCCAGGGCAAAGGCAGACCCACGGAGCCGACAGCAACATTTCCCAAGCTCGAAGCGACCAGAAAATCTTCAAAGAGCCTCTGAGCCAGACATCTCTCCCGATTCCGAGCCCGGCCTCGCCTCCGGCACCGCTCCGCCATCCTCTCCTTTCATCCTGCGTGAGAACATCTCTCTTCCCGAGATGCTCCGGGGGGGCCTCTTTCCTCCCACCTCCCCCCACCTGTTTCCTGTCCTTTTAGAACTCTTGAGTTCTTTTTGCCTTCCTCGAGGCCTGGCCCGGGTCTCCTGCCCCGCTGGGTCCTTCCCAAAAGGACTCTGTTGACCTCCGAGGAGAGTTTGCTGCTCTCCTTGCAGGCTTCTTGTTTTTTCCCAGGTGCAATTTTTCTTGCTCACTTTTTGATGGAAAGTCTTTTCCTGATGGATAGAGCTAAGTCAATCCTTCCCCAATTCCTGCTGTCTTCAGCAGGGAAGAGGAGGGGAAAAAAACCCTTTTCCTTTTGGTCTTCCATCACCTGCGTTTCCAATCACTCATGTCAGGATTTCTCCTCTCACCAGGATCTTTAATGAGTGCAGCCAATAAAGACAAACTCGTCTCTCCCAAGCACATCCAAACTGCAAATGTTTTCCATTCCTTGCTTTTTTAAATTGGAATCCCAGAATGGTTTCGGTTGGAAGGGAATTTAAAGCTCATCTAATTCCAGCTCCGTGCCATGGGCAGGGACCTCTTCCACTATCCCAGGTTTCTCCAAGCCTCATCCAGCCTGGCCTTGGACACTTCCAGGGATCCAGGGGCAGCCACAGCTGCTCTGGGCACCCTGTGCCAGGGCCTCCCCCCTTCACAGGAAGGAATTCCTTCCCAATATCCCGCCTAACCCTGCCCTCCTTCAGCTTAAGGCCATTCCCCCTCATTCCAACCCTCCAGATCCTTATGAAAAGTCCCTCTCCAAACCTGTCCACGGTGTAAGAAGTCACCAGAACCCAACAGCAGCTTTTCCTCCATGGGATCACCNTCCCTCCAGATCCTTATGAAAAATCCCTCTCCAAACCTGTCCACGGTGTAAGAAGTCACCAGAACCCAACAGCAGCTTTTCCTCCATGGGATCACCTCTGTAAATCCCTCTTCATTCCCAGCCTCCTGCATTCCACCGTCTGCCCTCCCCACCCCCTGCTGTTGTCATGGAGGCTCAGTCCTTACTCCAAAAGGTGCAGTATGGAGGTTGTAAAACCCAACATGGACCTTAGGAGGGTGGTGAGAAAATTGCTGGAGCAGCCAAAGCATCATCTCTTGCTCTCAGTGACTCTATCCCGGTGTATTCCCAAACGTCTGCAGCACCCGTTGCGTGCACCCAAGGCAGGGAGGAGCTTTGCGTCTCCTTCCCCTGGACTCAGGGATGAAACAAGGAGTAAATGATGGAGAGAACATCTGTGCAAGGGGGAAAACAACACATAGGGCTCTGATTGAGCTCAGCTTTTCCCAGAGATCCCTTACTCAGGCAGGGCTGCTGGCAAGGCCCCTCAGCAGATGGATCCTGAGCCCTTTGCCCCTTTGGAAGCCGTGATTTTTGACAGAAAGCCTGTTTGTTTGGATTTTAAACACTTTTCCCTTTCCTCTGGGAATTTAATTGTCTTTTAAAGAAAAAAAATTTACTAAATACCTATCAAAAAATCTCCCATCGAATCAGTCTCCTTTGTCTGAAATGGGTAACTTTTGTGGGGGGTTTGTTGATAATAATAATTAATTATAAAATCCGTTGGTTACAACATGTCATTAAATCCAACAGAGACCCAACTTCCAGCTGGCAGGAGCTGGCAAAGCTCTGCAGGCAGCAAACCCACAGTCACGCCCGGTCTGGTTTGTTGGTGGTGTTGGGGAGAAAATACAGCAGGGATGGAGCAGGGACACAGCAGGGATGGAGCTGGGATGGAGCTGGGACACAGCAGGGATGGATCTGGGATGGATCTGGGATGGAGCAGGGATGGAGCTGGGACACAGCAGGGATGGAGCTGGGATGGAGCTGGGA
>VZRQ01001475.1:289640-356830 GCA_013397975.1 Machaerirhynchus nigripectus
ATCCACCATATCCACAGCATCTCTATCTGTATCTGAGACGAGGGAAGGGATTCCCATGGAAGGATGAAGCCACCACCCATGGAAGCACCTGGATTGCTCCCGGGGATCCAGGGGCAGCCGCAGCTTCCCCGGGCACTCTGTGCTGGGGCCTCCCCACCCTCGAAGGGAAGAATTCTTTCCCAATATCCCATCTAAACCTGTTGGAAGCCACTTCCCCTTGTCCTGTTACTCCAGGCCCTTGGAATATAAACCTGGAGCTCCAGCTGGACAACACTGGGGCCCCAATTCCTGTCCTGCGCCCCGGGTTTGTCACATTAAGGGCATTTAAATGCTCCGTGAGTGGGAGCGTTGCGACGGAAGAGGCTGGAGGAGGGATGAAGCTGCAGGATCAGCACACAGAGCATCCCTCTGATGTCTGAGCATCCCAAAATCCCCCGGCACCCCAACCCCTCACACGACACAGCCTGAGCCTTCCTGAGCCCAGGATTTGGAACGTGAAGCCGGTGATTTAACTACCAGCAGAGAGAAGAAAAGAGAGGATTTTTTTGCAGCTGGGTAAGTGCTGCATGGGGCAAGTCAAGAGTTCCTCCTTTTAGAGTCCTTATCCCACTGCTGGGATGTAATCTCTTCCCTGTGTCCCTGTAAATACTCTCCTACAACTTCAGAGTGGCCGTGCCCTGACCCTGGGGCTGCCAAATCCTCCTCCTGCCAGCCTGGGGCGAGATCCAGGCGATACCTGGGAGGGTTATTCCTGTCAAAGGGGCTGCAGCTCCACTGCAGTGTGTAAAACACGCCTGGCCCTCGCCGAGCAAGGCAGAAAACCGGGAAGAATGAGGAGGTGGAAATAGGAGAGGATGGAGGCAGTGCCACAGCGGCTGGGAAAAAAGGAGATATATGAATGTGAACGTGGTTTTTCGAGAGTGAGAAAGAATCAGCCCGAGGCTCGGTCAGCTGTCACCAGGCTGCGATAAGGACGGGGGAGTTGAAATCCCATTTAGCCACAATCCTCGGGGAAGTGCCGGAGTGGGGAAGGCGGTGGGAGGCAGCACGGATCCAGCTGGTGGAAATATCTCTTCCAGAGCGGGGATCAAACCTCTCCACAAGTGACTTCGGTTCTCCAGCAAGAAGAAATGGGGTGCTTGATCTCCCTCCACCGCTTCCAAACCGCTTTTTCTGGTGAAAGGACTTCTCTAAGCCTTTGCTGAGGCTTTGGTGCTCAGTCAGGCAGAGAAACAAATGTGAAATCGGGGGCCAGCACATCCAACTCCTTCCCTGGCGCTTCGTTAAACGGGCATAAAATAAATTCCAGCCTCCCATTTGTTTTCTCGGGAGCTGGGGCTGCTTTTTTGGAGCAGGGAGAAGGTGGAGGCTGCAAGCCCAGGCAGCTCTGGCTTCCCTGCCAAGCAAAGCACTGGGGGAATGGGACAAACACGGCAGAAAAAGCCCATCTTACAAATAAAACCTGGAAGCTGCACTTGGAAATGAAGAAAAATTCATTTTCTGGTGCAACTGAGTAATTAAAGTGGGCTTTCAAGGGTGCAACAAAGTCTGGGTTGGAAGGGACCACCACCCTCTCCCCATCCTCAGCCTGTGGAACAGCATCTGAGTTCTCCAGGCAAGGATATTCTGAGCCAAAAAATCCTAGAAGGAAGTGCAAGTGCAGTTTGGAGCCCCCAGCCCTGTCTGTCTCTACGAGGAGTCCAATTGCAGAGGCAGAGGCTCGGTGCAGATCCAGCTGGGGCTGCTCTGGTCCCTGGGGTCCTTCATCCATGACATTCCAGCTGGGCTGGGTGGAGGTGGGCAAAGCTTTTATCATAATGTGTGGGCAAAAGGTGCTAAGTCTCAAAAAACCCCCAAATCACTGGCAACATGCCCCTGAGGACAGATTCTGACTCCTTGATGCCCCAAGCAGGGCACCAAATGAGGCATCCAGGCCACACCCGGTCAGGGAGCTGTAGGAATTTATTCAGGACAAGTTTTGCAGGCCATTAAAACACGGGGGGTTTCTGCACATTACAGTTTTTTCCAGGATTAGGAGTAACCTAAAGAGCTGCCACCCTGCTCCGTCCCGGCTGGCCCTGCTCCCTGTGCTCCGTGTCTGCTTTGTGTTGGTCACCACTGGGATTCCTTCATCCAAGGTCTGCCTGGTGCAGGTGATGACTGTAAGGTCTGCTGAGACCTGGAGCTCAAATATCTAGAAATAAAGAGTAAATAACAAACCTGAGAGACATCCAGATCTTTCCAGCTCGGCTCTAAGCAGAAGAAACCTTTCCTACACACTCCTTTTTTTTTTCCTACAGAGATTGTTGATTTTTTCCAACACCTTGTGGTCCCAATAACTCAGAGCAGGTAGCAGGGGCTGGGCTCGGGATTTGATTACTGATCTGATTTAGGCTGTCAAGCCGGGTGTCTCTCTGCAGGGACTGCAAGTGTTTCATGGACAATTTGCAGTGAAAGAGAGAAGCTTAAGGAATGATTTATTCCATAACAATGGCAATGATAATAACGGAAGGGCTGGATGTGGGCAGCATCCAGCACACGGGGAGTCACTTCCACAGGCTCTGGAAGCCGCTGTTACACAAGCGATGGCGACAGATATCATTCAAATGGGAGGAATCTGAATTTCAGATTCCCCTGGCACATTCTCCTTGGTGCAAAGGGAGGATGAGGACGCTGGATCTCTCCTGTGATGATTGAAGTTGGTTGTTAGGATGATTTCTGTTGGGAAATCAGAGCAAGATCCGCGGCAACCCCTGCCAAGTCCCTGAACTTATCCCTGCGTGGTCCCTGTGGTGGGGAGGACCCCGTCTCACCCTGCAGGGATCCTGCAGGAGGCTGGAGGCTCCAGTGACGTGGGACTGGTGAGGAGACAGCAAACACGCTGTGTATCGAAGCCCAGGCATTCCCTGTCCGTGCGTCCCTCCCGGGAACGGGCTGCAATCAGCTGCTGGGAGTTGTGGTGCAAAAGGAATCTTGTCCTTTCCACACCTGCGCATTAACCAGGATTGCATTCCGGGGAGGATGCGCCTCACCTGAGAAGTCCTTAAGATGCCACAGCCAAGCTCTTCTCTGATGAAGTGCCAGGAAAAGCTCCAAGAGGGTTCTTTGACATTGCTGGAGAGGAGATAAATCAGAAAATGAAACTCGTCCCATCCCATCGCATCCCATCGCATCCCATCGCATCCCATCCCATCCCATCCCATCCCATCCCATCCCATCCCATCCCATCCCATCCCATCCCATCCCATCCCATGGATTCATCAGCATAGAGCAGCAGGAGGGGGGATGGAGAATCCAGGCTGCCTTAGGAGCAGAGATGGGGGATCCAGGCTGCCTTAGGAGCAGGGATGGGGGATCCAGGCTGCCACAGGAGCGGGGATGGGGGATCCAGGCTGCCTTGGGAGCAGGGATGGGGGATCCAGGCTGCCTTGGGAGCAGAGATGGGGGATCCAGGCTGCCTTGGTATCCCAGCTCTAGGTCAGGGGGCTGGAGTCACCGAGGGGCTGTGGCAGTGCCAGGACACGGGGCAGGGACATGGCTGGCACCCTCTATGGGAGGAGGTGTCCTCAATACCATCATCAGCAGGGTCAGAGTGACCTTACCAAGGGTTTCTGAAGATCCTGGATAGCCTTGACAGCCACATCTCCAAAATCCTCATTCCCAGGCACTGACACGTCCTCATCTGAACATGTTCCAGCCCCAGATATTAACTTGGTCCAGCCTCATTACCCACTCCCTGGCAGATGAACATCTTCGTATGTATCCCAGCCAAATCACTTCCCTCCCCCTCCTTTTGCACTAATTAACACCATCCCCAGGTATTTATGCTGTGGATGGATCCATCTCCCTTCCCGCTGCAGAACCTTCCCGTCCCTGACAGCAGGAGCCGCAGCCACGCGCCCAGATCCATGTCCCCACGCTCCAAACGCCGTGTCCTCTCCTGGAGCACTGGAGCACAAACTGCAGGAGCTCAGTGCAGCGGAACGCGCTGTGCCGGGCACGCCTGGGCAATGCCACTCCCCTGGCAGTGAAGGCCACAAGAGTTCCTTGACCTTGACCATTGCCTGCTCGTCTGCTCCTCCTCAGAGACCTCTGCTCCCAGGAAAACTGGGAAAATCCTTCTGCCTCATGCTGGTGGGATGGGGAGAGCATCTTCTCTCCTGCACGCATGCTGAGCCTGGGTTTGCAAACTCTCCTTGCCTCCAAAAGCAGCTTAAACATTTCGGCTCTTGAGTGAAGGGCAGCCATCACCCAGCACAGCATCGAGGAGGTTTAAGTCAACCCCAAACCATCCCGACCCACTTCACTCCCTGTAGTCAAGGAGATTTTTCCTCTTTGGAAGAAAAGAGATGGCACTGGAGGGCCTGATTCTCATTTACACTTGAGCTGCTCTGAACATAAAAGGGCCCTGGGAGCTGCGTTTGCAGCGTGGAGAGGCTGGAGTGGAAATGAGGATCCAGCCCTTGAGCTAACGAGATACTCAGCACCTTCCAGAACGGGCACGGAGTCGGAGCGTCCCTTCTCCACAGCCCTCCAGGCACCAGCACCCGGGCAGGGATCCCAAAGGACCCCGGTGAGACCCCTCGTGCTTTTTAAGGAAGAGCCCAGGCCCCAAAAGGCCCGCCCGGTGAGCTGCCTATCCCACTGCAAAATCCCACAGCTCCAGGCAGGGGTGAGCATCACCCTGTGACGATTCCAGCTCCGGAGGCAGCCATTTCACGTCAGTCCTTTGGCACTGCCCACACTGGGAGGGCTTTTTCATCGAACCATTGAACTGATTAGGCTGGAAAACATCTCCAGGACCATCAAGTCCAACATTTAACCCTCCATGGCCAAGGCCACCTCTAACCCACGTCCCCAAGTGCCACATCCACACGTCATTTAAATCCCTCCACAATCAGCATTTCCACCGCTTAGGGAAGCCTGTTCAACACATTTCTGAGGAAATCCAGGGAGCTGTGCTGACAACAAAATGGCTTTGACCAACTGGAGAGGGAAGAAATCCCCCAGACCCTCCCTGCCTGAAGCATCTTGTTCGAGTCCTGGATTTGAGGGTGTGCATGCCCAAAACCACATTCCCACCCACCCAAAATGAAGATTTATGGACATCTCCAAGTTTCTAAACCCAGGCTCAGGGTCTCACAGGTACATCCAGATGCAAAGGGGTGGGAATGTGTTGTTTGAAGGAGAACACCCAGCTGTGGCCACAGACGTTCCCCCGGGCCATGGAGGCATTTGGGGGATGCAGAGTTAATGGGAATGAACACAAAGCAATGAGGATGGCCCCAAATGGAGATGGAACCTACCTGTACATATTTGTATCTGTGACAGAAACAACCACACGCTGTCTCTACGTTACAGAACTCCAGCTGAACTTCCTCTGAATTTATCCCGATAAACCAAGCCCCCTCACCCACAATCCTGTTTATAGCTCAGTGACAGAGGGTGTATTCCCACCTCAGTCCCACCCTTCCCACAGCTGGGAGCTGCTCGGAGCTCCTGCAAACCCTCTCGGGCATGACACACCAGGTGGGTTTGTCATGGAGCTGCCTTGCTCACCACCAGGTCATGGATGGATTTCCTGATGGGGAAATTGGGAATAAAGTGTGAATCTGGGAAAAACCACGCCCTCAAGTCAATACACTTTGAAGGGGGTTTTGTGATCAATTTGTGCATCTGCTGGAAATGATGTTCGAGGAGGACCAGAGCAGTGTGAATTCAGGATTATGTTAATGAGATGAAAAATTGCAGGTTAAAAAAGAATTAAAGAGCAGCAAACCCTTGAAAAACGCTGAGCTGCTCATGCCGGTACCTCTGAAGTGAAAGGCTTTGTTTCACAAATGCCAAAACATTTTGCTGCGCTACTTCTGAAAGCTCTGAAAAGCTTCTTCCCCCCTTTTCCTTCTCTCCAAAAGGTGAACCAGAAGTTGAATTAATTGACAAAGCCAAGCCGGAAGGCTCCGTTTCCCCGGCTGCAGGAGGAGATTGCCACGTGGGTGAGCCACGATGGGGTTTGTCTCCCTGCTTACCCCGATGCTGATTTTCCCTCACAGCATTCCTGGCTCCAAACCTGCCAGGCACAACTCCTGCTGCTCCAGCCACAGCCTCAGCTGCAAGTCCTTCAGCTGGTCCTTGTCTCCACATGAATAATATATTTTTTCTCGCTACATGGGGGAAAAAATAAGCAGTGGGAGATTTATTTTCCAAAAAGATGCACAGCCTCTTTTGTCTCTGTCTGAATAGCGAGTGTTGCATTAATGAAAGATCATGGAATAACCACAATCTTATTTTTCCATTTAATTGTCCCACCTGTGTTTAAAGCTGTTTTGGGATAAGGCATGGAGGGATTGTCACAGGGAATAAATCTGCCCTGGGGAAGGGGAGAGCGGGGCTGGAGGGGTGGTTTTACCTCTCTGCTGCCTCATTCCAAGCCAAGCCAAGTTAAAACACAGTGCTTCCAAATGGCTTCCTGGATAATTCCACTCCAGGAGAATAAATTGGAGCCAGGGCCCAGCTCCGTGGCTGGAAGAGGTAACTTTTGTGACCTGCCACCCTAACTCCACAGTGACGCGCAGCTGGAGGAGGAGAGGGCCCTTACACCCTTAGTCTGACACAAACTGAATTCGGGAGTTCTCTTGGAGGTCCCAACGGCTTTTCCCTGCTCCAGTCCCAGTCTGAGCTTGTCACATCCTCCCACCTCTCCCTTGGTCTTCTGTAGGGAGGACTTGTATTATTTCCATGTTTCATGCAATTTATTGCATTACAGCTTTAGCATTTTCCTAAGCTTTGCCCCTTCCCAGAGCTGAAATACCCCCCAAAACCCAGCTCATCTCCCCCAGCTCCCAGCAGGAAATCCTTGCCTTGTTTTCCCTAATGCAAGACAAAAAAAAAATCCCCAAACCCAATAAAAGAATAAAAAACCCCAACCACGTTTCCTCCGAAGGAAATAAAACCACTTGCTGTATCTTTATATATCATAAAGGTGCCGGGAAGGGCACAAACACCATTTTTATTTTTTAGGTTTGCAATTCACATTTAACCTGGAGCCATCTGTTCTGTGAGCAGCCTGGCAGTTGCAGGGCTGAGATGTTCCTCTGCACGCGCGGCTCTCGCTCCAGCTCGCTCCATTGTCCAGCTGCCCTAGGGCAGGTGGCTCCTGGCTGCTGCCTGGCCAGCCCACGGAGCTCCTGGATGGGAATGTTTCCAGAAGGAGGGGAGAGCTCAGGGGAGCTCCTGGAGGGGCTCAAACCTCCTTGAACAACCCTAATTCCCAAAATCTGGGGGCTCTGAGCAATGACAGCAGCTCATGGCCTGCTGCTCCCAGAGGCATTTTGGGGCTGGGGGCATTGGTGGGGGTTGAAACAGGAATGGTGAAGTGCAAAAGGGAATGGGGAGAGGGAAACAGGAGTGGGGAGAGGGAAACAGGATTGGGGAGAGGGAAACGAGTGGGGAGAGGGAAACAGGATTGGGGAGATGGAAACAGGATTGGGGAGATGGAAACAGGAGTGGGGAGATGGAAACAGGAGTGGGGAGATGGAAACAGGAGTGGGGAGAGGGAAACAGGAGTGGGGAGATGAAAACAGGAGTGGGGAGATGCAAACAGGAATGGTGAAATGGAAATGGGAAAGCTGAGGCCAAGCTCCAGGGATGAGATGGAAACATCAGGAAGGAGATGGAAACAGTGAGAGAGATGCCAACAGCAGAGGTGAGACGAGAGGACCACCAGGGAGAAGATGGAAGTTCCAGGAGGGAGGTGGCAGCAGCTGGCAGGAGGTGTAAAGCTGGAAGCCCCAGGGGTGAGATGGAAGTGTTGGGAATGAGATGGGAGCATCAGGAGCTTTTCAGCTCCTCCTTGGATCCGGATCACAGCTCGAGCCTGCTGCCCTTTGGAAGGCTGTCCAGAAATCCATGCTGGAGCAAAGGCTTGATCCCAGCTCCAGAGGGAATCCTGGATTGATTCTCTCCCCATCCCACCACCCGTCCCTGGGCTTGCAGAGAGGCTCTGGGGCCGCGCCCGGATCACGCGGCTGAGACAGAGGGAATTCTGGGCTCCGGGTGGTCCTGGGAAGAGGCACAGAGATAAAAGCATCTCCTGCTTTCCTTCACAATTCACTGAAACCTGTGCACGTTGAGTGCTTTGATATGGGAACAGCAGTACCAAACACATCCTGGATCGGCTGGAATATGGCCAGGGAAAAAAAAAGGAAAAAATAAAAAAAGGAAGTAGAGGTGAAAATCCCTGTGAAGGAAAAGCAAGGAGCAGCTGAGATCAATAAATTAAAAGTACAGAAGTCACCTTTGTCCTTCAGCATCCTGGCTTGGACTGAGGGATGGGGAAAATTCCGTCTGTTTGTGCTCAGGGGGGTTAAAAGCTGCTGATTTACAGAGGCAGAGCGCGGCTCTGCGTCCCTGTAACGGCTCCCCAGGATCCAGCCGGGATGCAGAACTCTGCCGGCTCTCTGGAGTCCTTCCCAAAGGTGAAACATCCCCACGTGGAGGGCAGGAGATTCAGAGGGAAGCGCCAGATCAATTCCACCTCACCCCTGGCTTTGGGTGGGCAATGAAGAGAAGGAAGGGAGCGGCGTCGCAGCAGCGGCCGCGAGCGCAGCCGGGCCTGACGATGCTAAAGAGATTATTGAAGCCTCAGGAATTCGGTTAGGGCTGGAATTGGCCAAATCAATCATTGCAAACCAGTTCTTCGATGGTCTCTGCCCTCTTTTATTTGGTTTAGGAGTCGCTCACGGTGGCACCGGGATTTTCACGAACTCTCATGCAAAACCTTCGGCGTTAAGTGCGGGATCCGTCTCTGGTAATGAGACATTAAACGTTCCCGTTCCCGCCCAAACGAGACATTTCAGGTTTCCTTTTTGCACAGGGGGACCTTTCCTGGTTCTTTAACAAAAGCATGAACTGATATATTTTTATTGATTTTCTTGTTCCTGAAAAACAGATTTTCGATGAAAACCTCTTTTACTTGTAAGCCATAAAAAAAAAAAAAAAAAAAAAAAAAAAAAAAAAAAAAAAGACAAAGCGGCCAAAATGCTGCAGGGGAAAATGTTATGAAATATCAAGGAAAACAACTTTCTATCATGTTTCTGATACTTTCCAAAATGCTTCTGCCTTGCTAAGAAGCAGGAAAGGCTGTTTGGGATCAAACCCATCCTATCTCTCTTTTATTCAGTGTTCGAGTTGGATTTTGGGGTTGGACTCTGTGCTGTCCCTCCTGCTCCATCCTCAGGGGGTTGAACCCTTTTGTTTCCAGCCAGGGCTCCATCACAACATGGGGTTTTCTCTCCTGGACATCACGGAAACACATCCTCCCACCAGGAGGATGGCAGGAACATCCCAAGACTGGTCAGAGTCACATGGCATCTACAGCTACAAACCCTGGAGAAAAAAAAACCATTTATTGCACATTTTTTGCTATTATTTAAAAAAAAAATATATTTTTTTTTCTTCTTTCGGCTGGGATGAAGATACAACATTCCCAAAAACTCTGCTTTTCCTTCCCCAGGCTGTGTTGGGTGTCTGCAAACCTCGCTCTGCTCCCAACCTTTTGCTTTTTCCCCTTTGAAAATTTCAGTTTCAATAAATCTTCTCATTTTTTTTGGGGAGGGCAGCAAATGGAGGGAAAAGTAGCTGCTGGCACTGGAATGCTCATCCTTTCCAAGCCACTGCCACCAGCTGCATCCCAGCCTCTCCCGAGCAGGGACAGAGACCCTGCAGGTCTAATTAAGGAGGGCTTTTATGTCTCCGTGGTGGGAATGGGAAAAAAACCTCTGCTAATCCACCTTTTTTTTCGTGTTAAAGAGCGATACTGGATGTTTCCATGTGGGATGGCTGAATTTTCTGGTGTCTCCATGGTGGAGGCTGCTGGGCTGGGCTGCTCCTCGCTTTGGCAGCTCAAAGGAGCAAAGGGAAAAGGAAAAACATCAAATATCTGTGTGGTCATGTGCTGCCACGGCCAGGAGTTGCCTCTTCCATCCCGAAAATTCAGCCAGGTTCTATTTTTCTTAAATAAAAAATATATATTTGCCATATTAAAAATGTCCTTTGAGGTGATGGAGAGCCAGAGCCTCTCCTGGAGCTGCTTGAGGACCAACCCAACGGGTCCGGCACACCCAGAGGGTGAATTTGCTCCCGACTCCCTGTCTCCATCTCTGCTTTGGGAAAATATTTCTGTATTTTGGTTAAGGCTGGCCAGGGAGCTGGGCTGAACCCCTCGGTAGCAGAAGGAAACGGACAGCAGGAAAAGCAGGATGGATTTCCCACCCCTCGGGTGAAAATAAGCGTGTGGAGGTAGATACAAAAAATTAAAATGAAATGCGGGTGTGATCCCGAACACAGGGAAAATACACCTCGGATCCTGCAGAGCGCGGCTTTGGGGCTGTTCTCCCCCAGCCCAAGCCCCGCTTTCCCGCAGGGGAGGAAGAGCCGGGCTCAGGGAAGGCGTCGTTCAGACAAAGCTCCTCCTCGGGCTTTGAATAATCCCGAGCCTGCAAAGGAAACCTTCGGCAGGCAGTCACCCTCCAGCGAGCCCGGGATGGGGTCGCTGGGGCTGCACGGAGCTCTCTGAATTGAAGCAGCGGAGTGTGAAATAGGAATTACTGACAGCTCTTAAGTATATCAAGAGAACAGCCCTATTCCTTAATACAGAGCTGCTAATAGACATCTAAAGACCTATAAAGCAGACAATTCCTCTATATCATCCTAGTTAAATCAATGTACTTATATTACTCTCATCATTTTCCCTTTAACGTTTATTACATTTTGCCACTGTAATTTATTTTTTCATATCCATCAGCCGATTAAAGACTTTATTCTGAAGATACACACACAGCCCTGTGACCTACTTGAGGCTGACCGAGGCCGTTAAGTAAAAGCAATTTGGTGGAGGAGGTGGAGGGGCTTTGCCCTCCCTCTCTCCGTGTTTGTTCTGCCCTTGCACCGGGAGCAGGGGAGGTGGGGATGTGGGACTGTCCCGATACCAGCACGGCCGTGTGTCCTTGGGAAGCCCCGAGCGGTTTTTAATCTGCTTTGAGCAGTCCTTGTCGTGCCTGGAGACCTGGAACACCCCGAGCTCGTGGCTTTGCCTCCCCAAGCCGGGCGAGAAGGGCTGGGGGGCCCTGTGAGCTCCCAAAGTTGTTCCCCAGTTGATCCATCACCTCTCCACCATCCCCAGACTGGTGACAGGAGGAAGGAGCAGTTCTTGAGTGCCATCTATTGATGATTGAAAATAAGATGGAATGCCTGAAAACAGAAAGGAATGCCTGAAAATACGAAGAAATGCCTGAAAATAGGAAGAACATTCCATAATCTCACAAGGAAATACACTCCACATGAGGCAAGGATTAGGAAACCAAAGCTTTTACACCTGGGGCTGTTGGATGTGGCTTTCCATGAGGAAACGGTGGAGCTGGGATGCAGCAAGATCAGCTGCTGTGGGCTTTTAAATTGTATTTATTATTTATCATGGGCATTTATGGCTTTTTATTTATTGCTGTAAATAAAAGGGAGTTGATTGGACCTCTTCCCTCCCCTTCACCCTCCAAAAACCAAGCCAAGAGCATCAGCACCCCTGGACTTTTCAGGATAATGAGCATTCCTGGGCAAGAAAAGGTGGATCTTGTCCAAACAGCCCCATCAGGAAGGAAAAAAAGCCCAAACTTCTGGCACAGAATCTCCCAGAGATGGGAGCGAGGGAATTTAACTCCCCCATTTCCATCCCTGGCGTTCCGGGCACCTCGTCCTTGCCAAAGCCACCTCCCAGCACTGCAGCTTCCAGAAGTCCATATTTCCCAGTTTTGTTGTCCCAAATCTTCCCTCCTGCCCCAGAGAGGTTCCCCAGCAGCTCACGGTCGTTATCTCAACGAGACCTCCAGCTCCAATCCCCGGCACTTAGCAGGGAGGGAATGGCTGCTCGGAGGGTGCTTTGCTCCAGGAAATTATCTTTTCTCCCTGATTATTTCCATTTTGTTTGGCTCAGTGATGCCAGGACGCTCTTTGTGCCTCATCCAGAGGCCGTCCAGGGAAAAGACTCTTTGAGCTCCACAAAAACGATGCCCCGGATGCCAACAGACCCAGCTCCACTTCATTTTTAAAGACACGATTATTTCCACGCTCGCATGGTCACTGGAGAGCCCGTGAGGATCAGGGACCTTCATGGAGGTTACAGATGGGAGTGCTGCCCTGCTTTGCACCAAAACACTCCTTTTCGACTGCAAAATGGGCAAACTAAGCAAAGTTTTCCCTGTGGAGCATAATTGGGAGTTAGTTACCTTGGGAACAAGATTTATCTCTTCCCTTGTTCATGCCTAATCCAGGGAGGGCACTTTAATAACCAATTGATGGGAATTGCTGGGCATAAATTATGCATCCCGGGCCCGGCAGTGAGTTATGGACTTCCCCCTCCTGCTCCAGCACACGAGGACCTGGCTCCGAGCTGCTCCCGTGCCCTTTGGAAGCGGAACATCCATTGGAGCTGGAATTTTTCCTGTCAGAAAGGCTCCTTTTGACTTTCCCAGCCCAAACCCCTCAGCCACATTTGGAAGTAGCCGGGTCAGTGTTGGCTCCAAAGTGCAAACAGACACAGGAAAATATGGAGAGGATGAGGAGGGGATGGAATATGATATTTCTATTTAACATCTATAAAATATACATCCCACTCTGGCAGTGAATACAGGGAGGGGTCCTCCCCTCCTTCCATAATCTCAGCAAAAAACTTCCAGTGTGGCTTGGAAATGACATTTTTTAAAATTCATCCCATTTAAAATATTAATCTCGCATGTTATTAATAACGTGGGGCAGAAATGTACATTTTAAGTGAAGGTTTTTATCATCTGGCTCTCGCTTTAATGCGCGGTTTGTCCTTTTCCTGCAGACATCCATCCTCTGGACATCGCTGGGAGATGAAAACTTAAATCGGAGTCGCTCTTGAATTTTTCATCTGAGCCTGATTCTCTCTTTAATATCCTAGTTTTATAAAATAATCATCGTCCAGCTCGCAGAGCTGGTAAAAACAAGCCTGATGTAGATGTGAAATGCACTCCTGTCTATTCCCATCTTAATTTGCAGCTTGTTCCAGGTATCCATGGGCCACGAAGCCAGGGAAGTGGTCCTGGATATCCATCACCATCCAGTGACGTAGGGGGGTGCTCAGTCCTTGGTGGTGGTGCCAGATTTGCATGAGATGGGACAAAACCACTGCGGATTTGAGGGTTTCCATGAGGTTTTTTGGGGGGTTCCAGGAGTTTATTTGGGGGCTCCCAGGAGTTTATTTGGGGGTTTCCAGGAGTTTTTAGGTGTTTCCAGAGTTATTTTCTGCTTCCAAGCTCCCCTTTGCCAGATGGTTTCTCCAGGGCTTGCTCCCTTTCCATGGCAGACACAGTTTGAACCCCAACCAGCCGTGATTTTTGGGATGCTACAGAGTAGAGGAGTACACCAGCTTGATGTTAATTTTTCAGGGAGATGCCTCGTTCCAGCATCCCTTGGATAAATCTGGGGCAGGACTGTGCAGCTGGGATGGTCCCGAGCTCTCCCTGCTTTCCTGGGATCCTCAGCTCCAATGGGACACGTCACCTCTGGAAATTCAGCCGGAGGGTCTGGAGAGGGAAAGGTTAAACCAAGGAAATAAAAAATAACAGCGAGGCTTTGCCCTTGACTTCTGTGCCTTGGCACGAGGCCGGTGCCGCTGCTCAGGAAGCATCTCCCATCTCCCAGAACCCCGAGGGACGCTGCCAGCCTGGGCTGGCATCGCTTTTCCTCTGCCCTGTTCCCAGTGTGCTCCCACAGCCGCCCCCTCTGCCCTGCGCCCCGCGAGTCGCCGTTCCGGGTATCCCACACCGCGCTGAGCCCGCTCCCGCGGATCCATCTGGAAGCAGAGGGTGGGACCCTGCCGTGCCAGGGAAACAATCGTTTTTAATTAAATTCCCACATTGGGGTTTTATCGCCGGCATCAGGCAGGCAGAGCCTGGCACTCGTGGGCAGACGCCGGCTTTGCCAAGGAAATCTTTACGGGATACGGGATGCTCGTCCAGCCAGGGGTGATGGTGGGGAAAGGCTTTCCCTGTATATCCACATCCCTCCTTCCCTCTGTCCCCGCTGCCCTACGGACAATGCTCAAGGAAAGGGGAACATTTGCAGCCCAGGGAGCGCCAGCAGGAGCTGGCACTGCCCCAGCGTGAGGAGCACCGGCTTTAATTAACTCCCAGCAAAATTGGCAGGGCCTTATCTGGAGCCTCCACCAGCACATTGCAGCCCCTGTCCCGCCCCGCCAGGAAACTGGGAAAGGGAAGGGCAGAAGGAGCCGGGGCTGGTGGTGGGGACACAACTGGTGGCAGCACTGCCCGCCCAGCTGGGCTCGCACCGCTCAGTGCTCCACGCTCCAAAGCAGGAAGGCTCAGCCTTTATTTCCCCCTCCTTTAAAAAATATAATAAAAAAAATCGCATCCAAGGCTGTTTTTTTTTTCCCTTTTTTTTTTTTTTTCCAGCTGCCCCAATTATCCCATTTGTTCAAAGCAAAAATCTTGCAATTCCAGGCAGTTTATTTATTCTGCCCAAGCCGTGTTTACAGCGGCGCATCGGAGCACTGGGGGTGAGTTAAGCGGTGCTGGGGGTTGGGGAGGGGAAAAGGGAGCGGGGGGAGAGCATCTTTTTTGGGGAGAAAAAAAAAAAATTATAAGGAGGAAATTAGAAAGAGCCATTTTAAAGAGGCAGACATCAAAGGCATCATTTATATTTCAAATCGTGGGGAAATAACTTTCTAATGAGGAATCATAATGGGGAAAGTGAAGATTCCGGCGTTATTGCATCGCCAGCTTCAAAACCCTCCCATTGTTCTACTTGAGAGAGGAAAAATAAACCCTGAACCAGTCAATTAGAGGGAAGAGGGGCAAAGTGGAATAAAGTATTAATTTTTAAAAGAGCAGCTCCATGGTGGGAAGGGCCTCCCTGAAAATTCGGGGTGTTGTGCTCCAAGCCTCCTGCTCCCCTCTGTTTTCCAAGCTGGGGGTTGTGTTTAATTTATTTTATTTTAAATATATCCGACCCATGCTGGCCCCATGGGGGGCTCCAAGCATCTCCCACCACCCCCAAACCCAGACCATCACTTTTTTTGGGTCAGAAGGACAGAATTTATCCCAGGGATGTTGCCCTGTTCATAACAACAGGGGTGTTAACAGCAGCTCCTGCTGTTCCAGGATTAATGGGTTGCTGTCTGGGAAGGACGATAGAGCTGCCAACCAGTGTCACTCTTGTCCCATTCAGAGGAGTCAGCTCTGCTTATGATTAATTATTATTATTATTACAACCACTTGGGGAGCAGCAGGGGAAAAAAGGAAAAAAAAAGAAATCCAAGGGGCTTGTTGGGAAATTAAATGCCCGGTGTCCCCGGTGGAGCGTTTGGGAAGAAAGGGATCGCGGTATTTGCAACGCCCGAGGAAGCAGCTCCGGAAGATAAGGGCTGCTTGGGAAGAAGGGGCTGTGCAGATGCCGAGCCCAGGGAGGTTTCATGGAGCTGCTCTTGGCAGCAGCAGCAGGTGACTCCTCCGGCTGCACGTGCCGAGACAGTGAACACCCTTGGAGCTGGGAATGCCCCCCAAATCCATGAGAACATCGGGAATCGTGGCCCATCCTGCTGAACTCTGCCCAGTCCTCTGTCCCTTGGATCAGCACCACGATGGCCACAGTGGGAGCTGCGCAATCCAGCACCGGGATGGGGCAGAGAACGGACAGAGCTCATTCCATCCCTGTCTCCCGCCAAGGCTTAAGGGATTTGGGAACTCAGCCTCGATTTCGACTAATTCCTCTTGTTCTTTTTAATTGGGCTCATGCATCTAAGCCCCCTCGGCAGATCTCCGCTTTAATCTCCCCACACCCTGGTTCATCATCTGTTCAATTATTAACATCTCTAATTACTATTAACCACAGCTCTCCTCCCAACTTGCCAGCTGGCTGCTCGGCTCCCAGGGTGGCAGAAGGGGATTTCAAAGAGCCCAGTGTTTTTCTGTGGGGCACCCAAGGATTTCTGTGTCCTTTGGGAGCTGCCAGACCCCAGGATGGATCACAGGGTGGCTTCATCCCATCCAGGGATAAAGTGCTTTAAAGAGCGGGATGAGAAGAGTTTAAAGAGCTGAAAGGGATGATAGAACCCGATGGACAATTACCAGGTGGGCAAAAGGGGAGGGATGCAGCTCCGGGAATCACCTCCTGGATGCTCATCCACATCCAAAGTCACCCTGAGTTTGCTGTGGGCTGTTCCCTTCCCGTGCCTCAGTTTTCCCTGCAAAAAGTGGGGCTCGTTTTCCCACCTGCAAACCCGGCTCTGAAATAAAACCCCATAACAGGAACAAATGGAAGCAAAGTTTCCCTGAGAATCTTCTCCTTCATTTCAGATTCCCCTTCAATTCTGGTTCCCCTTCATTTCACAGAGGAGACGGGGATTTCAAAGAGCCCAGTGTCTTTTTGTGGAGCATCCAGGGATTTCTGTGTTCTTTGGGAGATGCCAGCTCCAGGGATGGGGCTCAGGGCAGCTCCAGCCCATCCAAAAGCAGGTGCTGCCACAAGGAGTGGTTTAAGGAGGTGAAAGGGACGATAAAACCCCCAAACTGGGAGCGATGAGCTCTGTGCAGCTTCTCCTGGAGGCTCATCCACATCCAGGGGAGGCTTAGGCTGGATTTAGGGAACAGGTTCTTCCCCCAGAGGGTGCTGGGCACTGCCCAGGCTCCCCAGGGAATGGGCACGGCCCCGAGGCTGCCAGAGCTCCAGGAGCGTTTGGACAGCGCTGCCAGGGATGCCCAGGGTGGGGTTGTTGGGGGGTCTGTGCAGGGCCAGGGGCTGGGCTGGGTGATCCTGGTGGGTCCATCTCAGGATTTTTCATCCTCTTCTTGCAATGGAATATTTCCTTCCCATGCCTCAGTTTCTCCCATCAAAATTTGGAGATTGTGATACTGAAGCTGCAAACCCCACCCGGGAAATGAAGCTCCGTAAGAAAAACAAATTGAAACAAAACTTTCCTATGGACCTTCCCTCCATTTCAGATCCCTACCAGTCCTGATACCACACAGGCCTTTGGATCTTAGCACTTGGATTTCTCCATCGGCGCCACAAACTCGGGTGGAGAACTTGCTCCTCATCAGCCTCTCCCAGAGAGTTTGTCAGGAAGGAGCTGGGAGATGTTTTCCCCGGTATCCCACAGCCCAGCAATGTTTGTTATGCAGAACTGCTCGTGCCGCTCTCCTGGGAACAACGCTGGGTCGGGAGATAAATCCTTCCCTCGGCTGCTCCGTGCCGGCTCCGTGCCGGAGTGGAGCGTTGGGATTGTGCCCCAGCGCCGGCTGATTTATGTCACCAAGCAACACAGCAGGAGCTGCAGTTTTCACAATCAAACACACAATTGACGCTGCATTTTTGGGTGCGTATTTGAGCAGCCGAGCTGGAAATTGCCTGTTGGAGTGGCCCAGGAGTTTGGCAGAGTCAGTGCCGCAGCCTCTGGAATCGGGGAATGTTTGAAGTCAACGTGCACCAACGCGATGCTACAAAGAGGGAAGCTCCTTTCCCTGCGTTTTTTCACCCCAAATTCTCTGTCTGCATCTACCTCCCTGCCTTAGTTCCCCCCTTGCATCCTCAATATCCATTTTCAGGGATGCGCTGGGACAGGAGCCACTCAACACCCTGGAGCTGCAGGCTCCTCCACGGGCTCGGGCCTTTCCCTCACAGCAATCCGACGGATCAACACTTCCCGGGAACTGCAGCAATGAATTTTTCATAGGAGCAAGGAAATCTGAGCCCCGGTTTGGTTGTTTTATTAAACACACAACAGGGATCCTCTGGGGCAGCCGTGGCGGGCGGTGCCGGGGCTGTGATTGGCGTGGTGGATAACGCGGCTCTACGGATGTTAATCCCTAATTTGCTGCAGAGCTTCGCCCCGGGGACGTCGCACTCGGAAAAGAGGAGATTTGCTCTGGTTCAGAACCTCGGGAGAGGCCCACCCCGCTGGAGAGGGGAGGAGAGTTGGGATAACTCAATAATCCTCGTGCGTTTGCACCCAAAGGTGTGGGGAAGCCTCCAGGCCTGGTGCCGAAAGGAAAAGGGGATGGGTGAACCCCACCATATCCCCGTTCTCTTCCCAAAGGGATGTGCAGCAACTCGGGCCCAAGCACAGGCTGCCATTCCATGGAATTGTTGGTAATTTTTCTGGTTTCCTAGTGCAAAAGCTCCATTTTAATTGAAGGGGAGGATTAGAGGTGGCAGATGAGAAACAGCAATCTTGGCCACTAATTAAAATTAAACTTCTCCTCTGGAAAACTTTGGCACCCACGTGACTTCAAATGGTTGCACTGTGATCAGTGCAAATATTCCCAAATATTCCCATTGCTCTGCAGGGAGAGGGGCTGCCGTGACCAAAAATGGGGTTTTATCCAAAATGAGGCATAATCTTGTTCGCCACACCCAGAAACTTCCAGAAAATCCTCGTCTCCAGCAGAAAATGTGAGGCTGAAACCTGCCCAGAGCCACAGCACTCAGGGGAAGGAGGGGGAAATCTGGATTTGGTGCTGTGGATGTTTTTTGGAGAGAGCTGGAGTTGCAAATGTTGGTGTATAAACATTAAGAGCATCGCTGCAGGATGATCCCAAATCCCCGTGTCCCTGAAGAGGTGACGATGCTCTAGGAGGCAGGAGCAGTGAATCCCATCCCATGGAAGCAAGAGGAATGAAGGAAAGGGAGCCGCCCCAAAACCTGCAGTGATGCCAGGGATCTCTGGAGATGAAGCTGAAGTAGTGCTTTTCCAGCTGGGAACGTGCTGTGGTCCATCTATTCCTCTCTGGATGCCAAAATGGGACCCTGCCTGTCTCGCTGTGGATGCACAACTCCACTCAGCAGCACTTTCTGGGACTCCAGGACCTGCATCATAACCATCCGTGGCCGCTTTCCCTTCCACTCCCGTGGGAAGCTCAGCCCAGCCTTTCTCACGGCTCATTTCCAGCTCTCTGATTTTCCCTTTAATCAACTTCAGGTGGGAAAAGCCCCGAGCTGAGTGCTCAGGGTCAAAGTAATGTGAAAATTGGTGGGGTTTGCCTTAAATCCCATGATCAGGGAGTCACTCAGGAGCCCGGCTTTTATTAAAAAGCAGAGTCGGTGACTTCGGCAGGAATAAGCTTGGAAAGAGGAACTGCAGAAGGTCAGGGAGGAGGTGGGGAATGAAAACCACCCACCAGAGGAGCTGGAGATGGGTGTGGACTTCTTAAAATCATGGATCACTCCTGATACTTCCCAGACAACCTGAGCCACTGTTTGTGCCTCCAAAAATAGAAATGTGTAGGGAAGAGCCAGACTGCTCCTGGAATAACTCTGACGTGCCCCATTTGTAGCGGGTTTTTAAGTTCAGTGGGTTTTTTTCTCCTCCTGGCAGAATGTAGGAGACTTGCAGAGCTCCTAGAATATAAATATCCATAGGGAATTGCTTCCTTTCCCGGGCTGCTCCGGGGGTGGCCGTTCCTTGCAGTGATTTTTGCTCCCTTAGACACGCAACATCCATGGGCTGCCCTTCTCCATCCTCATCCCAGGGATGTCAGCTCCTCTGACAGCTGTCAGTCCCATCCAGCTCCGAAGGAGCGCTCCCGGAGCACGGACTCCCTGGGGATTTATGGAATTCCTCACCGGGGCCTGGGAGCACAAACGCCCGTTGCCATCACCCAGCCCATGATGGATCTGCCGGAGTCTGAAGGAATCAGCAGGGATGTTTTCCATGCCAGGGGCTGACGTGGCACACGGGGGACTAATGGGAATATTTTGGGATGTAGTTCTGGTAAGTGCTGCCAATCCCATTCCCCACTCCCCATCCCAGACAGGCTTCTGCGCTGGATATCCCACGCTCAGATCCTGGCTGATGGAAATCCTTCTATTTTATTTAATTTCATTTAGTTTTATTTTATATTTTATTTTATGTTTTATGTTTTATGTTTTATGTTTTATGTTTTATATATATTATTTATTTTATTTTATTTTATTTTTTATGTTTTATATATATATTATTTATTTTATTTTATTTTATTTTATTTTATTTTATTTTATTCTAATCCCACATGGGTTTTTCATTATTTCTGGGTATACCCCGATCTCCCTGGGCCCGTTGGCTGCTGGTGAGGGATCCTGTGGGATCTGGATGCTGCAGAAGCAAAGCCCCACCACCCTCCTCCCTGACTCAGCATCTTCACCTTGTGCTGTTCGAGCCACAGCAGTCACCAAAAGTCAGGAAGAAATTCCCTCTCCATTGTCCCACATACGGGGATACACCTGTCCTCTCAAAGCTGCTGGAAAATGCCCTTTGGTGGGGAAGCACCCCCTTAACTTCAGATTTGGGGTCCAGCACCCCCCTGGCATAAATAAACCAAACAAAAATTGCCAGCACTCCCCTGGAATAAATAAAAATATTTATGTTTATACAGAATAAACATAAATAAAGAAGGAATTCATTTTATTCTTGGAAGTTTGGAAAGCTTTGGGAAGAAGTTGATGGTGGTGGAGAAAGTGCTGGGAATTCAGTTATTTGGTGGGGCGTGATCTGTCCAGAGGGACTGCTCTGTGCCTCCTGGAGGAGCTGGACACGCTGCGTGGCATTTTAAGAATGAGTGGCTAAATCAAGGTGGGCAATGCCCGTCTCCAGCCCCGATGGGAAGGCGGATCCATCGCCACCACCTCCCAGTGAAGGGCACCATCGCTTCCCCGTCCTCTCTCCAGGACAGTGGCACCAGCTCCCGGGGGTCTCCCAGTATGACACTGGTTGTGTGGAGCTTTCAGCACCCCAGGATGAAAATAAAAATGCTGAAACCAGGATATTTCACAGAAAGCTTTCGTGAGCTTCATATGCTCCCTGCTCACAGCCACCTGCTTCCAGATGGCCGGGACGCATTCCCATCTGGGATGGGAAACTGCCCGACTCTCGGATTTCCTCCTCAACACGCAGCTGGGGATAAGGCTGGATCCCACCCGCTGCTCCAGAGGGCAAAACTAAACTGTTCATTTACTGACTGAAGGATTTAATGCCAGGAAGTGGTCACAACCCTGAGCCTGACAGAATTCCAGAGGTCTGGACAATGTTCTTGGGCATGTGGTGACTCTTGGGGTGTCCTGGGCAGGGCTGGGAGCTGCACTCAGTCCTGGTGGGTCCCATCCAGCTCAGGACGTTCTGTGATTCTGGAATGTCTCCTGTGCCCTGAGAAGCTGGGAAAAAGGAGATTTTGGGGCTTTGACTGGAGAGCCACGTCCTCAGCGAGCCTGTCCGTCATCCCTGTGATCCAGAGCAGAGTCTTTAATAACTGGAGAGGACAAAGAGCGGCGCTTGTTGTCGGAGGCGTGCAGAGAAAGGCTGGGGCTGTATCAATTAAGATAAGAGCCCTGTCTGAGGCAGCTCACAAAGCCAAGGAAATGCCTTTAACCTCTCCTTTCCTCGCCTTGGAGGCTCCCGATCCGAGCTGTGGTGTCTCACCAGCTGTGACCCTCCCCAGACTGTGGCTCCTAATGAATTGCCAGCTTTATTTACTCATTTATTTACCCAGTTTTCCTTCCTGGGCACGAGTGGGCCCTGGGAGCTGCGAGGATGTGGGATGAAACCTCTGCTGGAGGCTTCTCCCTCAGCAGGGCTTTTGTGGCACTGTTTGGTGACAGCAAGTGTGGCTTGTCACAAGTGTCCCCTCCAACACCTCGCTTCCCCCGTCTCAGAGCAGCATCCCATTGGGGTGGAGCTCTGGGGTGCAATTTCTCGTGGATTTGGTGACAGAGACTCGCCTGGCTCAGCGGCTCAGGGCCACCGTGGAGTGACACATCCTCGTCCTCCATCTGGGGACACGCCAAGCTGTTGATTGAATTCTGTTTTGATAAAAACCTCTTGTGTGAAAGACAAACTGCACCTGCCCGGGTGGTTTTGTCCCCAGTCACCCCAGCGGGGCTGGAATCACTGCCATGAGCTCAGCCTTTAAAATCGAGTCAGAAATGATGTTTGGTCCCCGTTTCAGCCCCAGACCCTCCCGACACTGCTCTGCTCTGTGATCAGTGAGGAAAAGGGATGGTCCATCTGTTAAGAGCTTCTCTGTCCAGGAGTCCTGAGCTCAGAGCGACGCCAGGAATTTCAATTATTCCTGCAGTTCTTGCTGAGGACAAACCAGCTCAGCCGTGCAGCGTGGCCGTGCTCCGCAGCCCAGATTTTAATTGGGAAAAGCCAGGTTTGGGGCTGTCGGGCATGTCTGGGAGCACGCCAGGCTGCTCAGGAGTCCGGCGCCGTGACGGCTCCGTCCCGGAGCAGGCTCAGGGATTTCAGCTCCTTCTGGCCCAGTGCTGCTGTAAATCTTCCCTGGATTTCAAGCCCTGACCCAAAATGAGCTGAGGAAGTTTAATGCATAATTGAAATAAAATTTCTATTTCCTCTTTGGATTATCTTACAAAATTTTAATTTCACAGAAAAGTCATTACTTCGTTTGTTTTGCTAATCCTTTGGATCGGCTCCGTACGGAGGATGATCTGGAGCATTATTAGAGTCCCTAATAAGATCTCATTTCGTCCTCACTCGGTAAAGTCTGAACAAACAACGTGGAGCTGCTTCTTCAACCGTGCTTTGGACACACCGGGCTGGAAGCAGAGGCATCCCAGGTTTTGCTGCTCCTCATCCCAGCAGGTTTGTGGTGCTGCGGCCCTGGGATGGGACAGCTGCCGGGTGTTTGGGCAGCCACTGAGCCAGGAACCCCCAAAACCCACCATGAAAAGCAGCTTTGCCAGGCAAGAGCTGGTTCCCGAGAGGAGCAGCAATAGGAAAAGGTGTCTGAGCTGGAGGAGGAGAGGAGGAGAGTGGGGGAAGCTCAAGCAAGGCCACAAAGGAGATGGTTGGATGAAGCCTTCCAGAGACGTTCCTGGAAGCTCCCTCCATCCCAGAAGTGAATAAAATTCCCAGGCTTGGCTGTGTCCTACACCCCCTCCTTCTCCCAAACAACCCAGCAGGAGCAGCAAACTGTGTCCTTATTCCAGGGACAGATAGAAAAGTGCTCCCAGCTGGGGCCATGGGGTCTCCATCAGGGTGGGAAGGGCGGAGGGGACCTCTCCATCCCCCCAGTGCCCTCCTACTCCTCCCTTTCCCCTCCCAGGAAGCCCAGCTTTGAGTGCAGCCAGAGGCCAGCCAGGAGCAAGGGGAAAGGTGAAGATCCTGCAAAGGCTGGAGCCCCTCTCCCATGGAGCCAGGCTGGACAGCTGGGGGTGCTCACCTGGAAAAGGCTCCAGGGAGATCCCAGAGCCCCTTGCAGGGCCTAAAGGGGCACCAGGAGGGCTGGAGAGGGACTGGGGACAAGGGATGGAGGGACAGGACACAGGAAATGACTTCCCACTGCCAGAGGGCAGGGCTGGATGGGATATTGGGAAGGAATTGTTCCCTGTGAGGGTGGGCAGGCCCTGGCACAGGGTGCCCAGAGCAGCTGTGGCTGCCCCTGGATCCCTGGCAGTGCCCAAGGCCAGGCTGGACGGGGTTTGGATCCCCCTGGGACAGTGGAAGGTGTCTCTGCCCACGGCAGGGGGTGGCACTGGATGGATTTAAGATCCCTTTTCTAACAACCCAAACCTTTCTGTGATCCTGATTCCCTGACCAGAAAGGGAGGACAAGCCCAGGCAGAGCCCGGGGACCGTTCCTGCCCGGGGTCTGGGGGGTTCTATGGGATCACAGCTCTCACTAGTGGCTTCTCCCGAACGCCTGCTGGATACCTGGAATTCTGCATCCTGGAATCTGGGGGACCACAGGCCTGCTTTCCTCTGCCCCGGGGTGCACAGGGATGCCGCGCAGAGCAGGAACACAGGAATCCCATCCCACCACGCCTTAACTTTGCAAAGTGCTCCCCAAAAAGTCCCTTTTGTGCCCATTTCCAACCCAAGAGATGCCCAAACCTCCCAGGACAAGATCTGACCCTGGTCTTGCAGAGATCCCCCTGGGAAAGAGGCGCCTGCCCACTAAATAACAGTTAAAGGATGTCCTGGGAGGGCTGGGTTTGCAGATCCTCTGGAATATCAGCCCAGTGTTTGCTGAGTTACTCTCACAGCGGGGTCTGTTTCCAGAGGTGGTAATAAAATACACAAAATACACTGCGAGGGAGACCTGGGGAGCTTCGAGTGCCTCTGAAAGGTTAAACTGGCAGCTGGTTCTAAGAGGAATCGGCAGAAAATTCCCAGCATTTCATTGATCAGCACCAAAATAGTTGCTCCTGCTTTGTACAGTACCTCTCGGATGGTTTAAGCCTCCGAAATCCCCCCAAATCCATCACTTTTTAGGTAATTACTGCTCCATTACACCGAGTTTACTGTGATCTATTTGCAGTCATGGAATGAATTATCCCTTACGAGGGAAAAAAAAAAGCCTAGGTTTGGGGGAGCGGGGAGAGAAGGGAATAAAGAGCAGAAAATAAAATCAATTCATGGCTCCATTAACACCCAACCACAAAGCTCCTCGCCACAGTCCATCCCTGTACCTACAGCTCCTGGGCAGCCAGCAAAGAGCCTAAAAAACAATTACAGAACAGAATTAAAATCACCTTTTTAAGCGAAAGTTCTCGAGACGCCTCCCCGCGAAGATTTAATCAGGCGGGTATTGAGTGCCAGGGCGATAATTGATTATTAAATCACTATAAATACACATCTGTACACGGCTCCAGTCCAATTTCCCCTCCGCAATAAATATTTCTCGGGGTGTTTATTTAATCCACGCCTGCCCACGTGAATTTCGGTGATGGATCTTCGGCTGCCTGGATGCAAAACAGAGCCTGGGCAACGCCGCCATCCATCAGCCACTAAGTTGCTGTTAATAACATTCCCCAGGGGGAAGTTCCAGGCAAACAGTTATGAATTTAGTGATAGGGAGCCTCAATCTTCTATTTAAAGAGAAAAGGTGAAGAGGAGTGCAAGGAGAAGGCACTGGGCTGGGCAAGGATGGAGGGAAAATTTCTTGATGTATTTGGGGTTGAAATAGATCCTGAAATGGCATTTTCTGTGCTTTCCTTTGCTTTTTAGGGCAATCAGTCACAAACCTGTGGTTCCCCTTGCCTTGCCTCTCACTGGGGAGAGGATTTGGGGAGAGAGGGAAGGGTAGCTCATGAGGAAAGAGACTCCAAATGGCTCTAATTCGTTCAGTCAAGCCCCAAAAGTGCAGAAATTACAAGGAAAAATGAGCATCCAGCAGGGGCAAAAGGCTCAAAGGGCGACGGGGATAATAAAAACCATAAATAATCAAAAAATCCCTTTCTCCTTCGAAGTCCAGCCCAAGAGTTTCATTCCCAGAGGTTCTGGCCTATGACTTGGAAATGAGGTTTTCATGGATCTTGGCTTTCCAAATGGGTTAAAAATGTCATGGTTTTGCCATGGAGCCAAAGGAGGGGATCTGCACAGCCAGGGGGCTGATGGACAACAGCTCTGGAGATGCTTCCATCCCTCCTCCCACCCATCCCTCCTCCCATCCATCCTTCCTTCCATCCTTCCATCCTTCCTCCCATCCCTCCATCCTCCCATCCTCCCATCCTCCCATCTATCCTCCCATCCTTCCATCCTTCCATCCTCCCATCCATCCTTCCTTCCTTCCATCCTTCCATCCTTCCTCCCATCCCTCCATCCTCCCATCCTCCCATCCTCCCATCTATCCTCCCATCCTTCCATCCTTCCATCCTCCCATCCATCCTTCCTTCCTTCCATCCTTCCATCCTTCCTCCCATCCCTCCATCCTCCCATCCTCCCATCCTCCCATCTATCCTCCCATCCTTCCATCCTTCCATCCTCCCATCCATCCTTCCTTCCTTCCATCCTTCCATCCTTCCTCCCATCCCTCCATCCTCCCATCCTCCCATNTCCCACCCTCCCATCCTTCCTCCCACCCTTCCATCCCCGTGTTCCTGTGTAGGGTTTCCTCCCTTCTCTTCCTCTTTTAACTGAGATCAGAATTTAACGAGGCCAAAATAAGCCCTAAATGAGGAGATTTTCGAGGATGTTTGAAGGTCTAATGAGAACAGGGAATGATGCATAATTAAACACACGGAGAATCCACAGCAAATCCCAGGGAAGGGGAGGGAGGGGCTCTGCCCCGGCCACACCCAAGGCTGTACCCCACCTCTGCCATGCCCCCCATTTATCTGTCCTAAAAATGAGCAATTTTCTAAAAGTTCCTTTAAAAAGCCCTAAAATCTGCATTTTCCAAGAAGAAAAGTGAGGCATGGGGTTTCTGGGATCACTGATGTCCATCAGACCCCTGGAAACTCCTGAAGTTGAAGGGAAGCAGGGAAACTCCCCTGTTGTACTTAGGGTTGAAATGCATAGTGAAAAAAAACATTTTCCTTTGATTTTCCAGGGCTTCCAAACTTTCCCAAGGAGTTGCCCAAGCTGGGTTGACCAACAACTCCAGACGAACAATCCCCAGCACCAGGAGGAAGCAGCCTAGAGGATATTTTGGGATAATCCACCTTCTTTTCCCTTTGTTTATCAGTGTCTCCTGACAGGGAGCTGCAAAACTTATCATGGAAGATTCCCAGCATCCCACAACTATGGAGAGGTAGCTCTGAAGGGAAAATGGGATGCTTTATTCAGATTTTTTTTCCTTTGAAAGGTATTTCTCAGGATTATTTCACCTCCATCCCAGCTGCACCCACGCATGGATAAATCACAGCTCTGCTGTCACTTTTTGAAAAGATAAATGTTTCCGCTCCCGGGATATTTATTCCTTTTTGCTCTCATTTGACAGACAAATCACATCATCCCAGGATTTCCCTGGCAAACTTTGGAGCAGCCAACTTGCCCCCAGGGATTTATTTCACTATTAGACTGTCTTCTTTTGGAGGGGGATGTGGAATTTTGGGCCAACCTGATGGGTTTTGCGAACAGGCTGAGATTCATCACGGGGTTTTACATTGCCTGGATTGACTGATTTTAGTTACACGTTCAACAGAGGTGGGAATGTGGTGGGGATAGGGCTGGGATGGGAGAGCAGGGGTCTCCTGGCTGCAGCTTTCCAGGTATAAAAGAAGGTGGAGATGACTTTCCACCTCTGGTGGTCCTTTGAAATCCAACGTCATCGATATCTACAACTTCCTCCTAAGGGGATTGGAGAGGCAGCTCCGATCTCTGCTCCCCGTGACAGGGATAGGACCTAAAGGAACAGCTGGAGCTGGGCCAGGGGAGGGGTAGGATGGATTTTGGGAAAAGGTTCTTCCCCCAGAGGGTGCTGGGCACTGCCCAGGCTCCCCAGGGAATGGGCACGGCCCCGAGGCTGCCAGAGCTCCAGGAGCGCTTGGGCAGCGCTGCCAGGGATGGGATTGTTGGGGTGTCTCTGCTGGGCCAGGAGATCCTTGTGGATCACTTCCAAATCAGGATGCTCCATGATTCTCTGACTTCCTAGAAGAGGAACCCCCCATATCTGCAGCTGCAAAAGCCCATTTTCCCTCTGACAACTCCAAAATTAGGGATTGTCTCATTAAATAGCCTGTGCAAAATGAAGGATTTATGGAATAGTGCATAAAATCCTGACGTGCCAGGCTGCTCCTCCATGTCTGGATATCCCTGCTTTCCCCTAAACACAAAGGAGATTTTGGAGCCAACACCATTTGCTGTAAGAGCAGGGTGGTAGAAAAGAAGCAGAATCCTCTAATGGCTCAGAGATGTTTTCCAGACCTTAATAACTGCGGGCTCACAACAACTCAGCAAGAACCAGGGACTGTAATTGTCCCCATTTGCAGGAGGAAGAAAAATAGATCCACACGAATCAAATGAGGGGCTGAGTAAAGTCTTATCAGGAGCTGGGGGAGCTCTCCATTACCTGACGTCTTAAAATCAGCACTGGATCTCTTTATATCAATCATACTCTGCCTCTGCCAGGATGAAGAAGTGGCTGGGTTAAAAAAAGGCTCTTTGCCTTTCTCCCTCCTTCCCTTTCTTCAGGAATGTGCTTCTCCCCTGAAAAATGAGGAAAGTTCACTTTTCTTCACGCAGCTCCAGCCAGACTTTGCGAGATTGGTCCTGATTTTTTCAAGGACATTCCCAAGGAAGAAGAAATGGGCCAGAATTGCAGGCACCAGGCTCCAAACCCTCCCGTGTGAGAACAATCCCGGGATGTTGCAAGCAGCTTTGGCTTGATGGGAAACAAATCAGATCTTCAGGCATGATTTTTTTCTCCAAATGTTTTGGGATGGGGGCAGATTTTTCCTGGTTTCCCCAGTGTGCCCCCTTCCCACACATCCTGATCCACTAAAGCACTGACATGAATCCAAAAGATGAGGAAAGGAATTTGGGAATTCAGGGGTGTAAGTGTGCAGGGACACCTTCCACTATCCCAGGTGGCTCCAAACTGCATCCAGCCTGGCCTTGAACACTTCCAGGGATGGGGCAGCCACAGCTTGTCTGGGCAACCTCTTCCAGTGCATGTGGAACACGAGGCAAACCAGCCGCTCCTTTCCCAAATTGTTGAACGTGGAGTAGGGAAGCTGAGAGAGATTAGAGCCTGGCACGTAAATCCCAGCATGGATTCCATATCCAGCCGGTGCTGCCAAGGGTTTCTGTTTGCAAATTGCCTGCAAACAGATTGGAGAAGTCCCCACCATATTCCTCGTTTGAAAATTTTTGCGAATTTCTTCACGGTCTGAGGATCAGTTAGAGTCCGAAATGTGATTATGGAATCTACAATTCCCAGTTGCACAACTCCTGCTGACCGAGCCGCAGCCTTTTGATGTTTCTGCACCAGAAATACACAAGAAAGGAGTCCTAAAGTCAGTTTTAAAGCTGGAAGGAAGCAAAATCATCCAGCTGGACTTCCAAAAGCTCTGTTGATTGCTCAAACTTCCCAAAAAATGCAACTTTTTAGGAAAAGCCAGTGCTTGGATTCAGCACCTTGAAGTGGTGAAGACTTCACTGCCTTCCACAGCTGGCTGAACTGAGGTTTAATTCCCCTCCTGTTTAATTTGTATCTGAGCATTTCTAATTCACATTCAGCTCTTGTCACGCCTTTGCTGAAGGTCCCTTGGCTCTCCAGAGCTTCTCCCAATGGACCAATGATTATCCACCATTCCAGGTGCTGCACTTGGATTTTCCAGAGCCGGGACCCTTCATCTGTAATTTTGGGTTCCCAATCAAACCAAGCTTGCGTTCAAAGCAAGGGACCACCTCTGCTAAAACCCAGCTGGCCCACCACAAACCGGGAATTTTGTGATCAAGGAGAGGCTTTGAAACGTCCCTGGCAGGGCAGATCCGAAGGAAAAGTTTGTTTTCTGGGAGAATTCACTCCGGCAGAGCTCGGCTGGCTCTGTTCAAGGTGAGTGAGCACAAAAGGGTCAAGATGCAGCTGTCTTTGGAATTAGAATAAATTATCCTCTTTCAGATGCCTCCTTAATAGCTCTGCTCTGCCGGATCCTGCTCCGACCACACGCAGCTCAGCTCGGAGGTGAGCTGAGACTGCTCCTAATGATCAGCTCATTACATCCATGAATTATGCACACAGCCAGGTTATGCAAAACAGGCCTGGTGTTATTATTAAGCTCCTGACACCAGCCCAGCAGCTGGAGGCTCCCTGGCTGCCATCCTTGACTCCTGGTGAACATGCTGGCCCATATTGCCTCCGTGCGACTCCGTGCTCTTCCGTCTGTCTGCGCATCCTCACCTGTTTGTTTTTTGCTGTCTCAGGCACCTTTTGTTACGAGCTTGTTCAGCCTCCCACAGGAGACTGGCATGTCCCATGCCGGGGTCACAAATCAGGGCAAAAATGCATTAAAACTTCACGTAGACTTTGGGTTTAAGGAATTAAAGCTATTCGCTAAGCTCGCGGGGGAAAAGTGCTGGGCATGGCACAAACTGGGATATCTGGTCCTTCCAGCCATGGATTTCCAGTCCAAACTCTCCTGTGCCCCTGCTGCCTTATCTCTTCAAGCCTTTGCACTTCTCTGGGAGACACTGCCCATGCTCCAAGCTCGGATCCTGCCTGTGCCATGCTCTTCCAGCTCTTCCCAGGAGGCGCGGATACTGCAGGAACTTCTACACGCTGCTGTCCAATTATTATTAAATATGAGATAATNGGGAGGGAGGGAGGGAGGGGACACATCTGGTGCTTTGAGGAACTTGGTTTGAAGCTTGGAGCTTCTCCCTCTCAACTTCTCACTGGATTGTGCACGAAGAGCTTATGGAGGAACCTCTGGATTGACCACACAGAGGGGACCTCTGACACTTTGGGAACCATGTGTTTCATTTATCTGTCACCTTTGTTTACTCTCATTTGTATACTTAACTAATGTGACTTGACACAATAAGGGCATGACCACGAGAAGCAAAAGACATTGCTTAAATATTTCATAAAATGCTTAAAAAAAAATAGGCATGAGAGAATAAAGTCCAGGCTCCTTGGTCCTGCTCGTTTTTATTAGAAAGAAAGGAGTTTGGGGGAAATCACCATCATTACCTCAGATTCTGCATGAATGCCTAATAAAACTCCTAAGGATATGTGAAATACCCGTGCGTTCACTAATGGGAATTGATTCAGCATTTGATCCATTTTTAAGCAGATTTAATGACGTTTCCTTGTCTGCGTCTCCCCGTGGTTCATTATTCCATTAAGTGCCATTTAGGCTGGGTGATGTGTGTACAAGGGAACAGCTTGCGATGGCTTTTGTTGAACAAAGCCCTCCCCGGCGCTCCCGCGGGCTCCGGCGAGCGACAGGTCCCATCCCAGCACGGCGAGCGACAGGTCCCATCCCAGCACGGTGGCCGCCACTGGNCGCTGCTGTCCAATTATTATTAAATATGAGATAAATAATAACAATAAATATTTTAATATATTTAATAATATTTAATATTATTGAATATGCTGTTTTCTTGGCTCTGCTCAGTGCACACTCAGTGCTTAAATGACATTGGAGAGTGTGGATAAGAGAGAGAGAGGAAAAGAAGGGGGAGGGAGGGAGGGAGGGGACACATCTGGTGCTTTGAGGAACTTGGTTTGAAGCTTGGAGCTTCTCCCTCTCAACTTCTCACAGGGTTGTGCACGAAGAGCTCATTGAGGAACCTCTGGATTGACCACACAGAGGGGACCTCTGACACTTTGGGAACCATGTGTTTCATTTATCTGTCACCTTTGTTTACTCTCATTTGTATACTTAACTAATGTGACTTGACACAATAAGGGCATGACCACGAGAAGCAAAAGACATTGCTTAAATATTTCATAAAATGCTTAAAAAAAAAAAAGAGGCATGAGAGAATAAAGTCCAGGCTCCTTGGTCCTGCTCGTTTTTATTAGAAAGAAAGGAGTTTGGGGGAAATCACCATCATTACCTCAGATTCTGCATGAATGCCTAATAAAACTCCTAAGGATATGTGAAATACCCGTGCGTTCACTAATGGGAATTGATTCAGCATTTGATCCATTTTTAAGCAGATTTAATGACGTTTCCTTGTCTGCGTCTCCCCGTGGTTCATTATTCCATTAAGTGCCATTTAGGCTGGGTGATGTGTGTAGAAGGGAACAGCTTGCGATGGCTTTTGTTTAACAAAGCCCTCCCCGGCGCTCCCGCGGGCTCCGGCGAGCGACAGGTCCCATCCCAGCACGGTGGCCGCCACTGGAATCGCATGAAAGATACATGGGATCAGCTGGGAGTCAACTGGTTTTGGCAGCTGTGCTCCTCACTGATGGATTTGGGGCGGGATTAACAATTTAAACCCAGCCCTTGTGCTAGCATCTCCCTCTCTGATTAGCAGGGGCACTCCTGGAAGAGCTGCAGAGAAATTACCTTGGAATAACGTGGCAATCTGGAAGGGAAGATTTCCTGCTGGATTTGGGGTGTTCTGTTTTGCTCCTTGGGGTGCTCTGCAGGTTGCTGGGGCTCCAATGGCTCCTGGTCATCTCCCAGGGCTCGGCCCTGACCAAGAGCTGTGGGAGGAACCGCTGGGACGGGTCCGGCCTCGTCCCGTTCTCCAGCTGATCAAGTTCAGTCTTCCAAGGAGTTCAGCTGGATCTGAACCCAACTGCTTTGCCTTTTAGGCCCTTTCCTTTGTCTCCCAGTCTAAATTTAGCTGCTGTTCAATCGTGGCCTTTTAACTTCAGCCATTATTCCTCCTTTGTTTCTCTTCCCTGACGTATTTATAGAGAGCAGCCGGGCCCCTCTCACTCTTTGCCTGGCAAGGCTGGAGGAGCCCGGCTCTGATCCTTCCCTCTCCCAGGACTGCTCTCCCTTTTCAAGGACAAGAAGGTTGCTCTTTGTAGCAGCTGTTCCAGGGCCACTCCAGCCTTTTCCAGCAGTGGATATTAAAAGTGTCCTCGGGGTGTCGGAGACAATCTCACCTGGGGCTGGCACACCAGCAGGAATCCTTCGCCATCCTGACTGGAAATCGCTCCTTCCAGATGTTCCTGGAAGAAAATGCTGCAAGAAGTGAGGGCTGCAAGTGGATTTTCTTTTCTTTTCCAGCCATACCACTCTGCAAGGAGGACACTGAGGGGCTGGAGCGTGTCTAGGGCAGGGAACAGAGCTGGGAAGGGGCTGGAGCTTGTCTAGGGCAGGGAACGGAGCTGGGAAGGGGCTGGAGCCCCAGGAGCGGCTGAGGGAGCTGGGAAAGGGGCTCAGCCTGGAGCAAAGGAGGCTCAGGGGGGCCCTTGTGGCTCTGCACAACTCCCTGACAGGAGGGGGCAGCCGGGGGGGTCGGGCTCTGCTCCCAGGGAACAGGGACAGGAGGAGAGGGAACGGCCTCAGGCTGGGCCAGGGGAGGTTTAGTGGAATATTAAGGAAAATTTCTTCCTGGAAAGGGCTGCCCAGCCCTGGCACAGCTGCCCCGGGCAGTGGTGGATTCCCCATCCCTGGAGGGATTTAAAAGCCGTGTGGATGTGGCACCTGGGGACTTGGGTTAAAGGTGGACTTGACCATTTCAGGTCAGCCCTTGGACTCAGTGATGTCAGGGAGCTTTTCCAGCCGAACGATTCAATGATTCTGTGATTCCAGCTGTCCCACGGGGCACTGACCTCCCAGACAGCTCCACACCTCACCTGGCACTTGGGATGAGCAGGTACCAGGGCCCAAACTGTCCCCTCATTCCAGCTTCTCCGAGCCAGACCTAATGTGCCCACCTCACCTCCTTACACAGCCTCCCCAGGCGGACCCTGCCCAAACCTGCCCAGAAAGCTCCTCCCGGGGCTGCTGGCTCCCGGTGGCGCTGGAATAAAGGAGAAGGAATGGCCGTGCATCTGCTCTGAGTTCAGCAGCACTCAGGCCACTGAAATGCAGAGTTAATTGGAAATGCTCAGTGACTGGAGCCGGGGGGTGCTGGAAAACCTGCCATGGAAATGTTTGAGGTGACCCGACCCGGCCTCGTGTTCCAGTGCAGCCTTAGGACAGCACTGGTGCCACCATCAGCCACGCAGTGCCACTTAAAGGCAACATTTAAAGGCTCTGTGGAGATTCCTGACTCGATTTGATGCTACAGCCAGTGGCACACATCCTCAGCCTCAGCTCACCCCAGCCAGAAATGCACTCACACATCCCCACACAGGCTGGGCTTGCTCTGCGTGGTGCGGAATAGGAGGGAAAAAGAAAATCAATATCACGCAAAATAAAGGCATTTTCAAAAATAAACCGAGCCATGATTCACTTTATTTCAAAGCCTGTGCCCACAGCCCGCGTGTGTAACCTGCTGGCAAAGCCGAGCAGAGAGCAGAGCTGGATCCTGGCCAGTAATTACAGTGATCAGGAGAATTGAAATGTTTTGCAAAGCTTGCTTGGCTTTTATAGGTGAGCTGCGGAACAAGACAGCTTGGAAGTCTCCTTGCCTTTAACAAAGATGCCATTTCATTATTCAAATGAGCAGGTACCGTGGAGTGGTGATTACACAGCTGGTATCTGCCTTTCCCTGAGACTCCAGCTCTTTGGGGGATTGTGCTGTCTGATTCCGAGGGAAAATGGGAATAGCAGGGCAGATGATTGCTCCTCAGGTGGTCTGTGCTGGGTGGATGTGGTATCTCCCTCCTGAATGCTTCCAAATTCCATGCTAGAGGAATTCAGGCTGCACAGAGAGCGGGGATGGCCCCCCAGAGCTCTCCAAAATGTCTGGCAGGAGGTTGGTGGCATGCAGCAAATGGGAAACTGAGGCAGGGAGAGACGAATCCTGTTTGGAGCTGACCCAGCCAAGAAATTGGATGAGGGACAGTTGGATAGATCAGTCTGGGCTGGTCAGGTCTGTCTGCAGGGACCAGAGGGATGGTGCCAGACCTGGGGCGTTAGTGCCCCTGTGCCTGCCCTCACCTCTATCGAGCAGCATCACAGCAGCAACTGAAAAAAAAGAGAGAAAAAAAATGAAAAGGAAACGTTATTTAGGAGAAATAGCGTTAAAAAAGAATCACTTCTTCTCCTTAAGTAACGGCAGCAGAGTCTGAATCCTGCTCATCATTTCAAAGTGCTGACTCATTTACCACTCGAAATGAATTGAGGGCTGTTAAAGGGTTTATAGAAGATTTCATTAAATATGGATTGAGCCAGCTTAAGATGGAAATTGTTATAAAAGCTGGCACCGGCTCCGAGAGCCAAATGGTTCCGTTTATTACGGAGATATTTTACTGCTGCCTCTGGCCCGAGCCCCGCGGCGGCCGCGGAATGGCAAAACACAGCGGCGTGGGAACGGAGCTGCTGTATTCCAGAGTGGGAATGGAGCTGCTGTATTCCAGAGTGGGAATGGAGCTGTGACATTCCAGAGTGGGAACGGAGCTGCTGTGTTCCAGAGTGGGAATGGAGCTGTGAGATTCCAGAGTGGGAATGGAGCTGTCACATTCCAGAGTGGGAATGGAGCTGCTGTATTCCAGAGTGGGAATGGAGCTGTGACATTCCAGAGTGGGAACGGAGCTGCTGTATTCCAGAGTAGGAATGGAGCTGTGACATTCCAGAGTGGGAATGGAGCTGTGACATTCCAGAGTGGGAGCGGAGCTGTGACATTCCAGAGTGGGAATGGAGCTGCTGTATTCCAGAGTGGGAATGGAGCTGTCACATTCCAGAGTGGGAATGGAGCTGTCAAAATCCAGAGTGGGAATGGAGCTGCTGTATTCCAGAGTGGAAGCAGATCTGATGTGTCCAGGTGGCCCTTTTCCCTGCAGGGCTGTTGTTGGTCCAAACCACAGGGCCGATGTCACTGAATCCCAGCATCCCAGCATCCCAGCATCCCAGCATCCCAGCATCCCAGCATTCCAGCATCCCAGCATCTCAGAATCGCAGAATGGTTTGGGTTGGAAGGAACCTTAAAGCCAATCTCTTCCCCCTGCCTTGGCCAGGGACACCTTCTGCTATCCCAGGTTCCTCCAAACCCCTTCCCACCTCAGCCAGGATGGGGCAGAGATGGAGATGAGCTTCCCTGTGCCGCTCCAGCAGGAATGGGAAGGGCCAAGCCAAGCTCTTTGGTGTCATGAAGGATACAATGGACACCCTTCAAACCACATTTCTGGGCAAAGCCTACACTCTGTGCTGCACCTCCCACCAGCTCTGGGCCTCTCCTGGGCTTTGGGATCACCAGTAAATGGCTTGGGGCATGAGGCAGTGCCCAGCTCCCAGCTTCCCTGGAACAGCAGGGAGCTAAGCCATCCATGCCTTCACCCTTTGCTGGACCCAACCTGTCCTGGCCATTCCCAACACATCCTGGCTGTTCCCGACCCATCCTGGCCATTCCCAACCCGTCCTGGCCGTTCCCAACCCATCCTGGCCGTTCCCAACACATCCTGGCCGTTACCAACACATCCTGGCGTTCCCAACCTGTCCTGGCCGTTCCCAACACATCCTGGATGTTCCCGACCCATCCTGACCCTTCCCAACACATCCTGGCCATTCCCAGCTCTCCAGCTCCAGGCAGTGGGATGGTGGTGTGTGAATGAAAGGGTTTGTCAGGATCAGGACAGCGCTGATGTCCCCCCAGGAGAAGCACAGATGTGTTTGCCCTCCAACACGATCCCGACAATTAAAACACCTGTACCTGCATTTATCATACTGATGGGATGGAACACGCTCTGCTGCACCGAGGCTTTCCCAGTACATTATTCATGGGGGCTGATACATTAAAACTGTTTTCATCTCACTTTATAAATGAGTTTTGGAGGAGAGGGGCTGTGGGAAGACGAGGAAAAAATGCCTGTGGAGGCAGGACAGTGTCTGTCCATCCACCACTGCTGGAGTGGCATTTATCACATCCAGAGTATTTTATTTCACTTCATTTCAAAGTGAGGGATTCAGCAGGACTGAAATCTTCTGGCTGCAATATCCCCCATCAGCACAAAGCTGTGAACTTGAGCCACGTGTGAACCACGGCGCAGAACTTGGCCTTGAAGCTCACTGTAGAGTTTGGGAATAGTTTGGGGTGGAAGGACCTTCAAGTAGGTCAGAGCCACATCCACCACAAGTTATGGGACTCTTGACTTAGAGACAGCTGTGGGCAAAGTGACTTTTCAATGCCGAGGGTGAGGGGACGTCTGACAGGTGCCTGAGCCTTGAGAGCCGTGCCTGGAAATGCATCCAGAAGGAAGGCACTGATTTCCTGCTCACATCTGCTTGTTATCTCTGAGATCCCCAGGGGAACGGGGGAAAAATTCCAACCACACGCAGAGAGGTGAGGAAGAAGCTGGGGGAGGATTCCCCGGTGGAAGAAAGCAGGCAGTGCCACCTCCAGGCAGCAGGCAAGGGTGACAGCCTCCTCTGGAAGGTGAGGTGAGAAGGTGCCAGCCGGGCCTGGGGCCATGGGTACGACCCATATGTCCCACTCCGGATGTTCCAGAGGGGTGGTATCTCCTCAGGCTGGGCTGACACCTGGCTCTGCATCCCACCTCCTGCCTACAACGCGATCACTGAAGCTCCAGCTCTTTCATTCCCGACTTGTGTCCCTATTTTTGGCTGGTGACAAGGCTCACCACAGGCTGGTTGTGCTCACACCCCTTGCAAAGCCAGCACTGGTTCAGCAGCAGCTCGAAATGAACCCATCATCCCCAAAATTACCAAACCAGGCAAAATGTTGCCAGAAAGAGGGTGAGGGTGCAAGCCCCAACACTTTTGTTTCCTCTCCACAGGCCAGTGAAAAGGGGCTGGGTCCATTACTGACAGCACCAAACAATTCAGGATTCTCGTGGCTGATTTGCTCGGGTTGAGATGGTTATTTTTAAAACCTGGAACAAAATCAGTTGCTTCACCTTCGCTGAACCTCTTCTTTTTACAGCAGGGAGAGACAAGCTGAGCTGGTTGAATTTTCTTTTATTGGAGCCTTTTGATTTTTCTTGGACATCTACCTGGAACATTAAATGTCCTTTCTCTCCCTACAGTCCAGTTAATGCAACAAAATATGAGAATCCTTCAGCTTCTGTTATAGGAGAAAAACCCCTTCACTTTGTGGTGAGAAAAGATGAGGCACTTTTTCCCAGAAAGGTACAAGAATTTACAAGTAATACATCCCAAGATCCCCAAAACCGCAGCAGCAGCTCCCTGAATGAGGAGAGCAGCAGTTGCTGGGCTTTTGTTGCGGCTGGAAATGCTCAAACATCAGCCCCTTTGGATAAAGAAAAGGAGAATTTTGGCTCCATTTTCTTTCCTCACTCAGAAAGTCATGGTGTCTGTTTGCTGTGTCCTCCTGGGTGACCAGAGCTGGGTGACCAGAGTGACACCCCCATGTCCCCTCTCGGTGTCTGACCTTCAGGGATGGTCCTGGATGCAAATGGGGCCTCCTGCATCCTTGGTGCTCATCCCACCCTGCGGGTCCCTCCCTGCTGGCATCTGCAGGGACAGATGCTGCGGCCAAAGGGGTTTCCAGGCTGTTGGAGGGTGGCAGCAGTCCCTGCCGGGCTGGGTGGGACCTGCAGCACAAGGACAAGGTCTTTGGAAGCTGCCAGATGTGCAGCAGCATCACAGGGCAGGGGTGGAGTCTCTGCAGAGGTTTAAAAGCTGTGTGGAGGTGGCACTTGGGGACGTGGGTCAGTGGTGGCCTTGGCAGCTCTGGGGGAACAGCTGGATTCGATGACCTTAAAGGCTTTTCCCAACCTGATTCCACAATATGGGGCTGTGGCAGGAGGAAGGAATCGGGACCATCTGTGGGTGCAGGGGAAGGGAAAAGCTGAGAGCCAAAGGGGACAAAGTCCTTGCACAGGAAGGGTGAATGTCCCTTGTCACAGTCCCACAGTCTCCCCACCTCTGAGGCTGCACTGGGGCCTTTCCTTGGAAATCCCTTTAAAATTAAAGCCTCAGACCTTTCCTCAGAAATCCCTTTAGAGCACATGGGGTCTCATAACAGATGTCTTCCCCACGACAGGCATTAGGCCTTTCCCAGGCGTTTTGGGAGGCAGCAGTCGGATCCTGGCACTGAGCAAAATGCAGCACAAACCCCACTTGTCTCAATATCTTCCCATTCCATGTGATTAATGCCCGGAGAGCAGCAGGAGCTCTGCCCTGGGTTCATCACAGCTGCTGGAGCCCATCCTGGCCAGGCCATATCCAACCCTGCTGCCCTCTGGAACAGACTGCCCGGGAGGGGGAATCCTGGCAAGGCCCTGGAGAGGCCATAACATCTCTGACACCCCTCACTCCCTCCTTGAAGTCTCCTCTTCCTTTGTATTTAGTACCTAAGCCCAGAAATTCTCCTTGAAAATGTCCAGAAAAGAGACAATTAGGACAAACCCTGTCTTATCTTTAGCTCAGCCTTCATTTCTAGGAAACCAGGCTTGTTTTCTGTATTGTTCTTGCGTCTCTTTAAAGCTATCCTGTCATTGATGAAGCAGAACAAACCCAGGCATTCTTCCTTTTTTTTTTTTGTCTTAGATCCTGGTCTTTATTTATAGCCAGAGCCTGGAGCAGGAGTGAGCCATCTCCAGCTCGGGGCTGTCCCCGCTCGCTTCCCTTAACCTCGTCCCACGTGAGGCAGCTCACAAAGCTTTCCTCGTGGCACAGCTCTTCTCTGGAGCCCTTCCAGCCTCCGGAGGGACAATTCCCTTTCATTTTGTGGCAAAGAAGATTTGGTTTTGCAAAATGGAGCACACTTGTCCAGGGAGAGCTGAAGCAGAGGGCAAATCCCTCTCGTTTGCTCCAGAGGATTCTCTGCATCCTGCTGGGTCACTCAAAAATACCCAGGGAAATTCAAGGAGTTCCTAATTTGTTGGGGTTTCCTCTCTGAATGGCCAGGGGATGCTTGGTCAGGTTCCTTGTCTCTCCCTGGAAAATGCCCCAGTGCTGGGTGACACAAATGCTGGACAGGGAATTGCAGGATTGGGTTAATTTTCATTCTGAGCAGTTAGGAATGAGGTAGAACTCTCCAGGCCTTTTTTTTTTCCTGCAACTTTTAGACCTAAAAATGGATTTCCTCCTTAACAAAAACTGAATTTTTGCCCTAGACAGTGCCTGGGGCAATGGGGCTTTGCAGAACTTCCCAAACCTCCCGGGACCAGCAGAGCTGGATCTGGAGACCCATCCTTTACCCAACCAGCAGTTCGGGACTGCTCCATAATGAAGATTAAACATTTTCAAAGTTTTAGTGATGTCTGGGAATTTCCTCCAGGGCACACGAGGAGGAGAGGACCTGCAGAGCTCGGCTTTGATGTGGGAACAGGTACCTGGGGAGGCCGCTGGCTCCATCCAAGAGTTTGGACAAGCAGCTGTCAGGAATAGTTTAGGTGGATTTGATGGCTTGGAGACAAGAGCTCAGACTACAAGACATCCCCAGCCCCTGCCAGCTTGTACAGGTAACCCAGGGGCATCCCAAGAACTGGGCTCTGGGGTGAAAAATGCAAATAAAAGCAGCAAAGCTCCATTAAAAACACCCGGTGGACACTTAGGGTGAGAATTATGTTGGGTTCAAGCCCTCAGGGTTCTGATCTGGGGGTGTTGGGAAGGATGTGGTGGGATGGTGCCCCCAGGAGCGGTCACACTTACAGGAATCCTGCCTGGGGATGGAAGGCTGCTGGATAAGAAGCTGCAAGTAAATGAAGTGTATGGGAATTAATCTGAGCAAATCCAGTTTGGGGCTTATTAGGCCATTGGTATGCAAGGGGAGGCTGCTCTTAAAGCACATTTAGCCCTGGGAGGAGATTTTTGATTCATCTCCTTCAAGGTGCCAGGATGCGCCGCCGAGGAAACTCCCTAAATATTCCCCAATAATTTGCCAGAGTGGCTTGGCCGTGGCCAGAAGTCCCCCAAGGGCTGGGGAGAGGCTCCATCCCCCTGGCCCAGCATTCCTGGCAGGCTGCTGGAATGCCAGAGACAACAATTAATGTCAATTGCCGCAGTCGCTTCCTCGGCGGACTCCGATCCGGATTGATCCACTGGCTCAATTTTGTTGTTGGGGGTAGAATTTCTCATTTCAAGACATAAATCTCTCCCTCACTTATCAATGCAAAGATTTGTACAGTTAATAGGCGCTGGCAGTATCTGTAATTCCACATGCTGGGCCAGGAGACTATCTCAGGGCTAGGGAATGGCCTCCTCTGGAAGGAAAAAAATTATTAGATTAGAAAAGGCAGGAGCACCAATATTTCTGCAGTTTATTGCCAGGATGAATTGAAGTCTTGGCCCTATTAAGGTGATAACAGGGCCAGGGTGTGCATGGAAATATCTGCAGGAATAACCAGTGATGGTTTGGGATCTTGATTTTTTATAACGTGGGGAAGCCACGACCTCTGGGATGAGCGAACTCAGCCTGTGGGAGAATAAACAGTCTCAGATCCATCAAATTCTCCTTGGTGCAAAGGAGAGGGAGCTCGAAAACTGCTGTGGGAATTTCCCTCCGTCCTCTACATTGATGTGGGGCAGGGGTTTGTGTCTGGGGCTCCAAGCCACCTCTTCTTCCAGCCCTCCAGTCCTCTCCCCCCTCTAATGTGGCTCTGGTGATCTTCCCCAAGGCTGCTCCTGAAATCCATGTCCACCACGGCGTGGGGAGGGAGCAACAAACTTCCAGCTGTGGGAAGGGAAGGGAAGGGAAGGGAAGGGAAGGGAACTCATTTTGCAGGTGCAGGCAGCCAGCGGAACAACTGCTGCCATCTGCTCCTCTGCTCCAGCTGGAATTCCTGGGCGTGTCTGCAGGACACGGGCGATGCTCAGAACCTGCCAGCCGTGGATAATGGAAATAAAAGTTGTCCTCTCTGTGGTTTCCTGCTCTGCTCCAGCAGGGATTTTGCAGGGTTTTCCCCCCTCATTCCTTTTCATGGTGGTTTGCAGGGTGTCCATCTCTGCTGGCTTCCCACCGGATTTGGGAAGAGGTTTGGGCAATTCCAGACAAAATCCGGGGATGGGCTGGAAGGTCCTTCGTGGATTGTGGCAGTTTCCCTGCCTGTGATGCTGCCATGGGGATCCCACACTCACACCAATCACAGAGTCATGAAATGGTCTCGGTGGGAAGAGACCTTGAAGCTCATCTCATTCCACCCCTTGCCCTGGGAACCTTCCACTATCCCAGATGGCTCCAAACCACATCCAGCCTGGCCTTGAACTCTTCCAGGGATGGGACATCCACTCCCTGTCTGAGCAGCCTGTTCCAAACACCACCAGGGATCAGAAAACAGTGACATTTTGGTGTCATTGGAGCCACATCCACACACCTCTGATCCAAAGTGCTGCATTTCACGGCAGAAAACTGAGGGGAACCAAACCCCCTGGGAAAATATCTCAGGCTTGGTTTGCTCAACACTGCAAAGCTGTGGCTGGTGGAAAAGGTGTCTCAGAAAGAACTGAACAGGTCAGGAATTGTCTTCCTAATTCCCTCTCTGGCAAACTGGGGATGAGGTGAAGGATGGGCGGGATGTGTGAATCTCCTACAGAGGTAACAAAAGCCATTTTGAGTAGGAACCACCTCGATTTTTTGCACTGGAAGAGGTAAAAATACACATCCATTAGGAAATGAGTGCTGTGGGCACCTTATCCCTGCGGAATGCGAGATCAAGTTCCTTGTGGAGAGAGATGAAATGCCCCAAACTGACGGAAACCTGTTGTCAGAGATGCAGATTTTACAGGTACAGGAATAAATCCCCAGCAGCTACTGGAGTGCAAGATTAGATTTGTCTGATAGCGATCTTCAAAACATCCAAAACCAGGATTTCTTCCCCTGGATGATGGAAAAGAGCTGGATTTTGGCAGGCTGGGTCCCCACTGAGGGTGATACCCAAATCCTGGCCATCCTGACCAAAACACATGTGGGAGGGACAAGGACACAGGACAATTAATTTCTCCCTTTCCGTGTAGGCTTTTGCTTTGACTCGAATCCCGAAAACCCTCCGGAAGGCAGGGCAGAAAGAAAGGCACCGTTTCTGATAAGCCAGGTTCAAAGGGAAGCATGAAATTCGGATGGATGTGGAGCCAGAGCAGCCCAGCCTCAGCTCAAAACCAGCAAACGCCTGCAATATAGATTTCATTTAGATTGAAGGATTTGTTTAGTGTGCATATTAGAAAACACTGCCCTTATTAATTCTCTTCCTTTTCGGATCTTTCCCTGTTTGTTTGGGTGTTTTTTGAAGCGAACAATTTCAAAGTCAATTGAATCCTGGGGGAAGGTGTTGGCTTGACAGGTTTTAAGCTCAAATTTCTTCATTTACATGCAGAGATAGCACGAGATTGGGAAGGGTAAACTTTCCATCTGCTCTAATAGGCATGGGCTGGGAATATGAGGAAGGAAAAGTGCATCTGTAGCTCTTCATATTTTAGTAGGGGTGTAAGCCGTGGATGAGGCACCACCAAACTCAGTCTGTTTGGAGTTTTCCTAAAATAAACAGCACCTGGATTCAGGTGAACGGGAATAAATCTCCCGACTATTTTTTATTTCCATTTTCTGTGACTTTTCAGGCTCACGTGTGCAAAATGGGGTCGAATTGGGATGTAGGGACCCAAAAGGTGCCTGCAGGGCCTGTCCCAATGGGCTTTTCCATCGCTCCAGTTGGACAGTGCTCCTTTCTGCTGGCAATGGGGCACTGTGCCCGCTCCAGGAGTTGGATGGAGCCCAGCACATCTCATTTCACCTCATGTAGGTCAGCCCAGCGCCAGCAGATGGGCTTGTCATGGAGCTGGACTCTAATTCCATCATCCCCTTGATCCAGACACTCCCTGGGACAGAGGGGACGCTGCGGCTCCAGCAGCCACGGGGGCAAGAGGTGTCAAAAATAAACTCGTTCTTCCATTAAAATTTAAAGTTTCCCAGAACTCTGAGGGAGATTCGCTGAGGGCTGATCCAAGGTATTGCAAATCGGGAAACAAAGGGGGACTAAAGTGTGATTTTTATCCCTGCCTGTGGCAGGGGGTTGGATCTAGAAGACCTTTAAGACCCCTTCCAGCCCAATCTTTCTATGATTCCATGACTTTTCAGCTTTTTTATTAAAAAATGTGGGTTTTAACACAGAGTTAAAAATGTATTTCAGAAGACGCAAAAATGAAATATCTCTAAATAACAACTTTCAGCCTCCTCCCCTCCACTCCCAATAACAAAAGCTGCTGAAAGCAGATCATGTTTGGAGTCTGATTGTGCTTTCTCCTTCATCTCCTGGTTTGGGGGGTCCTTGGAGGTTCTCCCATGTTCCCCACACTGCAAGGAGAGCAAAGGCTGTGCCCTCCTGCTGTAACACACGGCCCAAACCTTGGGAAGGAGTTTCAGAGGTGGAAAATCCCCTTTAAGGGTTGTTTTTGCTGAATTTGACCCTGCACTGGCCTTCTCCTGGCCTCTTGCATGAGCTGAGGTCATTAAGCTCAGAGCTGCCTTTGGGTTCTAAGAGAGGAAAGAAAGGCCAAAGACACATTCCTTGCTTCCCCGTCTCTCCCTCCTTCCCACCGATCTCCTCAGCCCCTGCAGGTTCCTCCGCAAGGAAGCACTTCGGATATAAATAAATACAAACCCCCTCGGGATGCCCATGGCTGACAGTTCCAGCGCAGAGAAGCTCCCAAAGTTCAGAGTTTAATGCAAAAGTCTGAAGTGACCACAATTTATTCCAAATTGCTTCGCTTGATCCGACGACCTCGGGAAATTATCGCTGGAGGAGCCGGGGATCGGTAGCCGGGACAGGCGGGGAGGCAGCGGGAGCTCGGGTGGGAACTACTCTGCCAAAGGAGGGCTCTGCCTGCAACGACAAGGGCGAGGCAACGTTTGGGGTTTCAAAGAGCCTTGGAGAGACATTTTCCTCTGCTGAGCTCAAAGATTTGAGGCCCGTGTGAGCAATGAACATAAAGCATCCCGCGGGAGCCTGGCAGGGATCAGCAGGGATTGGGCTCCTCCGGCTGTGCTTGCCCCAAGGCATTTGCCAGGCAGATAGGTGCCAGGGATGGGGGAAATTTGGATTGAACTCCCTGGCTCGCTGCCCAGGGTGTTCTGGAGCTGAATTCCCTCCATGCTGCTGCAGGGCACCAGCACTGGGAACAGCTGTGAGTGTCCGATGGATTCGCAGCACAGCGAGGCCCCCGAGGGAGGTTCTGTGAGCATTGCCTGGGCTAAAACCCAGTAATAACCAAGTGGACCGGAGTCCTCAGAGGCAGAGCAGTCTGGGTTCTGACAGACACACCCTGGGATGTACTGGGATGGTCCCGTGCCCAGTTGTGCCTCTGACAACCCACAGCCCGATGCTGGGAGTAGGGTCGGGGTTTATTCTCCTGCCTTTTATTTCACTCCTGGTTTTGCTAATTGAGTTCTGGAGGGGGCCAAGGTTGCCTTGACCTCAGCTGTGACTCCAGGGACAAATCCTGTGCCTGTCTGGGCTGGGCTCTGTGATCTCTGCCCAGTCCCTTCACACTCAGGGCAGCCTTTTGCTCCTACTAAATAATCCATATGGATTTCAAACCCACAAAGCCTTGAAGCAGCAATATTTAGGATTCCTGTGTGTGCTGGGGAATGCTGGAAGTGGCAGCTTCTTCGAGGCTGAATCAATTGACAGAAAAGCACTGATTTCACCGAGCTCCCAAACCCTTCTGGGTCAATACAAGGAAATGAGACACTCAAATGAAGCTGTGAATGGTTTGTGCAGAGCCTCCGAGTCCTGGCTTTGTTACAGGATTGGAAACAGGAGCCATAGGTTTTCGGGAAACCTGACTCTCATTCCTGGTCATTTCTCATAACAGCCCCTTCTTTTTTCTGCCTTCTCCAATCACATTGATGGGACAATGACAGTCCCTGCCAAGATCCAGACGTGGATGGGGATGGAGCATTGCATCCCTCCAGTCCCCAGGATGTGCTGGGATCTGGCAGGGACACATCCCAGAAACCTCCACCAGATGAAATCAGAGCCTTCAAGGAGCCAGATGATGGAAATCCTGGTTATTTCAGATGGGATTTGAGGGACACATGCCCTCCTCTTGATCTAAAGCCACCAACGTGAGTGGCATTCCCAGCTGGCACCAGGGAGCTGTTCCCACTGGTCATGGCACTCACAGAAGTAATTTTTCAGTCCATTTTGGGGAGGAAAGGGTTACAAATAAGTAACTGCAATTCCTCTTGCCTTCCAAACCCTCTGCAACCTGCCTGCAGCGATACCCTGCACAGGAGAGCCCACGAGTGAGGGACAGGGATCGAGCTGGGAGAGATGATCCAACTCCAAAAAAGCAGGGAAGGGAGATTGGGGTGGGAGTTGGTGCCCATTTCCAATGAGCCCTTCCCCATCTTTGCTGTCCTTGGAGGCCCAAAAGAAGGTTCTCTAAGCCTAACGTTGGGACAACGCTCTCAGGCACAGGGTGGGATTTTTGGGGTTATCCTGGGCAGAGACAGGAGTAGGACTTCGATGATCCTCATGGTTCCTTCCCAACTCAGGAGGCTCTGTGATTCCATGATTTTAATGTACTCATTTACCTTTTTTCCAGAGCTAAACAGGAGCATTTTGGGGGCATTGTTTTCCCTACCTAAAACAATTGTCCCTCTGTTACCTGGGTGAGCATCAGCACAGCAAACAAAACGGATCATGGAATCATGGAATCATGGAATCATTTAGGTTGGAAAAGCCCTAGAGATCATCGAGTCCAGCTGTTAACCCAGCACTGCCAAGGCCACCACTAAACCATGTCCCTAAGTGCCTCGTCTGCACATCTTTTAGATCCTTCCAGGGAGCAGGACTCCAACACTTCCCTGGGAAAGCTGTGCCAGTGCTTGAAGTCTTCGAAATCCCGCTCTTCAGAAAATTCCCCCTTGCACCGTTCCAACTCCTTGCACCTTGAGAAAGCAGCAGGAGGCCTTCAAATCCCTGCCCGCACCATCAGACCCTGGCTCTGAATTGCTCACCTCCCCCTCTCCCACATTCTGGCACTGCTCAGCATCTCGGATCTTTCCCAGAAGGCAGATGCGGGTGCCATTACCCCGAGCCGTATCCTGCTCCACAGGAAGCCCATTGTGACTCCAGTGCTATTCCTTATGGTACCCGATGCTCTCCATCAGCATGGAAATCGCTGCCTGGCTGCATTTAATGCCCAAATAAAGCTGCTCTTTCCCTGCTGGAGCCGAGCGCTTCTCCCGCAGTCAGATTTCCCCAAGCACATATCCCGGAGTGCTCCAGGGAGCGCAGCCGGAGGGGAGGATATTCCAGAGTCACCTGTGGTCCTCTCTCTAATTAGACTTAAATGAAGCTGTTTGATAAGGAAATGCCTTTCCCAGCATTAGGAATACGGCTGTGGAGAACAGCACCAGCTGTGGAATAACACCCGTCTCAGCCCAGCAAAGATCAGTGCTACGGCTAAATTGCATCCTGGCCCAGGAACAGGGGGACTTTTGTCCCAGCACAGCCTTCAGATGAGGAAATCAACAGCGGGAAGTGCCTCTTAATTTGCTAATAACGGGAACGCAAGCGGCGGCTCGAGCGCTCCCAGTGACATTGGCGGGATTCGGCAGGATTTGGGCAGCGCAGGAAGCGCGGCCGTTGGGTAGCAGATGGCACTTCCACATCTCCCATCAAAATGCAAAGTTCCTTAATGGATTTCTGACACGGAGCAGCACGGCAGGAACGGCTCGGGCTGGAAGCGAGCAGAAGAAATGGGAATGAACGGAATCGGGAGGGACAGAGGGCTGCCCATCCCCGTGCCAAGGCTTCCAAAGGCAGGACTGGGATGCAGCAGGGAAGAAGGTGCTGTCAAGGGCAGACCTGCCAGCTGCTCATTCCAAAGGCAATTCCCTTTATTGCCCGTTGGCTCAGACAGGGCTCCCTTATCTGGGGCGAGTGGCTGTCTCCAATGGGTGATAACGGGAGCGCTTTAGAACTGTGCAAAGAACAATTCTCCATTTGCCAGCTGACCTGGAATATCAAGGGAGATGGGGGAAAAAAAGAGTATTGATCTAAAATAGCCCTCTTTTGGTCTATTTTATATCAGTTGGAAGGAGAAAAAAAAACCTCCAAGAGCTCCCAGTTCAATGAATGACAAGGGAGTGGGATTTATTATCCCAATTCATTCCTTTCTGAATGAGGGCAGGTGTTTTTCAAATTAAACACTTTCCCCAAATGAGCAGAACAAAAAGGATTTAAAAACACAAAGGAAGCTGTGGCTTTTCCAGCTGATGGAGGTTTGGTTTAGGTATCACTCTGCACTTTGTTTTAGAGGGCAGGGAAAGTTTTCATGGACCTGTTTCTGAATGTCTCTTATTGGAATTCAGGATTTAAGGAGTTAATTCCCACCTTCCCCTTTCAAACTCCAGTTCATTTAATTTAATAGCAGAAAAAGGAAGAGAGTGACACGTTATTGAGTTTACGTGACAGTCCAGAGACATTACAATGATGGGATTATGTGCTTTGGAGTAGCCTTATCATCCAAACTCCCACACGCAGGCAGGAACAGGAGAAATTCTTCACTCAGTCCTTAGCACTGCTTGTCAGAACGAGGATGGTTAATTAACATGACCTTTCTTGCTTTAAAGGGAAAACCCCGAAAATTCCATCTCTCTTACTTTTGTTTGTAAAGAAATGAAATAAACCCTAAAATACACTGATCAATGAAGGCAAAAAAGGATGTTCAGGAGCCTTCTTTTTCATCCCTGCTGTACAGGTCAGAGGAAAAAAAGTGTGAAAAGAAAGTCTCTGGTAAATAGAGCTGCTCTGCACTAAATGAAATGGGAAATATCAAAGGTGGTCTCAAGTCCAACAGTCTCAGTTGTGAACATTTGGCTTCCGTGAGCAAGAAATCTTGAGGGAGACCTTCAGAAAGTGTGAGCCCAGCTTTAATGGAGGGCTGGAGAAAGGAGCAGCCAGGTCAGTGAACACGGGCTCATCCAGAAACCTCCAAATGTATGCAAAAAAGGGCAAAAAGCAGGAAAAAAATGCCCTGGAGAACAACACATAAGTGTAGCTTACGAGCATTCCCATTCCAGCCGAGGGAACGGAAGGGGAAATTTTCAGCAGTGTTGGGTCATCCCTGACTCTTTTTCCAGGCAACAACTGACAGAACAAGAGGACACAATCTTAAGTTGCGCCAAGGGAAATATGGGTTGGATTTTAGGAGAAAGTTTTTTACAGAAAGAGTGATAAAATATTGGAATGGTCTACCCGGGGAGGTGGTGGAATCACCATCCCTGGACGTGTTTAAAAAGAGACTGGATGTGGCACTCAGTGCTACGGCTTAGTTTAGTTGAGGTGTTGGGACAGAGGTTGGACTCGATGATCTTGAAGGTCTCTTCCAACCTGGTGATTCTGTGATTCTGTGGTTCTGACTCCAGAATTTTTCTCAGCCATCCCTACTTCACAGCATCAACCTCTTGATTCCTTCTTTCCAGGGAATAAAGCTGCTGTTCCAAGCTGCTGGCTCCAGGGTTGGGCTGGATGAGCAGTGATGTGCAGCCCCTCTCCGGGGAGGCTCTGCATGAATTCCTTCATTAGGCACTGGCCGAGCGCAGGTATCACTGCTCTGAGATGCAGCACTTTATCTTTCTTTTATGTTTCATCTCCTTTTTCCACTCCCACGGGTTGAAAACATTTCCTCCAGGACTGTTCAGGCTGCAAAGAAAGTTCCTCAATGTCAAAACTGGAGGAGGTTCATATCCTTCACGTGAGGATAAAGTCGGGTGAGGTGCTGGGAAGAGTCTGGAGAGCAGACAAGGAGCAAGGACACCCCGGGCACCTCCATCCCTTTTCCACCCAGGGAGCCACGGGGAATGATGGCTGTGGAAAGCCCACGTGTGTGATTCCAGCAGCACTTGGAACTGCTGCTCCCATCCCAGGTGGCTGAACGCTCTATTTAACTCATTTCTAAATATACCTTGCCCAGCCAGCGTCTGGCAGTGGCTCAGCTCCTGACCACAGGCAAGTTATATAAAATTGTCACCTCGGCTTCTCTCCCTCAGCTCAGCAGAGCCTGGGCAGCCTCTGTTGTCCTCCAGCTCTCAGCTCAACTCATAAAAGCCAATAAAAACATTGAGAATGAGATCTGGACGTTTTTACCTTCCAGACAGGAGTAGATTTACTCGGAAATGCCCTCTTGGGTATCTCAAACCCTGACTTATCCTGAATTCCACCACAGCCTTATGGACAAAAACAGTGCAAGGAAGACATCAACCACCTCAACTGGACTCGTTTGAACACGGTTAAAATGTGGCTTCTGCCTGTCTGGTTTGCAGCTTGATCACCTCACTTCAGAACAAATGGAAATGGGAGCAGAGAAAAAATTTTTTAAAAGGTTCACCCCTTTCACCCCAGATTTACTGGGAATTCAGGAAGAGACAACTTCTCTTTGTCCTGACCTGATTTGAAGCATTTTTCCATGGTTTTTTTTTCCCTCCAGAAGAGGAATTCCCTTCCAGAGGAGGAATTCCAGGCTGTGTGACCCTCTTGCCCTCAGTAAGAGTGGGGAAAGGCTGCTGGAAGTGGTCAGGTCCTCTCAGCAGAACAGCTGAGACACTCAGCACGTGGCTGGTGGTGGATCCCAGCTGAGCTTTCTTAACTGCTCCCACTATCCACATGCACGAGGCTATAAATGGAATAAACTTCTTGGATCCTTTCTGATATTGTCAGAAATCACTTCAGCATCCCCATAACAACCACAACCATACAAATCAGATGTCCAGGGAATGAATCCTTCTGTGCTGGGAAGTACAGACACTTCAGGGACTGCAAAGCCCTGGCCAAAGCATCTCAAGGAACAGGATGTTCATCCTCTCCCTGAGCAGATTTGCACCAACAGTTCAAACTGATTGTCCAAGCAGGGTGTAAGAACCTCACTGGATTGGCCTGTGTGTGTTTTGCCTTCCTTGTTTTTTTCTGGAGAGGATGAAGGCAGCTATAGAAAGTGTTATCCAGAAAAGAGGAATTCTAACACTGGCTTGCCTAAAGCTGAGAGTGCTCAGGTCAAGGACAAGAGCTCATCCCATCTCAAATCCCACTTTTCTCTGTTTCCTCTACGTCACAGTGGGCTTTGGAGGTACATGAACCATTGGAATGCTGTTGGATGTTAGGAAGAAGTTCTCCCCTGTGAGGGTGGGGAGGCCCTGGCACAGGGTGCCCAGAGAAGCTGTGGCTACCCCTGGATCCCTGGCAGTGTCCAAGGCCAGGCTGGACAGGGCTTGGAGCAGCCTGGGACAGTGGAAGGTGATGGAAGGTGGGACTGGATGGGCTTTAAGGTCCCTTCCAACCCAAGCCTTTCCCCAACTCCATGATTTTATGAAATATGGCTCCAATATGAAAACATTCTCACCTGACTCTTGAAATATTAAAACCAGACCAGATTTTAAGAAGGCTCTCAATTCATTCCATTCCATTCCATTCCATTCCATTCCATTCCATTCCATTCCATTCCATTCCATTCTTTCAGCAGCTCTGCTCATTGACCTTCCCCCCAAAACTCCAGCGGAGCTGTTGAGGAGCTGCAGGAGACAGGTTGTTTAGGGGCCTTCTCTGAGATTCCTGAGTGGTTTTTGCCACATGTGGGATCTTCTGGACTGGACATGAACCATGCCTCAGGTCAGCTCTGCCCCACCAGCAGCAGATGCCAGTCCCTGCCATCGGCTGCACCCAAGTGCATGAGCTGAAGGTTTTCCAGCTCATGGAACAGAAGCTGTAGCCTTGGACCAGGGGGAAAAGAGGCCATGAAAAGCAATGACTGGTTTATGTAGAACCTGGGGAGAGGGAGGCAAGGAGAGGAGGGCATGGCAATGGTCACCAAGGAGCTGGGAAAGAGGAAAAATGGGGATTTTAATGCTTCTCAGGAGAGGAATTCAGCACACTGGGGTCAGAAAGCTTCAAATGACAAAGGGTTGGTGGCTGTATCAAAGACTGCACTGAGAGTCAGGCTTTGCTGGTGCTTCTGAGATTCCAGCTGAGCTGGATCCATGGATTATTCCGCCCTCATCTCCTCAATCCATGGCCGTACCTTCCATGAACCTGAATCTCATGTGCTCTCCTGTGCTGCTGAACCCTGCAGGGCATCCTGATGTGAAGAAATGCTTCCAAGGTTCCTCAGAACCTTCAGAAGAGATCTGGCATAATTAGTCTTAATTTATCCTCAGTAATTGCCTGCGGCATCCATCAGCAAAGAGAGGGTTGGAAATGCAGGAGGAGAGATCCTTTATTTTTCATTATTTATTTTCCTTGACACAGAACAGTTTTCTTTCTGCAGGGAAGCTGCTCAGCTGAACTCGAGCAATAAATAAACAACACCAAAAGTTTCTGGGGAGCATCCTGATTTGATTAATTTTGCCACAAGGAACTTCTAAGTAGGAAAAAAAAGTCAAATCTGCAACCACCAAAGTAATTTTCATTTTTAAGTTGTCATTCTTTGCATTTTTCACAGAGCCCTTCCTACCTTAGGAAGAGCAAAGAATGCTCTTGCATGGATCAGCTGTTATTGGACCCCAGAAAATCTCTCCTCCACCCACACTCAACAAAGAACTCGTGGATCTTCCTCCTCTCAGATCCTTGCTGCAATTGGAATGTGTTAAAAATACGGATGCACCCCAGGAAAGCCGGATGGGGACTGGTGGTTGTTAACTGGGGGCAGGGAATAAGATTTCCCTTCCAGTTCCAGAGATGTTCCTCACAGGATGACAGCTCCCTATTTTATAATTTACAGCTCTTCCCTCTTGTAATGCTCATATTTTGGGACATGAAGTCATTGCTTAAAGCCTGAGATTCCTGAGTGAGTTTTGCCACACGTGGGATCTTCCAGGCTGGATATAAACGGCTCCTTGGATCAGCTCTGCCCCAGGCAGGGCTTCTTGTCATGCTGTCCCCGGGCAGAATCCTGCTTCCTGCACTGCTCGTTGCCTTTGGACCTTGGGGAATTACTTTACAACGTCTTCCCATCTGGATGCTCTTGGGAGAGCCGGTGCTGCCAGCTGGGTGCGTTGGGTGGTGATTGAAGGGCCCTCGGAGCTGGTGCTTCAATGATCTCCATGAATCTTTCATGCCCCACGGTGGGCTGGGATACAAAACGTGGAGGAGTCCTGCAAAGAAGGGAGGGAATTCTGTGTCTTCCCTGAGCTGCTAAATGCAGCACGGATGGCAAGGTCTGAAATCCAACAGTGCCAGGGGTTAGGTTTGCCCTAAAGCACACGGGAAGGGCCACAGGAAAGCATTAAGAAATATTTAGGCTCTGTCTAATCTGGCATTTTTATTTCCCCACAAGGCAGCCAGCGCAGAAGTTTTCCAGGGGAAGAAGTGTTTCAGATGATCAGGAATTCCTGGGGCTAGATGGAGCTGCCTCAGATGCAGTGGACCTTCAGCCAACGTGGCTCCAGGGCATAAAATCCCATCCCTTGGACACCACCCCACGCCAAGCCTTTGCACTTCACTGCGTTACTGCTGGAGAGTCCTTTAAACTGCATCGGTTCCCATTTAAATCACGGCAGTTTCCAGTTGCATTTCCTGTGGCAGGTGGGAACAGCAGCCAAAATTTGCTGCTGCCTGAGAGCTCCTGGTGCCAGCGGAGGTGGCACTGCCGTCCCCAGGCTCTCTGCAGGGAGCGGTGCCACTGCCACCACGGAGCTGTCCCCACTGCCCAAACCCAAACCCAGCCCAACAGGGGTGACCTGCTCCTGCCCCAGGCCCAGGGATTGGGTTAAAGTGGTGTAAAAGCAACAATATTTCACCCAAAATTGGCTTTTTTCCACTTATTCTCTCTTTTTAGCAGCTCCCACACACACAGTCAGCAGCCACACGGCCATTGGAAAAAAAAAGTGCTAGAAATGACAGCAGAGTAACAGAAAAACTAAAACATTTTCACAGCCTTGTCTGCTGGTTTTAAGTGCATTTCACCACAGCTCAAAATTACATTATTTAGTATCAATTATCCTTCGATTGAAGCTTGGAGAGGTGGCAAGGCGAGCATTTTTATCTCATTAGCATGTCTTGCCTGCTAACCATTTGCTGTATTCCCTCCCTTTGATCCTGTCTTTGATTATATTGTGTGACAAAAGCCCGTGTAATCTACCATTATTTCCATTAAGAGCAGAGCTGCCCTCCTCTTTGACAAGGCAATTTATTCTCATTGCGGCGCCTTTGTGCAGCCTGGCCGGGTTGCCGCCCTCCTCCCGCCCCGGCGGGGTGGGATTGGCAGGTGTTGATCCAGCCTGGGTGGCATGGGGACCTCGGGGTGTCATCAAGCAGGGCTGCAAATATTGACATTTTAATGGCAAGCAGGAGGGGATGAGCCGCTGCACAGTTCAAGGGGTTCTGCTCTCTGCCCCGGAGAGAGGCGATGGATGAAGATGCGGGAAAAGGTCCTTGAGGAGGTGAGATCCATAAGCGACCTGTGAACATGAACAACTTGTTTTGGAGCCCTGAGCGAGCTGTATCTGCCCCTCAGCACCCATTTCTGGTGCCCTGCTTGGTGGCCAGACCCAAATCGGAGTTAGAGCAAGAATCCTGTGATCTCCGTCCATCTTTGCAAAGTCACTTTGAGAAGCCAAGTTATTTATTTAGAAATACCCTTCTTTTTGGTGCTTTTTTTTCACACGATTTTGCAGCCAAAAGCTGGTGCTGAAGCCAGAGTAGATCTGCCCATCCCCACTTTAACAGACTAAATCAGGCCTTATGAAATAATCAGGTATTATGAAACCAGCTTGAGTAATTTTGACCATTATTTGACAAATCCTGAGACGTTCTTTAATCTCAGCTTTAAGAGTGACGCTCCCATGGCAAGGACTCCATGGCTTTAAATTGGATGCCCACACAAGTCCAAAGCCCAGCGTTTTTCCAGGGAGATTAAGCAGCCCTAGCTGCTTTTCTCCACCTCCTCCAAGTGTAAACACCTATTTCTGCCCTCAAAAAGAGATGCCCTTAAAAAACCCCTCAGGTGTCGTGACAATACCGACTCCGGCACTCCGAAAGGATAATCACTGTCCTTAACTTAAACACAGTGCACTGAGTGCTTATTATTTTCCCTTGCCCTTCTGGCCTAAAAAAGGCAGTGGGAGATGAGTCCTGCTTGGAGAATGAAGAGGGGTTTGGAGGGAATCAGTTATCCACGGCAGCGTGGAAGCCGTTGGGAAGAGGGAGTGGGAATTAACTGGCAGTGAAATCTCCTGTTGGAGACACGAGAGATTGAGGCCCAGGTATCCAATGCTGCCTGCCCTCCTCCCTTTTCATTAAAAATTTATTCTTCTACCTTAAAATTAAAAGCAAATGAGCAGCCCGAGGTGCTGAGCTCCCCTTCAAGGCATGTGGGGCCTGACATTCTGGAAGAGTTTGTCCTGAATTAACCGTGGGTTATTGGTGGTGTCTTGGGTCTTGGTGACCATGGAGAGGGTTTGCTGGTGGGGGTTCCAAGCTGGCTGCACTCTAAGAACCTCCTGTGGGATTTTCTGGCCCTGATTTGGTGAGGTACCAGGTCTCCTCAGCGTCTCTGTGGAGGTCAGGATGCACATAAAGGATCAGGAAAGCATCCCCTGCAGAGCATCCCCCTGTGCCTCAGCTCAAACACAAACAGCTCCTTCAGCCGATGGAATGGAAATAGGAGATGGCAAAAACCCCAGAGCCTCCAGCATTAAAACCTGCAGAGTATGGCTTTTATCCCTTAAAACTCTTTGATTTTTAAAAATTTTTTTATCTTTTAAAATGAATTGAATAGTCCTAATTATTTTCTTGTGAGTTCCACAGACTGATTTGTCTCAGCAAAGTCCAGATCTGATTTAATTTATGAGATAAACTAAGTGCAAACTCCGCTTATTTGTGGCATTTTCTTATGTTTCAGGGTGATCCTCGAGGCTGTAAAAAAAACCTTAAAAGAGGGTTAGGAATTATCTCAGAGCTGCAAAGTCCAGCTGTAAGGAACAAACCCAGGAACAAGATCTTCGTGCAGGGCAAAGCCCTCTTGTCCTGCTCCCAACATGGATAAGACCAAATTCCTTGGAGAATCCTGCTGAGAAAAGGAGACATCTGCTGCAGGAGATGCTCCAGGCACAGGACAAAGGGAAAACCTTCCCCTGATGCTTTGGAACTCTGCTTGCTGGGATTTTTTATTGTCTGAACACGGAGGTTTAATGAACATTAGAGAATTTAAAGTACAAAAGCCTTTCTAGACCCAGCAGCAGAAGAGTTTTGTAGAGAAAAACAAAAGTTTGCCATTCTCCTCAGTTCTGATTTACCTAAAATTGAAAAAAATTAGAAATAAAGGGGTAAAAAAACCCAAAGGAAGGATCTTTTGGGCTGAGAAGTGTCCACATGAGGGTTTCCAGGCCCATGTGTGTAGAGAAGCCCTTTGGAGAGCGGTTGGGCTGCGGCCCCAGAGCTCCTCAGCTCTGGTGGAGAAGTTCCTCCCTGGAACCCAGCACGGGAGGCAGAAGGTCAGGTTCCATTATCCCCAAATCCCCCTGGATTTCCAAATCTATGCATGTTAACTGCTTCTTTCTCTCTTGCTTTTATTAATTCATAAATAAATGAATGGAGTGGGTTGATCCTTCTACTTCTTTCTTTTTTTTTCTTTTTAATCTTTGAAGTGTTTTTGAAGAAAAATAATTGGCAAAGAACCTGTCCCTTTCCCCAGCAGCTTTGTGGATTCATTCAAGTTTTATAAGTGCTATTTCTCTTAGAATAAATCTTTATTAAAAATGACTGTAATGACCTCGTCTGGACAGGAGCACCACAACCCCAAATCCCACTCTTCCCATTGAGAGCTTTACCTTTTAAAACACAGAGGTTCATCACCAGGGAGACTCAAACGGCTCGAAATCACCCCAAAAAGAAAACACCAAATAACGAGCTTTTAGGAATACACTGCTGATCCCTACACCCTGGAAAACCCCTCCATTTCCTTGGGCAGTGGGAAGAAGAAGGTGTTTAAGATGGAAGAACAGACACACCTGCTGCTTCAGCTGAGCTTCCAGCCGTCCATGAGGGGTGTGGATCCTTGCTGAGGTACTGAGACATTTTTTGGAGCGGGGAAGGGAGGAAACATGAATGGTGATGGTTGAGGAGATTGGGCTGGATGATGGCGCCCAATGGGGGCGTTGAGTTTTGCTCTTAGCGCATGGATAAACATAGTAGACTCCTATGAATGGTTAATTCCTGGTTTTCAGCCAAAAAAATCAGTTCTGTCTCCCCAGCAAAGTCCCCCCAGCAGGGGAGAGCCCATGCCTGCCACTGGCTGCCTCCACCTCCCAGTTTCTTCCAAAATGTTTGGCCTTATCAAATCCCATTAATTGCTTTCTCCCTTCCCACCCACCCTCTCCTCTTGATCCAAAGCCTGGCTGGAAATTCCTGCTCGTGGGGCAAACCAGAACTCCAGGAGAACCTCGATTTACATTCCCAGAGGAAGGACTTGCTAATAATTCCAAGATCTGTGCATTATTTTTATCACCAGTTACAAGCCTCAGCTCCATTATCTGCTGCTCTGAGCGGGTGGAGCAGGGTCTGCCCGAGCAGGACGAGGCTTCAGGGCTCTTGCAGAGCGAATTAAAATGGGAACCCAGGTAACTGAGGGAGTTCTGCCATCTCTGGAGGAGACACTTCCAGGGGGGTTGTGGGAAATGAACCTCTCCAGAGCTGCACAGGACCTAATGCCCCCCTCAAAACCTTTGCAAAGCTTTCCAAGTTATTTGTCATAAAAAAATCAGAGCTCGTCAATAGAGCAATTCCGTCTTTTCCTGTGTGATAACAGGATGGGTTTGGCCTCTTCTCCAGATCTGAAGCTTTTTCATGCTTTGAGGGATCAGCACCATGGGATCTATTGGATTACAGCCACGATTTCCCCACCCAGGATCCAGCAGCAAGCCCAATCTGTTTTATTCCAAGGTTATTTCCACTCTTTAACCGCTGTCTCTGACCATTGCAATTCCAGACCAATATTCCCACCATGGGGTGATGAGCAGAGTCCAGTGCAGGGTGGAGGGACCCCAGGAAGAAATCAAAGGGAAAACAAGCACAGGAAAAGGAGCAGGCAAAGGTTGAAGGCCACTTGTCCCCATTTGGGAAAACCCAAGAGCTTGACCAAAAAATCCTCTTTAAAGGCAATAAAAGGGTTTAATTTTCTCCGATTTGTTGTTGTTGTTGTTCCCAGATACCTCTTGCAGGTGAGAGAACTTAGAGCCAGCCCTCTGTGCCTTGCCAAGCATGTTTCCATCCCGGGAAATCGATCATCTGGGGCAAAGTACCTTGGAAATACACACCAGGGGGAGTTATTGGAGAGAATTCCCAGAAAACAAAGAGTGGGGACAAATAATTCAGGGCATCTCATTTTAGCCTGGCTGGGAGCAGAGGGGCTGAAGCAACTCCCCAGAATTGATTACCTACTTTTAGACCAGAGAAGTGGTGACACAGTTTAAGGAAAAAAAAATCAAATTAAGGCAAGCAAGGCTTCAAGCAAAAAAATGGGAAAAAAACCCAGGAAAATAAAATAAAATAAAAGGGAAATGTAAGTTAATGGAAGCTTCAATCATGAGGCAGCAGGAGCCACGGGAGGCTGTCACAGTGACAGCTCACACTTAGTGCTGGCAAAATTGTCCTCTGGAGAGCCGGACTGGGGACGGTGGGATGGGCTTGGGGTGCCTGGGGCTGGAGGGCTTGTTTTGCCCTCCGGCCCAAAGCTGGGCTCTGGACATGGGGTTTTCCTCCCCTGCCTCATTGCGACGTCCCCAGGAAGGAGAGAACCCAATGGCAAAGTCAGTGCTGCGGTTTAGGACCTTTGAATCCTGCCCAGGGTTGTTTCCCCCCTTTATGGCAGAGCTTGGGAAGCAGCCAAAGTTTTCCCCTCGCTGTGGTGGAGTTCAGTGGGCTGAGTTATCTGGGTGAGCAGGAGGCTCCGTGGATCTCCTGTGCCACTGAAAACCATGGAAAATCGGCAGTCCCATTTCCTCTCCCATCTGTCACACCTTTCAAAGCAGAGCTTTTGCATCTCCTCTCATCCCAGGGTTTCCAAGGCAGCCCCAAGTAACTCCTTCACTTCCCAAACAACATCCCAGGCTTCCAGCTTCTCCACCACACTAAAAATTGCTGAACTGGTTGTAACAGAGTCATGGATTGACCTGGAGCACCCCTAACAGGAGATCGGCCACATCCTCCTACGTGGAGGAGCCAAATCCCTGCCCAGCCCAGCTCTCCAGCTCCAAGCCTCCCTGTGCATCCCGAGCTGTTTTCTCTCCCAGCTTCCCAGCCCGCAGCTCTCCTGCACAGCTCATTGGCACGACCTTGGCTGGAGCTGCTCTCTCCCAGTCCCTGATGGGTGTCTGCTCTGAAGATGAATCAGATTTTTCGGTCCCAATCAGCTGCCCTGGTTTAGGCAAAACGCATCCATCCCTCTTCCAGCTTATTAAGGGCTGGGACAAACCTCCCAGCTAATGCCGGCTGCAAATCCACCACCACTCGGGAGATGTCAGGCACCCAAATAATTTCTGTTGTTTGCTAATGAAAGAATTCCTTAGGAGGAGGAAAAAGGAGGAGAAGACGGCGCCAATAAAGACACTGAGCTCCAATTAAATGAGTTTCCCTGTCTGCCTGAATTTGTCTCCAGCTCCGAATTGCTCCGGCAAGGTCAGAGCGGGGCGGGAGTTGTGCATCATTCCAAGAGTTCAGCATTGTCCTCTCTCCAAGGACTGCAGAGATCCAGAGGATGCTGAGGCACCCTTGGTTTGGGGAGGAGAGAGCTCCACGAGTGCCAGTCCAGCTCCTGCCTGATGCTTTTGAGATAAAAAGCAAATAGAAGAGTTCAGGTTTCACCTCAAATGACAATTTCCTGCTGAAAACTCCCCAAAACCTGGAGATAAGGAAGTCCTGGCACACCGTGTGTGATTTCACAGCTGGAATGCCACAGTGTGAGTCCACAGAATCCTAGAATCCTGGGACAGTTTGGGTTGGAAGGGACCTTAAATCTTATCCCGTTCCACCACCAGGGACACTTTCCCTATCCCGGGTTGTTCCAAGCCTCGTCCAACCTCCCCTGCGTGTTGAGATTGTGTTGGGGCTCTGCTGCACAGCTCCCCCCAAGGAGCTCTGCTGCTCCTTCCCTCAACCAAAACCCTTTTCCATCAGGATAAATCTCCTGGGAGCCTTCCCATGTAATGAGAAGCTTTCCCTGAGATGCAGTTGGGAAATGAAAGCCCCCGAAGCCTTTGTGTGCTGAAGTGCTGCTCGAGCAGCACCAGAGGGGGGAACAAAACCCTCCCTGTTTTGCTGAGCCCGTTTTTTTGTGCTTTCACAACTTCTCCCAGTAAAAAACAAACGCTGGAGCCCTCCCTTGCTTTGGGATGAGCTGCTGATAAGGTCGGGATGGACTCCTGGGATGGCAGCGGGGGCAGGATCCAACCGGCCCTGGATCCCCAGGGGTGCACAGGATCCCCTTTACCCAAATTCCTCTGGAATGCAGCTGGCACCAAAACACACCTTAGGGCAGTTCAACCACCCCTTTTTAGATGCCCAAATTCTTCCTTTTCCTCCTCAGGATGCAGGAATAGCACCCAGGAACGACCCTGTGGAGGGGAGGTGCTCAGGCTGAAGATGTGGTGTTTAATTAGCTGCAGCCTTTAAAGGGCCTGGAACCAGGGTGGCCTTTCCCCGGGAGAACAAAAGAGAGATAAACTGATAAAAAGTCGTTGATTCCCTTCCAAGAGTGGAAAATCTGGAAAAATATCAGCCCCCAAAGCCGATTGCAACCCAGTGCTGTGCCCGAGCCTGGTTCCGTGGAGGGAATTTGCTTCCCTTCCTGCCCAGCTGCAGATGCAACTGCTCTAATAGGCTGTAACTTTCCTTTCCATTTGGAAGTAATGAGATATAATCTGGTTAATTCCAGTCTTTGAGCTCTTTTGGCGGCCTTTTTCTATTCCCTTTTTAGGTTTTTTTCCTTTTTTTTTTTCTCTTTAAAGGAAAACTCCATCACGAAGCGAAAGATTTTCTAATCACTGGCTCTAATTACAAAGCAGCGTAAATTGCCATAAACTTTTTGCTTCTTCTTTTTTTTTTTTTTATTTTTAATTTTTTTTTCCAAAATTGCTTTAAATATAAAGAAGAAACACTAAAAATCCAGCAGGCAGCTGCAGATTGGAGTGGCTGGTGGAGGCAAGGCTGGGGAGAGTTGGGAGGTGGGAGCTGGGGCTTGCAAGGAGCTTTTGTGGAAAACCACAGAGGTGCAAATATCCTGAAGGAGCTGAGATGGAGGTGCCCAGAATCCATGCCCAGAATTCCCATCCAAGCAGAGCAGGCATTAATTGGTGGATTAATTGCTGGGGATTAATTGCTCCCTACATGGGTATTTGTTGAGGTACATTAATTTTTCAGGCCTGGAGACTCCCCAAACCAGGTAGGATTTGCCCCAATCCTTGCAGGAAGAAACCTGTGCCAAAAGCTGGATGATTTTGGTGGAAATCATCCCAATTTCCATCATCTCAGCAAACACCTTGGGACCTGGAGAGATGCTGGAGAGCCCTGGGCATGCAGAACTGGGGGATGTGCAGGGACCAGAGGAGCTGAGTGTGCACAAGAGCCCCCATTGCAAACCCAGGGTGGGATCCTGCTGGGAAACATCCCAGTGCATCCAACACGGGTTGCAAACCAGTCTGGGAGGGTGGGGAGGCTTCATTAGCAGCAATCAATGGTTTCCATGGCTACAAATGGAAAGCAGTGAATCCATCACACACTGGCTTAGGGAAAAAAAAGAGGGGGAAAGGGGGAAAATCATCACCTATGTCCAGACACGGCCAAGGGGACACGGAGCTGGGAGAGGAGATGGGTAAGAAGGGAAGAGGGATGGATTCAGAACATCCAGGCAAATTTTTTGCGTTATTCCTGATTTTTTTAACCTGTTGGATGTCTCCATAAGGACTGGAACAACTTGTCAGGTCCCAGGAATCCCCCAGCAGCTGGGTGTAAGGTGCTCTAGGGGGGTGGATAAAATTGAGGCTGCAGCTCTTGGTACACCACCTCCCCAAACCAACTTTTTAGGAGCAACCTGGAAAAGTAAGTCTGGACCAACTTACCCTTACCTAGAAAAAGGGGGAACTCGAAGGACCGGCTCAATTCCTGCCCAGGGAACTGGATGCTCTGCCTTGCTCAAGTGGCTGAAATGCAGATCAGTCCAAGCTGGGGCTGTGTGGGGTTTATTACACACAGGGAGGGTTTTGGAGGGGTCATAAATCACCTGTTTCTGGTGTCAAGGTCTTCCTCAGAACAGGGCCTTGTGTCCTCGCTGCCCAATTAACCTCCCTCTCCTCTCCTCGTGCTGCTGCAATTCATTGCTTGGTAAAGCCTGAGAGGGAGCTGGGATAAAACCCAGGCTGGGCAGCCCTTCCCACAAACAGGGCCACAAGAAGAAGCTGAATTCATTTAAGACCTTAAACTCCACAGGCTGTGCCTGCAGCAGAGTGAGATGTTCTGCAGGAAATGCCCTGACAAAGGTTAAATGGTTTTAAAAAGGGTTTGACAAATCAGTGTGGAGTGAGAAAAACTCAAAAACTCCACCCCAAAATGTTGGTGTGGCATTCAGCCAGGCTGCTCCTGCCTCCCTGCCTCAGCAGAGAGCTGGCTGAGACCCCAAATTATTCCTACAGGTGTCTGGAGGCCCTCGCTGCTCCCTCCTGAGAAACCTGGTGAAATAGTCAGTGTGGGTGGTAGAATGAGTCTCTCCCAAAATGAGCACCAGGTTGCACACATCCCTCCAGGCCCCCCCGAATCCAGGTCCCTGACCTCAAGGAAATATGAAAAAATTTCAGTTTGAGCAAAACACCTGCTTCAGTTTCAGACAAAGCCAGAGGTTTTCAGCAACTGCTGATGTGTGGAGAGCGGGTGTTTCCTGAAAAACCACATTTCCAGAGGTTTTCTTTGTGCAGCCTCAGTGCTGAACGTACTTTTCTCCAGGTTTGGCCAAAAGGGATTTTTCAGGGAAAAATGTGATGTAATCTGTCTTTAATGTGAGCTCAACCCTTATCAGACACTGGAGAATCCACACTCACCTGTAATGTGACACCACGCGATCCCAACACGTGGGACACCTCGTGGGTAATTCAGATTTTGGGGTCTGGTGATGATTTTGGGGTCTGGTGATGATTTTGGGGATAGCTGCATCAATCCCAACTCCCCCCTCCACTCTCCAACAGCATCCTGGAGCTGAAATTCTCTACATGCCTTAAAAAGGACAGTGTCGGGCTGGGAAAGGATTGATGGCTTTTTTCCCCCATACCTGGTTTCATCCCCCCACCCGCCCTACCCTGTCCTCTGTCCCCTCCCCTGTCCTGAAACCTCCCCCTGCAGGAACAACCCCTCAAAACCCCCCACGGACAGATGCCAGGGGAGAAAAATATCAAAACCTTCCCTTCCCGTCCTCAGGAAAACCCAGGTGCAGGGAAAGGTGAGCATGGAGCTGTTTACGCTCTGTCTTCTCTCCGGGGTGGGAATCACCTGGAAGTTGCCATCGGTACCTGCCAAGCATCCCTGAGGGTGCCGCCTTCCTGGGAATGCCCCAGGGTTGGTGCTCACTCAGCTTTGATTAATAGGGGTGCCACGGGCCTGGGGGAAATGGGATATCGCTGTCCATACGATCCACGATGTTCATGGAAGTCATTTGGAATGCCAGGTTTTTAAGTGTGTGATCCTCATGGAGGTTTTCCAATACCTACTCCCCCATGGAGCCGCCTGGAGTGATTCCAAAGGGAATTCTGTGGCTCTTTGGATACCTAGGGTTTGGGGAACAGGATTTCCTTTCATTAATAATTTGACAACTTCAGCTTTCTTGGCTGGGGTTTGGGCTTGGGTTTTATCCCCCTTCTCCACCTCTTCTTCCAAACCTGAAGGAGTTTGACCCAAGGGATTGGCCGGAGCTGTGCCACGGGAGGTTTGGTGGACATCAGGAAAGGTTCTTCCCCCAGAGGGTGCTGGGCACTGCCCAGGCTGCCAGAGCTCCAGGAGTGTTTGGACAGCGCTGCCAGGGATGCCCAGGGTGGGGCTGTTGGGGTGTCCAGGAGTTGGACTGGATGATCCTGGTGGGTCCCTTCCCACTCAGGACATTCCATGGTTGTATGGACTCACCAAATCCTGCTTTTCAGTTGCAAGCCTGGCCATGAAAACGATCGAATCTTCCAAACCATCAAGTTTTTGCTCAAAATTCCCAATGCAAATTCCTCTGGATGTACTCTGCATACAACCCCCTCAGTCAGGCCTTAAATCCCATTTTTCCAGGACTTCAGGAACACAAATTACAAGTCACAAAAGAAGGCTGAGACTGCTCCCTTTCCTCCTGGAAAAATGATCCCTCCGTGCTCAAAATCGTCGAGTCTCAGGTGCCTCGGCAGTGATTGTGACATTCATTTAATCCTGGCTCTATAATTAGATTGATTTTCCAGGGAAGAGCAGCAAATTGCATTGGAGGAAGTTATCACATTATTTTATTACGCTCCTGATTATTATTTTTTTTTTTGGGTGCAGGTGAGGAAATAAAAATGAAGATGCACTCAGCGAATTCGGTGCAAACTCTTTTTTTAATTGTAGATTAATTAGTGAGAGTGACAGACTTACCTGGGCCTGAGGAGAAGAGCAAGTAAACATCCTCCCCCTCCCAACCCCTGCTCCATCTGCATTGCAAACTATTCCTTAAAATCAGCCATAAACAAGAGTGTCTGAAATTCCAACCTCTCAAATCTGTGCTTTTGCTCCAAATCAGGGTGAGAAAGAGGGAAATGGGAGATTTGTGAAACTCCAAAAAGCTCCAATTTAGAAACAGGAACTTACATGACACCGGGTGTTAAAAATGTGTGTTAATATCAAACGGCGTAAGTCAATCCCACACTTAATGGAATATCTGAAGGGTGCTAAAATTCCCTCTTTGTTTTGACGTTATCAGAGCAGAAAAAGACATTGGAAGCGATTTTTCACTCGTAAAGTGCCCAAATGGCCCCATCACTACAAATTTGTGTCAAACTCCTCTTACAGAAGCAAAATTCTCCTTTTTGAGCGCTCGAGTCCACTTGGCACAACCCTAGTGCAAATGTGGGTTCCAGCCCTGAGCTCAGGACAGAGACCTTGGTCCTAGAGAAAATATCCCATAAAAAGGTGGGAAAAGAAGTTGAAATAAGTTGGGGCAGCCCATTCTGGCTGTTGGATTGCCAGAGCCTCCCTGAAGTGCTTGGAACACCCTCCGGTTGGGACCTTGGATAAACCCTCTGCATTCCGAAAGCCTTCTGTGAAGTTGAGAAGTTTGGGAGGTCAGCAGGGGAAGCGAAACGTGCCGTGAAACTCCTCCTAAAAAACACTTGGAAGGTTTTGGTGTCCCGAGGGTTTTCCCGCAGCTCATTTCTGCCATCCCGCATCACTCGGCCGCTCTCCTCCCGCGCGTCTCCTGGCGGAGGGTCCGGGATGTCGGGCTAATCCGAGCAGACAGCATGCATAATTCAGCGGGATTTGGGGAGGGAAGGACGGGAAGGGGCAGGAGCAACCCCGGCCCTCCATGTGGCTGATTCCATCCCATCTCCCGGCACGTCCCTAATTGGATGGCGCCCTTCGCTTCGCGTTAGTGATGCACACAGAGCGCCTAGAGAGGGATCCGGCCTCCCCATCGCGTTCATGTTCCTCTCCACAATCAGAGAGAAGAAATTTAAGCCTTTTAATGGGTTTAGGGGTTTTTTCTAACAGATAAATGGCAGTGTGGGATTTAGACTGGCTTTGGAGGGATGTTCCATGCCCCAAAATACCCCTGGGGTGGGATTCTTCAGGAACAGGGACAGTATAAAATTGTCCATGTTTTTTGCATGGTTTTATTGTGGGTGTTCCACAAAGAAAAAACATTAACAGAGACAGAAAATATTCCAGGCGCTGGAGAAGCCCATGGGGACATTAAGACACTCTGGGGGGTTTTTTCCCATTTCAAGTTAAGTTTTACAGAATAGTCTATAAAATGGTGACATTTTTAACCATTTTTGCTCATTGCTTTGAACTTCCCAGCCTTGTCTTCACAGGCACCGAGGCCCAGAAGGGCCAGGAGATGTAGTTTAATGAGACAAGTTTTAAAGGTCACTCTGTGTAATAAATCTGTGCTTTTTAATATTTAAACTTGTAAGGCATTTAAACCTTTAGGCTCCTGGGATTTGCTCCACCAGATCCAACTAGATCCATCAAACTCAGCAAGCCTTTTGCCTCTGGGAATATCGGATTTCTTCTGCTTGAGATGAAGAGGGTCTCTTTATCCAAGTCCATTCATCTGTCATAACTCAGGTACCTTTAAATCCTTTAAATGTCTTGGGATGCTGGATAATGTGTGGAGGAAACCTTACTAAGTTCGAGCTCATGGAGCTCCATCCCTCTCTTGTTGCAAGTCAAGAGGGATAAGAGAAACATCGATAAGAGAAAGGTGGTGCCTCCCAAAATTGTGCCCAAGGATCCTCTTCCCTGACCTTGGCTAAGCTCCCTGGCTCAGGTTTAGAGGCAGATGCTGAGGAGGATCAAGGAAAAAGCGGGACAGGAACTCAGGTCTTTGCTGGAAAAGGGACGGGCATAGTAAATGTGCCCATTTTGGGCGGCAGCTCAGGAGCACAGGTTGAGACTCACCCTCGGGTCAGGGCATTTTGGAGCTAATTTTCTTAAACATCCCTAAATTACACCCCAGAAACCTTTTGGATGCTCCCAGCTGAGCCTCCCCCGCCCCTGGCCGAGGGCTCTGCTCTCACACGGTGTCAGAGCCGATGCCGTCAGCACCCGATTGCGTTCCCATCGCCCGGCATTAGGGAGCGGGGGAACGCGCGGAACTGCTCCGCTGACTGGCAGCTTCCCTTATTGATATTGCGCTAGGAATTAGATATTATTAAATTGAATCATTGCCTCCTAATCAGATGGAGGCCAGAGGCACCGTGGATGGTCAGATGGTGAATTTTGGATGGGTTTGCAAATCAGGCTTCCAGGAACTCTTCATTTTTAAAACCAATCTGGGAAAAAAAAGGCGTTTTTCTTTCACAAGATTAAGCTTTCCAGGGGTTCCCTGGTGCCCCAAACCCTCCGGACTCTCACCTGGAATAGCCACGTGGGAGGAGGGAAGACACATCCCAAGCCTTAAGGAGAAGAGTCACCAAAAACTACCCAAAAATGGTGTTTCAAAGAAAAGGAAACACGACGCCTTTCAGAGAGATGGACACAGGATCTGGAGCAGCAATCCTGGCCGGACAGGGGCAAGCAGAAAAGCCCCGAGGGTCCAGAGTGTGGCAGGGAAGATCTTTGTTTTCCATCTTCTAAAAAGCTTCTGTTTATAGAAAGAAATTGGCCCCAGTGCTATTATTCCATCGCAGGCCCATTATCCAAAGGCTCTGGATGCATTACAGAGCTTTACATTAATGCTCCGGTGATGGATGCGCTGTGCTGCACGCGGGATCCGCTCCCCAAACTAGCAGGAATTCCATTAGGAGGCCGGCTGGGAAATGAGGTCTTTCAAGATTTAAATCCTTAAATACCATTTTTTTAATTCGGGGCCAGCATTAAGCCATCTATTTGACTTCAGTTCAGCGCTGAGACCCGGCCGGGCTGCCGGGATAATCTTTGCAGTTATCTGTGTTTGAGGTAGAACCTTATCACTGCTTGTTCATCTTCTCCTGCTCCTGCCTCCCGACTCAGAATTATTTCCCTGCTTCTGTAATTAAGGCAGCATCAGAGGTCACTTGGAAACTCTGTGCTAAAATATGCTCCTGCTTACATTGAGGCAACCTTGAAATTCCTCCAGCTGCTGCCCACGGCACCAGCGGCACCGGAATGTGATCCAAGGGGTTGGTCCATCACGGTCTTCATGCAGGGACTGGGAGGTTGGACTGACTTTGGGGTAGAAATGATCCTGTGGGGCCAGGCTGGGAGAGCTGGGGGTGCTCACCTGGAGAGGAGAAGGCTCCAGGGAGGGCTCAGAGCCCCT
>VZRQ01001475.1:364160-402936 GCA_013397975.1 Machaerirhynchus nigripectus
CCTCTCCCTCTCCTCTCCCCCTTGCAAGGAGTCATTCCAAGGTCTCTGGAGTGCAGCCATCCATCCAAGCCTGCGTTCCAGAAGGAAAATGCTCACTTTGCTCTTTTCCCAGGGCATGAGGTCGTTGGAAAAACCTGGATGAGGTAAATCCCTAAGGAGGGAGAGCTGCAAAGTGTAAAATGCCCCACTGGAGAGCGGCCCTGGGCGCAGCACCAAGGGCTTTGTTACTGATACCGCCACCCTGCGCTGGATTTTGGGATAACGCGGCTGGACAAGCCACGAGGGTGTGCACATCCACAGATCCCAGCAGCCACCAAGTCCTAAACACCTGGGAAAAAATTGATACCTTTTACCCCTGTTCAGTCTAGCAACAAAAAGAAGGAAAATCCACCTTTAAATCTCCATAGCCTCATTATTCCCGAATCAATATCAGGGGATAAAGGGGGAACAGAGTTTAAAAAACAGGAATTGCTTCTCCTTTCTAAAGCAAACTCTGTGTCCTATGGACCCCCCTCCTGTCAGGGGCATTCCAGACACAACCATTCCTTTGGTGTTATTTAAATCAGTATTTTGGGAAGCTAGAGAGGCGTCCCAGGGATGTGATGGCACTGCATCCCATGGGAAACTGAGGCACCGGGAAGGGAGACTCAGCTTCTGTAACCCCCTTGGATGGGCTCCCTTTGGCAATGGGAATCTCACAGGAATGGGAATCTCAGAGCAATGGGAATTCCAAAGCAATGGGAATCTCAGAGCAATGGGAATTCCAAAGCAACGGGAATCTCAGAGCAATGGGAATTTTGGATCAATGGGAATTTCAGAGGAATGGGAACTTCAGAGCAATGGGAATTCCAAAGCAACAGGAATCTCAGAGCAGTGGCAATTTTGGAGCAATGGGAATTTTGGATCAATGGGAATTTCAGAGGAATGGGAATTTCAGAGCAATGGGAATTCCAAAGCAATGGGAATCTCAGAGCAGTGGGAATCTCACAGCAATGGGAATTTCAAGCCCTAAGCTCCCCATCATGGCTTTGTTGGTTGTATTTGTCAGTGCTGGTTGTTGCTCCAAGCCCGCATCCCTCCTCCTCCTTGGGAGAAGGAAAATCTCCCTGGGAAAGCCCTGCTGCCGTTTTCCCTGTGGATAAAAGGAGGATGATGCCATTCATCCTTGGCCAAGCACCTGGAGCTCCCTCCAAGGGCAGGGAAGAATTCCTTCTCTTCCCAAATTAAACCTGGAGCCCTCAGGGCTGCCCAGAAGTTGTTCCTGAGGCTGCCTTTTCCAGAACGGGGTGCTGGGAAGGATGTGGAGAGGGAAGCCAAGGATGGCTTGTCACTTCTCCCCGCATTGATTCCCTTTTTTCCTTTGTTTTATTTGGGGATAATTAACAGTTTTGCCTAATACAGAATTAATTCCTTGTGTCGTTGCATTAATTAGCATTAAAGAGATCCTTATATCACTGTCTGGAGCTGGAAGGAGACCGAATCCAGCAGCAAAGTCAGCGCAACTTTCCCATATTCCCCATCGGAGCGCGGCACAAAAGTGAAAGGAAAACATCCGGATGAGGCTTTTCCCAAAAAAAACCCATCTCCCAGCAGCAAGGCAGCAACACAGCATCCCAGGGGATACTGAGATGGGAAAACAGCTCCAGGAGAAGCTTGATTTTCTCCCTGTCAACGTTTTTGTTCCCTGGAAGCTTTAAAGCCGCCGGAGCCCTGACGTTGTTATCTCGAGGTTATCTAAACCCACCAAATCCACTTAAGACTCTCCAGAACTTCCTCAGGGGCTGGAGCAAAGTTGGGTCTTTAGGAAGATCGGCCTTTTTCTGGCATTTTTGGGCAGAGGAACGTTGTCCCAAGGACTTCTTCCCCAGGAGGTGCTCTGGAAGGAGCTTCTCAGGCTTGGGGTGGGTTTTTATTCCCGGTTTCCTGGCAGGTTGTCCCCAGAATGGGTTGGGGAAGGGCTCAGCTGGAGGGGTTGGAGAGAACGGGGCAGGAAGTCCTGGGGTGGCTTCCAGGTTCCATCAGCGCTGTGGAAATCCAGGGACAAGTGCTGGGCAATGCTGCTGATGGGAAGGAGAGGCAAAAGCCCCTCTCAACCCAACAGGAACATCTCCAGTGGGTCAGGAGAAGGTTCATCTCCAATTTTCCATAGAAATAACCCTGGTTTGGAGAGGAAGGAGCCCATCCTGCTCCTGGAGTGGTTTTTGAAGGTTATTGGGAAACTCCAAATGGAGGCAGGAGCAGCAGGGTCCAGCATCCTTCACCCCGGGAGGTGCTGAGCCGGGGTGGCAGCTCTGGGATGAAACATTTGGGATGAAATGCTTCCAGGCACTGAAACTGCTCCAGCCCTGCTTCCGCTCCCCCTCTAGAGCCACGAAATAAAGAAATAATTTGGCAATAATTTTAATAGGATCCCCGGAACTGACACTGGGAGTTCAAGCACAACAAAATCAATGTGGGGCCGAGGCGTCTCTCAGCTCTATTGACAGCCCTGCCTGGCGCTTTTTCCCCTTGAAGTGGCAGAATAAAAACCAAAAGCTCCATTTGTTTTTTTAATTAAGGCTCCGGCATTATCAGGCTTTACAAGGCAGAGCCAATGCACAGATGAATTCCCATTTAATTAAGCTTTCCAAGAAACTTTTGAAGACTGCAGATTAAATGTGGGCTCAGATTTCTTGCAGGGTTTGTTGTTTGGTGGTTTTTTTTATCATTATTATTTGGGAGAAGTTTTAATTGTTTTCCCCGAGCTTGATAAAGAAAAATAAGAATAGAAATCATTATCTGAAAGATAGAGCTTGATGAGTTTCCGTTTGTGGAGCAGCCTGGATGTATCTTTCTCTCTATTATATACATAAATATATGTATTTATAAACATATATGGTGTGTGTATATATAGTGAAAACTCTGATGTATTTATCCCCAAATACCTCCTTGATCTATTTATTATATGTATTATATGCATTTATTATATGCATTCTTTTACATATTTATTATGAGTATTATTATAACTTATATGCCTTTATTATATATCATTATGTATTTCTTATATGCATTTATATGTATTATATGTATTTATTATATGTATTTATTATGTGTTATTCTGTATTTATTATATGTGTTATTATGTATTTATTATATTAAATATACTCATTATATGCATGTATTCTATACATTTATTCCATGTATTTATGCCCCAGATGGAACAGGCAGTCCGGAAAAATTCCAGGAGTGAAACCCAGGGATGAAAGGAGGGTTTGGGGAAGGAAAAAGTCCCTCACTATTGTTTGCATTTCATGTCTTTATTTGAGGTTCCTCGCATTGAGATGCAGACAGGGCACACAGGAGGGGCCTGGACAGAATTCCATTAGTTTTCCCTCAGGAATGCGGCAGCAGGTGGGAAAGCTTGGAGCTCTTGGGTGGAGAGCAGAGCTCCTCACTGGCAGCATCTCGTAGGGTCTGTCCCTGGGGGTGAGCTCCTGCTGGGGGTATTCCCTGATGGGGTTTTCCAGGGAATTTGACATCCATGTGCGTGTTGCGGTGCCAATATTGGGGTTTTTCCCATGATTTGTGTAGTTCCAGTGGGACAATGTCCGTTAATCCCATTACTGCTCCAGTGTCTGAGCGTCTGCAGGGATGCAGAGCAGGGAATGTGGGGATTCAGGGATCGCTGGCGCTGGAGGGAGGCTCTCCCATGGTGATCCGTGTGCCAGCTGCTCCTGACCACCTGGGAAAGCCTCTCCTGGACCCCAAAGCCAGATTCCCAGGATCCACGAGCAGCAACCTTTGGATTAGAGATGGAGAGCTGATGGAACATGGGAATGTGAGCTGGGGAGGGACTCAGGGCTTGGTAAATTTAATACCCTCAAGTGCCAAATCTCTTCCCAAAAGTTTCTGGGGTGTATTTTGAGGGAAATAACCCCATGGATGTAGGGTGGGGAGGCTCTGGCACCACTCACCCGGAGAAGCTGGGGCTGCCCCATCCCTGGAAGTGTCCGAGGCCAGGTTGGACAGGGCTTGGAGCAACCTCGGGTGGTGGAAGCTGTCTCTGTTTCGGGGTGGAAAAGGAAGGGCTTTAAGGTCTCTTCCAACTAAATTCTGGGATTTGATGCCGTGGGAAGCGCAAATGCACCTGTGGAGCACAGCCGAGGGGACCCCGCCATGGCAGCGGGACATCCGTGTCACCCCTCCAGGGCCCTGCCCCCAGCCCCTTTGGAAGGACAGGAGGGCATTAAATGAACTTTGGGGAAAGTTCTGGGGTATTTTTAAGGATCTGCAAGTCCTGAATTTACAAGGAGCCGTTCCCAGGGGTCCGTGCTGACCTGCCCATCCCTCCAAAATCTGTGCTCGCTTGACATCAGGTGAGATGATCCAGCCTCTCCATCTCCAGGGATCTGGCTCAGAGCACGGCCTGAATGGTAAACCCCAAATTTTCCCTGAGGGATGGGATGTTCACACCACAACCTGAAGGGTCACGGCACCATCTCAGACCCTGCCCCAGCGACCAAGTCCAAAAGCTCAGGAGATTCCAAGGTGCCAGCAGGGCTGGGCATCATTTTGGGACCTCCATGGGATCCCAGCTGTGTCCACAGCAGGGAAAGCCCTGCGGGATGGAACCAGGCAGGAATAAATACTTGGACAGCTGCTGGGAAGAGAGAAGCCCTGGAATGGGATGAGAGGCACTGATGTGGGCACTAATTCTCACTCAAGTCCAGCCCAACCCCCCCACCAGCCCCTGCCCTGTGCCCTCAGCCCCTTTCTGGGGCAGTTTGGGGTGGTCCGGCTCAGCCTGGCAGTTCCTGCAGCGGCTCCGAGGCCAGAGTAGGGGATAAACCAAGTGCCAGAGAGCTCCCCGGCAGCCCTGACCTGCTGCATTCCCCACGCCTCAGTTCCTGGGATTTCCAACATCCTCCCCCTCCAGGAGCTGCTCCGCGGCTCACCTGCGTTCCCAGGAAGACGAGAAACCCCATCCCTGTGTCGGATATTGGAGTACGGGGAATTTTTGGGACCTAATCCCTAAAGCGGGCATTTCCCGGCACCAAGGCTGTGGCTCCAATGCCATCTCATGGTTATCCCGGGACGCTGCAGCCCTGGCGGTGCCTGGGTGATCCAAAGCTTTTGGGGCCGCATCCAGACCCCTTTTGGAGCAGAGGCGGCCGTCTGGAGCAGACCAGCGAAGGTGACAGCGGGGGACACCTGGATTTGAAGGTGGTGGCACCAGAGAAGGAACACACAGCCACCCCCAGGGCTCTTCGCCCACAGGAAAAAAAGGAAAATCAGAAAATTTTGAAATTTTCCTAGAAATGGATGCTTTTCGCTAAGATTTGGGGGATGCAGAAAGGGCAGGGAGCAGCTTCATGGGGCATCCCAGCATCCCACCATCTGTGCTGTGAGCACCCACACCCGTGCTGGAGCAAAATTCCCAGGCTGAAGATTTGCCCAGGGATAAATCCTTACAGGGAAAAGAAGGCGAATGGGATTTTAAATTCAATTATTCTTAAAATATTGTGCAACAAAAATAGTTAACTGCTTTTCCTGGCATTAAAATCCCGGTAATTCCATAGTGATGGGGATGGGGCTGGAGCTGCAGCCGGGGCTGTGCAGGCAGGCCTGGAGATGGCAGTGCAGCCCTTCGGATGGAGAACCTCATCCCAAATCCCTCTCCTTGGAGATGCCGGGAGCGAGCCTCAAGAGCCAAATCCTTGTTTTCCTCCTCCTTTTCACATCCCCTGAGACTCTGGAAATGAAAAATGGGATTGTGGGGTTTTAATGTGTAGGGGTTTGGGGATGAGCTGCATCCAGGGGGGATGAGCTGCTCCAAGGTCCAAAACCTCTGGCCACCAACACCCACAATAAATCAAATGAAGCCATCCCAACCGAGTGTTTCACTGCAAAGGGAATAAAATATCCACCCAAATTCCCGTGGGAAAACCCTTAATGCCAAACCCCACATTTGGGATCTGGTACAACACAGCCACGCTCAGCAAATAATTTCATATCATCATTTTTTTCTCCTGGGCACTGATTTGGCCAAGTTTGTGCTTGTTTGTTTGGAGGTTTTAAATGGATTCCAGCTCTTTTTGGTTGCCCTGGGACACAGGGGAGTTTTCTGGGTTCCAGCTTGGACAAATCCTGAAGCGCAGGGAATCAATCATCCAAGATTTTCCCTCATTCCCACATCCCGTCCATGCATCCCTGTCTGAACAGACTCATTTCAGTCCCATCAAATAAAGGCAGCTATTCCAAGGCAGCTATTCCAAGGCAGCTATTCCAAGGCAGCTCTTCCATCTCACCCTTGTCCCAGAGCAAGATGGGTCAGCACGGATATTTTCCAGGACAGGATTTTCTGGTTTTGTTTGATTTCTGGTTCGGAAAACGGAGATTTTCCAGCATTCCCGTGAGCAGGTGGGAGCTGTTTTCCCCCAGGAGAGCATTCCCAAAGCCCCAGGACCGTGCAGCCCACGGGATGCTGATGCTGAGACCCGTCCTGGCTCTCCCAGGAGAGCAGGGAGGAGGGAATGGGACCACTTGCCATCCAACCCAAATATTAAATTCCTAAATTAACGCACGTCCTCATCAGGACAACCCAAGGAGCCCCATCAGAGGCCAGAGCTCTGCATCGACCCGGAAACAGCTGGAGCTTGGTGCCTCAGTTTCTCCATGTGGGAAATAAGGCTCGGGAAGGGCAGGTGGGTGGGATGAAGGCGCACAGAGGCACGCTGGCTCCTCAGCCTGCATGGAAAACAGCTGGCATCAGAAATCCATCAGAAAATAAATCCCATTTGGGGCTGATCCGCACAGGGCTGAGCTCTCACTGCTCCGGGGCTGGAGGGCTCCAGGCTTGCCCTGGGCACGGATGCAGCTCTTCTATTTTCCCAAAGGGAAAAAGCAAAAGGGAAGAGGGTTAAGGACATGTACTGGGATTGGGATTTCCCTGCTGGGCCCAGCTGAGACGTTTGGGGGTTTTTTTGTGAGAAACCCAGTCCTGGTGCTCTGCCTGCAGCTCTGACACTTGTCCTTCCTCATGTGAAAATACAACAAAACGGGAATATTCAGCTGGGGTTTTCTCCAAGGGAGAAAAACTGGGATTTTGAGGTGTTTAAAAAAGGCCTCTCCTAACATCTGCCTGAAGGAGCAATGACCCCAAAGATGAGTGAGGCTCGTCACCCAAAGGAGACACCTTTGTCCCCTTGGCTCCTTCTGGCCCCTGCGTATCGAGGTCCCCTGGTGCAACCTCAAGCTCCCAGAATCCCTGGGTGTGCTCCAAGGTCTCCGGTGCTTGGGGAAATTCCACCCTGAGGGTGGGATGGGCTCCTCTTGTTGACTCTGGCTCCGCTCCAGCCGGAGCTGCTTGGGGAAACACATCCCTAAAGGTCCTGCAGGATGACCTGACCCGACCTCCTGTCCAGCAGTGCATTATTTATCCCCCATGGTGCTTCCCAAAAGGGATGGAGGGGCTGGAAAATGGCCTCTGCACTGAGGTCGGCTCCCCAAGGACAAGATTTAATGGCAGTCCTGAGGCCAAGACTCCAGATCCCCTCAATTTCTGCCTCCTCTGCCCCAGCGTGTCCAGGAGAGCCTGGGATGTTTGGAATTTTCAGGGTAACTTTGCTCCCGGTTGAAAAACCACCCCTGAGGAAGCCACCACCAGCTTTAGACCCGGCCAAGAAAATCGATCTGGAGAAGAAATGCAGCAGAATGGAGTGAAGGAACATGAAACGAATTTTTTCCCAGTCTCTGGTTGGGTTTATTCCTGGAGCTGGAACTGGAAGCACAAAGCAGCAGCGAGTGGAGCATCCAGGAGGACAAGGGGGAATCTGGCTCAGAAAGCCCCGCAGACCCACCCGGTGAACCCACAGTGTCAGGTAGGTCCAAGCCATCACTTTTGGACCAGCTGGTTGGCATCTGCCTCTCCAAGGAACTGGATTTCCAGCAGCTCCTGGATGGAGAAGATCCCTGCAAAGGAGGAGGCAGCCCTGAGGACACAGCTCATCCCTGGAGCCAAAGGAATTCCCTGGTGGAACTTCGGGGTCAGCGTCTGCAGCCCCTCAGCGCTGTGAGGATGATGATGGAGGGGTTTGCTTTAGCCAGCTGCCATGGAGGAGATTTAGGCAGAGCTGGCTGGGAATAACCAGGATGCAGAAGCAGGAGAAGAGGGCACAGACCCAGCTCCAGCACCTGGGACACGGAATGAAGCTCCATGGAAGTGCTGAAGGCCAGGTTGGATGGGATTTGGAGCAACCTGGTCTAGTGGAAGGTGGAAGGGGGTGGAATGGGATGGGCTTTAATGTCCCTCCCAACCCAAACCGTTCCATGATATGATAAAGCAGCTCCTGGGGGAAGGTTTGGGATAAAGCAGCTCCTGGGAGAAGGTTTGGGATGAGGCAGCTCCTGGGGGAAGGTTTGGGAGGAGGCAGCTCCTGGGTGAAGGTTTGGGATGAAGCAGCTCCTGGGTGAAGGTTTGGGATGAGGCAGCTCCTGGGGGAAGGCTTGGGATGAGGCAGCTCCTGGGTGAAGGTTTGGGATGAGGCAGCTCCTGGGGGAAGGTTTGGGACGAGGCAGGTGAGCAAGCAGCACCCAGAACAGGACACCACTGACTCGTGCTGGGAAATGGAAGCTCAGGCCTTGCAGCCCCTGGTCCCAAACACCTGTGCCAAGCCTTCCTTGGAAAGGGACCCGGAACCCCTGTGAAGGAGCAGGAGAAAGCCAGAAAAATCCCACTTTCTGTTGTCTGCTCTGCAAGCGGAGGGTTCTGCCCTTCCCTGCAAGCCCCCGTGGGCAGCAGTGCTCAGGACCAGCCCCAGCTTCCCCGTTCCTCGCTCTGGATGTCGTTGTGTCACAAGGGAATCCGTAAATCTCCTGGATTTAGAGCCAAGAAGAAAAATCTGGGAAGGCCGAGTGCCTCTCTCTGCTGGAAAGGATTTTTTTCCTGGCAAAACCACTAAAGAAAATGCAATTAAAACCAAAAATCTTCTTTGACTTGCAAAATCAGCATTGTGCTTGGCAAACCAGAGATGTTTAATGAATTCCCTCTCCGCTGAGGTTGAGTGGTCGGGGTAAACTTCCTCCTGGCTAATTACAAAGTTCAATTAATTCCTGCAGTGCAGCCTTCGATGGTTAGGCTGGCAGATAAGCCTGGTCTAAACCAAGGGCAGCTCTCCTCAGCCTCCACTGAGGGAGAGCAGGAGCTCGGTGGTGCAGCTGCTCCCAGTCCCCTTTGGGATCAGACAGGGAATATCGGGAAGAGCAGTTCTGGGTTCAGGTAACTCCTTCCCTTGGGTCAACTCAAGTTCCCTCCAGAGAAAAGAATTCACTCCTGTGTTTTCCTGCACTAAAATGTGAGGACAGAAATATACCCAAATCCAGCCACGTGAGTTTGTAACCTCAGGCACATTTCCCTGCAGGGACACCCCCACAGAGCCGCCCTCGGGGCAGCTCCAAGTGACACAGGCACGGGTGGATGGCAAACCAGCCCATGGCCAAATCCATTTCCTGATGGAATGGCCTTGGTTTACATCAAACCATGGCAAACTCCCAGCCTCCGTTCCCAAACGCCTTTTGCCCTCCAAAAATCAGTATTTCTGTGGCATGCACAGCCAGCTCTCACCCAGGGGAAAGCACTTTGATCCAGGCTTGGAATTAATTAATTCGTCCAGATTTTGTGTGGTTTGGGATCAATTAATCCCGTTTTGCTGTTAACACCCAGTTTATTTCCAGTCCTCAAGTGCAGATATTGATGATTCCAACACCCCTGGAAGTGTTGGAATCTCCTCCCAGAAGCCAAAAGCTTTTACCTGTCCTGGCTCTGCTTGGAGGGGGTGAACATCAGCCCCAGCCCAGTCCCGGTGCAGCCTGACCTGAGCTGAACCCCAGCCGGAGCCAAAACTCCTCACCCCGTGCTCTGGACTGAGTTTTGTTCCCTCCCGCGCCGGTGCTGAGGTTAATCACGTTCCCGACGGAGGAGCTGCACCTCTGCATGACCAGAACCAGGGATTTAGCCCTAATTAAGGGGTGATGCACAGCCAAAGCCTCCAGCAGCCCGGGGTTCTTCATTAGCCTGATTAATTTGGCTGCTTCGGGGCTCTACTGGCAAGCCCTGAGCCCTGGCTGTAAAAAACCCCGGCTGGAAACCCGAGATCCCTCACCCAGCACCTCCTGCTTTATTTCAAGGCTCTGCTCTGCCCTCCTGCCTCCCCCCGGGGCTGTGCCGGGGGGTTGAACTCAGACCTCTCCAGGAACCTTAACGAGGCCCTGTTTGCCTTAAAAAACCTTTTTCTAAATCTCATTTGCAACGTGATATCCCCATTTTACAGCTGGGTAGTGCACGGATTTCCCGAGAGCGACCCCCAGCTCAGAGCTGCAAGGACCAGCACAGCCTCACTCTCCTGCGTTCCCAGGAAAGAAAAAACCCTTGAAAAACAGGGGTTTTTTTGAAATTTCATTCATGTCCTGCTGTTTGAAAAGACAGAAAGGCGGAATCAAGGCTCTGCTGGGACACACACGGCTGGATGTGGGAAACCCTGGATGCAAAATTGTCTCTTTGGTGGGGCTTGCGTTGGTGTTCAGACGGTTTTAGGGTGCCAAGGCTCGGGCTGAGATGTCCAAGTTTGATTTCCCAGGGATTTTACTCAGATCTGATCCCACAGTGAATCAGATTTGGATGTTGAGAGGGGAAATACCAGTGCCTGGCACCCTGTTCCTGCCCATACATACGGGAATTGCTGTGGGTTTGGAGATACCTTTGTGGATTAGAAATGGCTACAAATCCTCCAGGGATCCGTGTTCCTCTTTCTCCACCTGATCCACAAGCTTTCCTCCATCAAAGTCCTTTTTCCCCCTCTCACTGGGGTGTTTTTTTCCCTGTTTCCAGTAGCCTGGGTACGTGCAGGACCCCGGAGGCAGGAACAGCCCAGCTGGAGCTGCAGAGGCAGATGAAGAGCGTGGAATTACCTTGGGGGGAAGGGGGACAACTCCGAGGGAAAACCGAACCGGAAGGCACCGAAAGGGGATCAAGAGAGGTTCTGCCAAAGGGCTGGGGCTGGGCAGGAGGGGGGACTTCAGTCCATGGATTCGTGGGGGAAAACTCCTGAATTTATCCCCCTCGACTCCGCTCAGCTGAGACCCCACCTGCAGAGCTGCCTCCAGCTCAGGGAAACCCAACATCACAAGGACGTGGAGCTGCTGGAGCCAGTCCAGAGGGGCCACGGAGCTGCTCCAGGGCTGGAGAAGCCCCTCTGGGGCCAGGCTGGGAGAGCTGGGGGTGCTCACCTGGAGAAGGGAAGGCTCCAGGAAGAGCTCAGAGCCCCTTGCAGGGCCTAAAGGGGCTCCAGGAGAGCTGGAGAGGGACTGGNAGGCTGGACGTGGCTTGGAGCAGCCTGGGACAGTGGGAGGTGTCCCTGAAATCAGGCTGGAACAAGACGGTTGATGAGGTTCCTTCCAACCCAAACCCTTCAAGGGTGCTATGGAATTTTCTGTATTTCCCTCAGCTTGGGGTTGAGAGCAACCCCTTCCCACGTGAGAACAATTCCGTGCAAAATCCCACCCGTGAATGGGCATCAACCCTGGCTCAAATAAAATAATTCGTAAATAATACCAGCACTTATTAGGAAATAAACTCATTTCCCTGCTTGTTTGGTTTTTTTATTTGAAGCATCAAACGTGGCAGGACGACCAACAGAGGGATAGGGATAAATAAAGAAATAAAGGGAAAGGAATCATATGGAAGCAATTAGCAGGAACTTCAGTCAGGAAAACCTGGAGGTGCTTGCAGCATTAGGGCTCAAGTGATCGGTGCTGCGGGACCATAACTCACCCGCACTCCCGGCGTTTTCCCTGCAGATGTGCGTTTTATGCAGGAATATCAGCTTACCCCTCGGAAAAACGAACCTGGGGAGGGCTGGCCAGCCCTGGAAGTGCTCCGGGGAGTGCTGGATGTTGGGATTTACCCACGGGCCGGGGCAGAGGTGGGTTCGTTGGGAATTGGGGTTAATGTGGCAGCCAGAGGGGGAGGCTGGACGCTTTGTCTTGCGGGAAAGGGAATTTCCCTGGTTGTAGAATTCCCAGGGATTTGGACAGGTAGCGGAGAAGGCAAAACTTTTCCATTTTTGGGAAGAAGGGCAAGGAGAATTTGGAGTTTCCTGGGGAAGACGCTCTCCAAGCCCTGCTCGGCACACCCTGCTCCCAGCAGGAGCGGCCCTCAAGATCCATCGGAAGCAGTTTGGGAATTCCAAAGGAAATAAACCGACCCTTTGCTCCACAAAAAGCAGTTTTGGTCTTTTTCCCCTTCCCCTGTACAAGGCTGCAACAAATGCTGGGCTTTCCCATGGGGCTGGAATTGGAATTCCCAGCTGGGTTTATACCACAGAGCCCCTTGGAAGAGCGATGCATCCAGGTTTTTCTGCGAGGCGTTTTTGGGGGGATAAATTATTCCCTGAGGTGGGGATGCTCCAGGTCCCCTGTGGAGATCAGCAGGACCCCTGGAGGGCTCTCAGGCCACAGCTGAGGAATTTGGGATGCTGCCCAAACGGAGGGGCAGGATGAGGCTGGAGAGGCTTTGGGGTCCCTCAGGAGCACGAGAGGATGGTCAGGCATGGAACAGGGGAGAGAAGGAGATTTTTAACTCATAACAGAGATCCATTTTCCCATCCTTATTTAACTTATCCAAGCTAAACCTCCTCCCACTGCCATCCGTGGGGAGATCTGGGGATCTTGGAGAGTGATTTGGGGATCTTGGAGAGTGATTTGGGGAGGAATGGCAGGGCCAGCCCCGATCCCTTTGCTCGAGGACGCACAAGGGCTCATCCCTGCTGATGGTCACGGGGCCAGGTGACACCAGGGGCAGACCCTCAGCATTCCAGACCCTTGGCATTGGGGCATGTTCCTGCTCCACATCCCGGCTCCAGGCTTTGGGAATGAAAACTTTCCAGCACCCCTCCCTGCCTGCACAGAGGGTGGAAGAAACGGCTGGGAAATGGGTTCAGGGGGTCCTGGGATGGGATGGTTTTGAATTTGGGGTTTATTTTCCATCGTCTCTTGAGGGAAATTCCAGCTCCCGGGATTGTGGTGTGGCACAGGAGATCCCTGCTTTCAGGGTGAAAACCAACTTGTTTAAATTTATGGAATGGAAATGCCATTCCATCATCCCATCCAGCACCAGTGGGAAACAACCCTATAAATAAACCTCCATCCCTCGGCCTGTGTGATCCCAAAGCGTTGGAAAACAAAACCCTGTTTCCCCATCCCACTGAGATGAACCCACAGTGAGATCTCAGCCCTTTAGGGGGGTGCTTTCCAGAGGAAAATCCTGATGGATGTAAAATCCCCTCTCCAAGCCACCATAAACCCGCAGCATCGTCCCCATCAAAGGGCTCTGCGGGGCAAAGGGTTCCCAGGGGGCCTGTGAAGGGGGGATCACTTTTTATAGGGGAAAAATAGGAGGGGGGAGGTAGGAGAGGAAAGAAAACCCAGAGGGGTTAAAAAAAAAATTATAACATGGAAAAAAAACAAAGGAAAAAGAAAACAAATAGAGAAATTAGGTGGAAATTAAAATATTGGAAGGGAAGAACAAGAAGAAAAAGTAGAAATAGAAAAGAAAGAACACATTAAAGAAAAACGAAAGGGAGGGAAAAAAAGAGGAAAGGGAAAGGGAAAAGTGGAAAGGAAAAAGAGAAAGAAAATAAGAATCAAAATGGAAAGAAAAAAGAATTAAAAAAAAGAAAAAGAATAGGAAAAAATTGAAAAAAGAAATAGAAAAGTGGAAAGAAAATGGAAAGGAGAAATGATAATAAGAGAAAAACAAATAAAAATAGAAAAGTGTAGGAAAATGGGGAGGAAAAGAAAAAATAGAAAAATTAGAAAAAATAGAAAAAACAAACAAAAAAAAGAAAATTGTGAAAAAATGGGAAGAAGAAAAGAAAAAAAAATAGAATAAAATAAATAGAAAGACAAAAAGAAAGAAAAAAGCCCTAAAGCAAAAAGGTCCCTCAGAACCCCGGAATTGAATTGGAAAAGCAAATCCCGCGGTGCCTCCAGGCCCGGGTTCGGTGCCACGGGGACCAGCAGGAATTCTGTATCCACCCCCAGATCCCGTCCTGCCCACGGCTTTGGAGAACAATGAGGGGACGGGGAGGGGGAAAGGCCTTTTTTGGGGCACGGATTTCATCTGCTCGGGGCCAGCGGGACAATGGCAGGAAAGGGCAGGGAGCAGCGCCTGGAAAACAGCGCCGGAGCCGCACACCGGGAACGCCGCGTGCGCACGGGCACGTTCCTGAGCAGCGAGGCAGGCAAGGGATGAAAGGAAGGCTCTTCCCGTTCCTGCCCGCCTTGGAAATCCACCTATTCCCACCAAAACCTGCGCTGTGCCATCCCGGCTGGAGAAGGGATGGGAGCAGCTCCTCCCCGTGCCCTTCTCCTCCCGTTAATTTGGGATTTGGGATGGTGGTTGGCCAAAGTGGAGAGGAAAAACTTCTGGCCTTTCATGGTCCCTCTGTGCCAGAGCACAGATAAATCCCTGCCGTGGATAAATCCCTGCCACGGATAATTCTTCACCATGGATAAATCCTTGCCACGGATAAATCCTTGCCATGGATAAATCCGTGCCCCGGTTTCCTCAGCCAACAGATCTCAGATTTTTCCTGGCAGCCTTAGGAAAGACATTAAGGCACTGTTGGGCAATGCCAAAGTGGAGCTTTTTTTCCCTGGAATGCCCCTGTCCTGCCTGGAAAGGGCACAGGAAAGGGGATTTTGTGTCAGCAGCAGCTCCTCTCCAGAGCTGGTTGTGCCTGGATACTGAATAACTGGTGGGACAGATATCCAAAGAGATTATTCCAGAGTTTTCTCCCCTTCCATCCATAACTTCCCCCAGCCAGGAGCAAGAACCACTTGAAAAAGTCACCGCAGAGGGCTGAAAATGGAGAAAAATCATGAAGATCATGAAAAATCCATGGAAGCTCCTGGGCTGGGGACACAAGGTCCTGCCTCCCTCAGTTCTATTGCCCAGACAAAGCCCTTTGCCTGTGGAATATTGTAATGCTTGGGGTTAATTCAGCTTTTGCCTCCAAAAGAAAGTGACATTTTAATATTTCCAAGCTCACCTCTGTGTTAGCACTGAACAAATCCCCGGCTCTGCTTTGCCACCCACTCCTCTCTCCCGGGGCCACCTTTTCCTGCTGCTCAACAAGGAACTGCTGTCACCTTAAATAGGGAGAGCTCTGGAAATCAGATTTTGCATCTCCCAGGCCCCTTTTGAAGAGCTCCTCACAACATTCCTGGCGCTATCTTTTAATTACATTGCAAGACATCTCATCGGCGGCATCTCCGTGATCCCAGATCGGCCTTTCCTCATGAATATTTAACCGGCATTTTTACGGCACGTGTCGGGAATCTCGGGAAGAAATGGAAGACAAGCAGTGAAAGACTTGGGGAAAAAGACGTGTGTGGGTAATGAAAAGGAAAACAACGCCAGGAAGGCTCCTGGGGTGCAGGGGCAGCGAGGAAGGAGCAGCACAGCGTTAAATGTGATCCCGGAGAGGAGTAAAACCCCGGGACTTTGGAAGATTTGGGAATTACCGGCAGCAGTTCAGGCCCCAGGGAAGGCTGGTGGGACACGTGTGGGGTCTAAGTGAGCTGGTGGCAGGGCAAAAATGGCCAAAAACCAGTGTGATGCTCGTGGGCTGCTTTAGGCACCTGTGGCCCAAGGATCCCAGTCTCCCCGAGACGTCCTGGCACTGGACATCATTCCCAAATAATTTTCTCAGTTATTGAAGCTTGGCAAGTAACACTTCAACCTCAGCTGTGCCTGACTCAGAGCAAGGAGGGACTTATTCCTCCCTTACTTCCAAGGCTGAGCTGCCAAGCTTTGCAGGGAAAACAGCTTCCCTGCCTCTCCTGGTGAAGCTTTTCTGTTCTGCATCCAGTGGATATCCACGGACAGGAGAGGAGAGGGGAGGAGGGGAAGGCTGGGGCTGCAGCGGACAGGGAGTTTGAACCTCTGCTCCGGGATCAACTCCCAGTCAAATCAAGATACCAGAGAGGCTGTCTGCTCCCAGCAGCTTGGAGAATCCCTGTTCAAGGCTGTGGAAAGCTCCATTCCCATGTGGATAAAGCCGGACTCTGCTTTCCTCTGGATCTTCCAAGGCTAAGACAGCTCCGTGTCCCTCAGCTCGCAGGGTTCTCGTGTGATCTCCTCAATCCCCTTCTCCCCACCTCACTCCTGAGCCTTTGGGAGCCTGCCTTCTTCCAAGGTGCTGATCTGCAGGCAGCACTCCAGGCTGGAAGTGCAGGGATAAAACACAGCTCCAGCATCCAAGGCAGGGAGAAAGTGTCAGGCCTAATGAAGCCGCGCTGATCCGGGCCCAGCCCAAATGTGTTGCAGGTGCTCGGTGAGGAGCAGAGAACAGATAATGAATAAAACATGTGGGGGCTGCAGCCTCCAGTGAGGGTGACAGGCTCGACTCTCCGGGCTGGGGGGAAGCAGATGAAATATGAGTTGGAGCTCATCTGAAGAGCTCCTAACTAATCCAAGATGTTGCTCCGTGCGGCCTCGCTGCTGCGGGGAACGGGGCGAGCCAGGTTTGTGCGGATCCAGGGAAATGGAGTGATCCTCCAGAAGACAGCAGGATGTGACCTCTGGCCACTGCTGATATAATTCTGTGCGTTAAAGTGAGGGGTGTCTGCATCCCTCCGCTCCAGGACTGGTCTGACCCTGTTCTGCTCAAGCCCAAAGGAGAAGCCAGAAGGGAAAAAACCCATCGGAGATGCCAAAGCCGATTACACGGGAATGCACAGGCTGGAAACCCCTGGAGTCCTGCAGGATTATTTGTGCTCTGAGGTCAGCTCAGCAAGGAGCAGCCAGCAAATCAAGAACTGTTTTAGGAGCATTGATTCTCCAGGATTTATCCCTGCATGGATCCCCGGCACCCTGCCAGTGCACCCCAACGGAGGCTGAGGAACTGTCCCAAGACTGGGCTTTCCTCCCTTTTGGAGCCAGGATTTTCTACAGGAAGTGGATTTTTGTGCTACCAGTGCTCACTGGAGGGTCTGAGGACCAGAGGTTGAACTGAACCCGCATGGAAAAATGACCTGGGAATGCGACCAGTGCAGTGACATCAGCACTGGAGGTGCACTGGGACCGTCTGCTCCCTGCCCAGCACATCCCATTGAGGTATCCTGGCTTCGCTCCAGCCCGAGGAGGAACTAAAATAGCATCAAGCCTGTGCTGTGAACACCCCTATTAATGAATTAATTCTTTTCTGATCCATTTTCACTATGCCTGCACTTCCTTCCACATCATTACTCTTAATTAGGGATCCAAATATTCCCCCAGATCCACCTACGCTGGGTCTAAATCAGGCAAAGGAAGGGTGAGCTACGTGCTCCAGGTCAGTGCTGAGCTCAGCTCCTGCAGCTCCTCTGCTCTTCAGGGGGGTTTTTCCTTCCCCAGTTTCTTTCTTCTCACTTTTTGGATCTCACCCCATCCATCCACGTCGTGTTTGTGACCAGGAAGAAACAAAAGGGTTGATTTGTGCCATCACAAAATAAAAATAGCCTGGAGTAAAGGCTGGGGGAAGTGCTGACTCTGGAACCCAGGGCTGCGTCTGCAGCTGGTTCCAGGCAGCTCAGTCATTTATCTTCCAATTAATTCAGTTTTTTTTTTTGCTATATGCTGTATTCAGGAGGATTCTTGGGAGCTGCGTCTCTGAGATCCTGAGGATCCCAGCACCCCTGATCTCAGCAAACCATAAGCTGCAGGCCAGAGAGTGTTCCTGGGCTCAGGCCTTGAGCTCCAGGGCAAGATAACAAAAAATCCTCAAAAAATGTGGTGTTACCCAATCCCATCTTGCAAAATTCTGCAGGTTTGGGAATCCAAAATGCAACATATGGCTTTAGGAGCATCCTCAAATGAACCCTCACTTTTTGTTTTTAACCTGGGCTTTATTCCTGGTGGGATGCTCTCTCCACTTCCCAGCTTTCTCCAGCCTGTTGATCACCTTCTGTTCTTCATGGATAACTCCGAGGTCTCCCGGGAGCTGCAGGATCTCACGCTGACCTCAGGTGTTCCTTCACCCCAGCCCAGCTCCCTGCTCCGAACCCTTTTCCTTTCATTCCTGTCTGCAGCCCTCTGGATTCCTTAACCCAGATGGCTTCTCCCTGTCAAAACCATTCCCTGTTGTAACTCTGAAGGCAGCTGCTCAAGAGCTCAGCCTTGGACCTGTTCCCCTTTCCAAGAGGAAAGAATGAAGGAGAGCACAGGCTTCCAAATCCACCCCGAGTTGCCAAAAATCCTTTCACACCAAACATGTGTTTTGCACAGGAGTTCACTCTCTGCCAGAGAATCGTTTTGGCAAGGGCTTTTCATAAAAAAAGAGCTCAAATCCCAGGAGAGCTGTAATTCTTTGTATCCCAGAGCCTGCTGATTCCTATCTGGAGGTCAGATGTGGATTAAAGTAATGCATGTAAAGTCATAACCTCCCTTTGAAATCCAGAGGCACCTGGAGAACACCAGGAGAGGGAGAGCCGTGCTCGGGGTGCTCCGTGAGGCTGCTCGGTGGAGCAGGGCAGGAATTGCCCTACACAGGTGGGTTTTCCACACCACTGGAGCCATTTGGGATCTCAGGAGGCAGCTTGGATCCCCAAGTTCATGGGGATCTACCCTGGCTTTCCTGCTGCACCACCCCAGATGGCTCCTGCATCCATCCGTGTGTCTCCTTCTGATCTGGGAAGAGGTGAACTATTTTTGATGGTGATGAGCAGGATCTCTCTTCAGGTGCAGTTCCAGGAACCAGGAATTACACACACAGATGTGATAGAGATATATATACACACATATTTTTATATATATATGTGTGTGTATTAATGAATTCCTGGTGTGCACACACATGGGGATATTTATGGCTCATTTCCCAGCCCAAAGAGGAAACCCTAAGCCCTCAAAACCCCAAACCCAGCAGGTATTTTGGGCAATTGACTCATCCCAGTCCCAGTTTTGAGAGTTCCGTAACTTTTCCAACCAGACCACGGAGCAGCTGGAGCTTGCACAGACTGAGGGAGTCACAACGTCCCTTGGGAAGGTGAAACTGCTGAAGGCTCAGCTCCTGATCCCAAACCCTTTTGCCCACATCCCCCCACAAGCTCTGAGAGATCCCAAAGTCTGGTTGGAAGTTCATTTAGTGGCAGATTGGAGAAGCTGGAGAGCCACGAGCCAGCTGCCTTCTCCTTCCCCTCCTCAAGGAAATGCCAACACCTCCAGTTCTGCTGAAACGAGTCCCATCCTTTAGGTCCCACCAGGGAAGGGGCTGTGGCAAAAGAGAGTTTCTCCTTTGTTTTTTATTGTTACTTTCTGTGACTTTTATTGATTTGGTTGTTTTGCCAAGGCCCCGGGTGTGGCTGAGGGCTGGAAGAACTGATCCCAAAATGGACATCAGTGAACACAGCCTGGATTTCCAGAGGCTCTCCCTGGGTTTGGTTATTTTCCTGCCATGAAAGCCGAACTGGAGCACCCTGAGTTCAGAAAAGCATTTCAAAGAGTCATGGGTGAAAGAGCTGGAAAATGCTTTAACTGACTTTTGGAATTGCCATGAAATTGCCATCGAGGGATCCTCCAAGGTGTCCTCATCAGCCAAATCCATTAGAAAATTCACCTCTGCGCCCCCACCAGCCTCTGCCCCCTCCCTCCTTTTGCCCAGTCCTCTTCAAAATTGGAAACACAAAATGCAGAAGGCAGGAATGAGGGAAGGGAAAAAGGTAAGGAAGAAAAGAAATCTCCAAAAAGACAGGGGTGACTCTGAGGAATGAATCCATTCCCAAAACCGTCTTCAGGACTTTGTGGATCTCTGAGCGCTTGCTGGCATCTGTGGTTGCAGGACTGTGTTTCCTGGATTCCATGGATGGAAAAGGCACTTTTCCCTATCAGTTGTGGCCCACAGGCCTGGGCAGGTTCCTTAGGGATAACACATGGGGGGGGTAAAGTGAGAAGTTTCCCTGTTTCAGCACAGCTTGACAAGTTTATTCCATGATTTTGCTTTCCTGTTATTTTTCCCCAAAGTTTCACATCACTCAGTGAGTTTTGCATCCTTCTTCCATATCTGGCCATCGCTGCACTCCAAGATCTTCGAGCACCTCCTTTATTTTCTAAAATTTGGAGGAATCCCAATTTTTATTCCTCTCCCAGTGTCTGTAGGAAGTCAAGGGTCTTACTCTCCCAAAGCCTACAGGGAGTCCCCAGAGCATCCAGAGGGATCATCCCCACGGTGGGCAGGAGAAGTTCACAAGCTCACGGACTCAATGGCAGAAGAGATCCAGCTCGGGTGTCTTTCTGGGTCTCTGCACCAGAGGGATTTTGCTCATTTTTCCCAGGAAAAGAGCTCTGCCCATATCCCAGCGCTGCCAGGCAGAGCCTCGCTGTGCCCAGACCTTCCTGGTTCCCTACAGCAGCCCTGCCTCAGCTTTCACTGGGTATTTTCCTTCAAAGAAACAAGCAAAACCTCATAAATCTTCATATTTTGCCAAACTCTCCACGTGGTGGTGTGACAGAGATGATGAGGAGAACAAATATTCTTGGAAACTACTACTATTTCATAACGTTGTGGAAACAGGAGGGAACAGATTGTTTAGGGAAAAAATTCCCTTTCTCTCTGACATGCCAGGTCCTACAGCAGCTGCTGAGGACACGGGGAGAAGGTGGTCAAGGAGAGGAATTAGGCAGCAATTCCAAATGAATCCGGAAGGTGCTGAGAGATACCAATAAAGACGGAGCAGGTTCGGGGCAGGTCAGGGCAGCGGGAATTTCTCCCGGTAACAAATGCGTCTGGCTGCTCCCCCGATGAGCTCATGGAGCTGACAGATCCTCTGCTAATGCTTTGCAGACCCCAGGTGTTGTTATCCTACCCCGAGCCTGAACCCACCGGGAAAACCACCCAGAGGAGGGAGGTGGGAAGCATCCGTGCGGTGGTGGGGTTGGGATGTCTGTGGTGGTGGGATTGGGATGCTCATGGTGGTGGGACTGGGGTGTTCATGGTGGAGGGAGGGAGATACCCAGGTTGGTGAGATTGAGATGCTCATGGTGGAGGGATGGAGACATCCAGGATGGCAGGATTGGGATGCTCAAGGCAGTGGGATGGAGATGCCCAAAAGAGTGGGAGGGAGATTCCCAAGGTGGTGAGATTGGGGTGACCCTTGTGGTGGGATGGGGATGTCCATGGCAGTGGGATAGAGGTGTCCAAGGTTTTGGGATGGAGATGCCGGAGGCTGTGGGATGGAGATTCCCAAGGTGTTGCGATGGAAATGCCCATGGTGGTGAGATTGGGATGCTCACGGAAATGGGATGAAGACGCCCACGAAAGTTGGATGAAGATTCCCATGGAAGTAGGATGAAAATGTCCAAGGCTGTGAGAGGAAGATGTTCATGGTGTTGGGATGGAGATGGCCAAGGCAGTGGGATGGAGGTGTTGGGGTGTTGGGGTGGAGGTGTCCCTGGCAGTGGGATGGAGATGCCCGAGGCAGTGGGATGGAGGTGTTGGGGTGTTGGGATGGAGGTGTCCATGGCAGTGGGATGGAGGCGTTGGGGTGTTGGGATGGAGATGCCCAAGGCAGTGGGATGGAGATGCCCGAGGCTGTGGGATGGAGATGCCCGAGGCTGTGGGATGGAGGTGTTGGGGTGTTGGGATGGAGGTGTCCATGGCAGTGGGATGGAGATGCCCAAGGCAGTGGGATGGAGATGCCCGAGGCTGTGGGATGGAGGTGTTGGGGTGTTGGGATGGAGGTGTCCATGGCAGTGGGATGGAGGTGTTGGGGTGTTGGGATGGAGATGCCCAAGGCAGTGGGATGGAGATGCCCGTGGCTGTGGGATGAGCACATCCCGCACTCCCGGCCCGAGAGGTGGCGCTGGCAGACTGCCGTGCTGTTACCTGCTGCGGCAGCAGAGCACAGACCCAAGGCGGGCGCGTTTTTATCTCTTATCTCGGCGCACTCCGGGCGGATGACGTGTTCTCAGCCGCTAATCTTGTGCCTGTCCCAAGTTCCTGAGGAGCCAGAGGAGCCTCCAGGCTTGGGAGCTCCCCTGGCATGTGGCCCTCGTCTCCCAGGTCTGAAGGCCACGGTCGAAGGCAGCTCTAATTCAATTGAATGAGAGAACTGAATTTTCCTGGTAGAGAAAACACGATTGCTTTGTGGAACAAGCAATCTGTTTGCCCCTCTTTGCTCGAGGGGCAAAGAGAAGGTGAAAAGTCCTGGCTGTGCCCAGCAGAAAATGCAGATTATTTCCTGGCCACTCTTGACCCAGTTTTTTCTCCTTTGGGGAGTGCAGGATGCAGAGGTTTACGGAGGGGCAAAGCTCAGAGTTCTGGGACACCAGGAGTCACTTTTGGCCGGGTGCGTTGCACAGCACCCAGGGCTTTCACAGCCAGGTCTGTGGTGTGCTTGATGAAAAGCCACTCTTTTTTTCAGAGAAAAAACCAAAAAACTCTAACCCTGGCTGGCAGGCCTGTGTGATAAACAGGTGGCTGCAGGTAAAACAGCCCTGCACACTCAGGCTCCCCTTTCCTCAACATCCTCAGCGTCTCTGACACAGATGAGTCACTGGAAATCCCCTGTCTGGCCACACTCTTGCTCTTCCTCCAGGGCTCTTCTCTCAAGCACCATTTGGTGCCACTTTGAGAGTCACACCACAGAGTCCCTGCTTAGCTTTTGCTGCACCAAAATGCTCGAAAATTTGGGGAAGAAGAGGAAGAAAGGTAAAGAGGGCACCTGTTTTAGGCAGGGCAGGTTTCCAGAGAGCCCATCTTCCAGAAAATGTCATTCACACCTTCCTGGTTTGGGCTTCAATATCCCAAGCTGTGTTCGCAGTTCGGAGTTGCTGAGATCTCCTCAGGAGCCAGCTTGGGAGAAAGTTGTGGATGCGCTTCACGAGGGCATCTGGACAGGGTTAAAATCCCTGCGGTTCCCAAAGGTTTGGAAGAGATCAGAAACTGAGCTGGAAACAGGAGGCTCACAGGGCACAGTGCAGGAATAACCAGCTGGAAAGGGAAAAGTGTGGGGTCTCCTGGGGTTGGACATGCCACGGAAAAACACAGCTCCTTGAGAGGGAGCCTTTCCAGCAAAAGGTGCACCTCCTCTTCTGTGGCCAACTGGGTCCAGCAGTTTAAATCCATCAATGGAAAATCCATTCTAGATTTGAGTCTGAATTCTCACTGCTGATGGATAAAAGTTAAAGTATCAGAGGTTCATTTCGGATGGAGGCGTCAGAGAGATGATTGAGGGGGCAAAATTTGAATCAACAGGTCTGTGTTGGAAATAGTTGTAAATGAGTGCTCCTGTGCTTCAAAGATCTCGGGGGATGTTCAAGTGGGAGGAACTTTGGAGAAAACAGCAGCACATTCTGTGAACGTACAGAGCATAAAACCCAAATGCTGCTGGTGCCACACACAGAGAAGCAGATAACGAGTCAAGAAACCCCTTGAACGTGAGGAAAACGCAGCCCCCAACATCCAGAAAGATACAGGGAGGAAAATTCTGGTGTCAGAGTCGGGTTATAGTTCTGGGGGGTTGATTTGCACCCCTTGTGTTATCCTTCTTACCCAGCAGCATTGGCTTCTGTGAACAGAGACCCAACTCTGAGAGGTTTCTGCTAAAAACCCCAAAGTTTCTGCTGGAAGACCCAGGAGGGCTGTCCTGGACCCTGGGATGGTCAGGGAGGGCAATTCCCAACCACAGAGTTTGGATCATCATTTAGGGATGGCAGGTAAATTTTTTTTGACTCTATAAATTTGACTCGATAAATTTTTCCATCACCCTGTGGTGATTTAGGATCCAGGATGGGCATCCTTAAAGGATACAGGAGAAGGTGGAGGAATTCTGGGGAGCCTTTGGGGTGGGGAGAAGCCAAGAGGCCACGCTTTGAGGAGAAAAAGAGACCAAAAGGTTGTCCTGGAATGATAAACTTGGCTTCAGGACAGACATTAGCGGGAACTGTGGACTCTCCTTCCCCAGCATCAGCCTAATGGGTACAAATCCGCCAATTAGGGACAAATCTGCCAATTAAGGACCAATTAAGGTTCATCTTTAAATCCATTCTCCCTGCTCAGCAAAGCCCTGGCACGCATTTAACTATCAGCAATAGGTCAAGGTCCTTGTCCCTTTCATCTGAGGATCTCACAGCCCTTGATGAGGCTCGGCTGCCTCTCACTGTGGTAGGTAAAGGCTGTAATGTTATTTTAATATCATGAGCCTCATTTATAAGGATAAATTACAGTGGGAGATAAAGAGCACATGGACCCGTGTGGATAAAAATAAAAGTCCATATTGCCCCATTATCTGGCATTGGTTAAGCTTCTGCTTGTCGAAGTTTTTTTGGCTAATTTCTCTCCTTTATTTTTTTTTTTTTTAATGAAATGCTATTTATTTATAGCTGAACGCCAACTTTGAAGCCTGAGCCAAGCATTTGGGAGCTGCTCCGATAGGGCCCTTGAAAAGGAGAATTATGTGCGTTTCAGATGTTTCCAGAAGTTATTGTTTCAAGGCAGTGAGGACTGTGACATTGCTCCCAAGGAGCTCTCCCTCCCCTCGGCATTTCCAGAGGACACGGGCAGAGCAGATGTCTCCGAGCTGGGAGAAGCGGTGGTGACAAGTATGTGTGGGGGAAAGGCAACGGGGAGGGGAGCAGATGAAAGGGGAATTTAGACAGGAAAAGCCCTGAAGGTCCAGGGTTGGAGGAAAGTGCTCCGTGATGCCCCACACGAGCCTCATCCTGCTGCTCACCAGGGTGTGGGACACGAATGTGGGAGATCGTCACTGAATCCTGGAATGGTTTGGGATGGAAAGGACCTTAAAGACCTCCTCATTCAAGGGCAGGGACACCTTCCTCTATCCCAGGTCCAACCTGTCCTTAGACACTTCCACAGATGGGGCAGCCACAGCTTCTCTGGGGAACCTGGTCAAGGATCTGAGCACCTCCTTCAACACTGACACCATCGTGGGCTTCAAGCTCAAGAGGTTCCTGCCATGGAGTTCTCATCAGGAGAAGGCACAGGAGGGTCCTCACACACGGAGGCACCCAGTGGGCTGTGTTACATTTCCAGAGGCTTTTTTGCTGTATCTGGGCACTTCCCTTTGCAATGGAAGCATTCCCTACACTTCTCCCAGGGGATCACTCGAGGCTTAAAGCAAAACCCTGTTGGTTGCAAGAGGTTGGACCAGATGACCTTTAAAGGTCCCTTCCAACCCAACCTATTCCATGACTCTATGACATCCCAGTTTTATCAGTTCTGAGATAAAACTGATCCCAGCACATGCCATTCCAGGGAAACCCAGAGGTTCACTGGGAGCTGTTTCCCACCCCGGTGCATGGGATTGTCCCATCTCAGTGCCCTTCGTGCTTCCAGGCACCAACAGGGAGGCTGTTCCTGGCCACTTCTCCAGCAGTGAGACCCCCTGAATGGCCACGGGAAACGTTTTGCAGGGAACAGATGGATTTCCATGGAGAGACAAGAGGATCCTGGAAATGCACGACTTTCCCGTTGCTCCTGCTTTGGTGGCGGAGTGACATCATCTCCTTCCAACAGGCAGAAAGACAGAGAAGCTTTGATGGCATGGAGGGGACCCTGGCCCAGTGCCCAGATGATGGCGAGGGGCACCCTCAGGGCCACCATTGCCCAGCAATTCCTACGGGATGGTATCACTTCCTCCGGGCTGACATGGACACAGCCCGGGGCTCCCTCCCCGAGAACAGAGGTTGTGTGAGGGTGGGGGGAAGGGAAGAGCAGCAGGATCATCCCCCAGCGATCTGTGTGGAGCAGCTTGGACAATCTCCTGGGAAATGAGGAGTTTTGCTGCCTCTTCATGGATTCTCCATCCTTAACTTATTCTGAGCTGCCCCTACGAGTACAAAACCAAATCCCATGGCAGGGTTTTCCCAAAAGCTTTAGCGAAGAGCAACCCTTTGGACAACTAAGTCCTTCAGAGGTACAGGCGAGTAAAAGGTTGGATTTTGGGAGAAGGTTCTATCCCCAGAGGGTGCTGGGCACTGCCCAGGCTTCTCAGGGAACAGGCATGGCCCCAAGGCTGCCAGAGCTCCAGGAGCGTTTGGGCAGCGCTGCCAGGGATGCCCAGGGTGGGATTGCTGGGGGGTCTGTGCAGGGCCAGGGATTTGACTGGGTGATCCCTGTGGATCCAGCTCAGGATATTCTGTGTTTCTGTGATCCTGTATTTGCACCATTGTCCTCCAACTCCATTGCTTTCAGGTTATTTGGGAGCCTGGGCCTGGAGCTCGGCAGCTCAGGGTCTCTGATCCATCAAGACTGGAGGAAGGCACTGCCCCAGGAACTGCCATTTCCTTGGGATTTCTGCAGGATCACATCAACCTCGGGTCAAAACTGGTCCAGAGTTTCTGCAATATTACCCCTGATGTCATCCTATTCCCTGTGCCGACCTTCCCATAAGGGGTCCTTACTCATTTAGGGTAAGGACACCACCTCAGCATCCATGGAGCACCTTTCCCCAGCCTGGTGTTGGCTCCTTTGGGATGTGCCAAGAGCTTTAGAGCCCAGCCCAGGAGGAGAGCAGTGCACTGGGCACATGTAAAGTGCCCCAGCGTTGATTTAAAGTGAGGTTTCCAAGTTGTTCCAGCCAGGAATCTACTCCAGGAGCCCACCTGGCTCTGCAACAGCCGATTTCCAGAATGGGAGGGGGAAGATGGAGTTCTCCCACTACAGGTCCTTCTCCAGCCCCTCTTTTGGAGCAGGAGAGATTCCCGAGCTCAGCAGCCTGTCCTGGCTCTGTTCTCATCCTCTGGCAGGGCAGGATCCTTCAGGTCCTACCTGAAAACCCCCCCTGGAGATCTCAGAGCAGCATCATCTTGTCTGCCACCCCTGGGTAACCCAGGTGGTCTTTTTTGACAAATTTCATGAGTTTAGGAGCTTTGGGAGTTTTAGGCTCAGAGTTAAAGCCTTTAGGAGACCCAAAACTTTGAGTTGAGTTGAGTTGAGTTGAGTTGAGTTGACTTGACTTGACTTGACTTGACTTGACTTGACTTGACTTGACTTGAACTGAGTTACCTGCAGCACCCCAAATTCCACTTCCCAGCCCTCAGAAGTTAGAGCAGAGTCCCTGACAAGCAAGAGGCTCTCTCCTAAATAATGGAACATCCCCTTTTAGCCCCTTCTGGATGCACTTCTCCTCCTAAGTCTTCCTTACAGAGGGAAAGGGCGTTTTCTGCCTTATATCAGAGCCCCTCTGCTCTGGAGCCAGGCTGGGAGAGCTGGGGGTGCTCACCTGGAGAGGAGAAGGATCCAGGGAGAGCTCAGAGNCTTGGAGCACCCTGGGTTTGTGGAAGATATCCCTGTCCATGGCAGGGGGTGGAACAAGATGGGCTTTAAGGTCCCTTCCAACCCAAACCCTTCTGGGATTCTGTGTAGACCCCAAACACCCATTTCCATCCCCTGCAGAGATGGTGCTCAGCATCCTTCTCATGGACGTTGGAAGTACTGATGGACACAGGGACACAGGGACACAGGGACACAAGGACACAGGGACACAGGGATACAGGGACACCAGGACACAGGGATACAGGGACACAGGGATACAGGGACAGAGGGACACAGGGATACAGGGACACCGGGACACAGGGATACAGGGACACAGGGATACAGGGACACCGGGACACAGGGATACAGGGACACCGGGACACAGGGATACAGGGATACAGGGACACAGGGATACAGGGACAGAGGGACACAGGGATACAGGGACACCAGGACACAGGGATACAGGGATACAGGGACACAGGGATACAGGGATGCTTTTTTTTTTGCAACTCCACGGGGAAAGTTTCCAAACTGGGGTTGCAGTGTTTATAAACAGCTGAGTCAGCAAAACACACCAAAATCCCAGCTTTTCATCCCAGAGCGGTGATGCCACCACGGGCAAAAGGAGGAATAGAGGAGTTCAGGCCTATTTGAAGTGCAAATCCCAGCTCCCCCTTCACTCTGGAGCCACCAGCAATGTGTCCGTGAGCTGGAGATCTCCCGTTGCTCCCCTGAAAATCTGAAAGCCATCATCACGCTCGGGAAAGGGAGGAAAAGGAAAATGTGTTTGCCAGTTGCAGCAGATGTGAGGGCAGTGCCCTGGACAGCTTTTATTATTCTATAAATACCGGGGGCAGGAGGTTGTTATTAACCACCAGTAATTAATACAACGTGCACTGTCCAGTTAACGGCGTCCTGCCCTCCTGTGCATGTGGGGAATTCCCAGATGTGGCACAAAGCCGGCAGAAATCGGGATCAGGCAGGAGTATCCCTGAATCCAGTCCCCCTGAGCGTGGAGAACGAGCTGATCAGAAAACAGATGATGGTGAATGCTGCGGCCATCAAAGCACATCCCTGCACATCTTCCAGGCTCACACAGGGAGTGCCGGGTGCCGAACCAGAGGTCGACCCAGAGGCCCCAGCACGGAAAGGTGAGAAGGGAACAAATCCCAGAGCTGCACTTGCTCCCTGCACGTTAATTAGCACAGCAGAGAGCTCCAGAACATCTGCATATCCAAGGACACTGCCTGGCTCCGAGGAAACCCTGCCCTGCTCAGCTCAAGGTGTGCAAATGTCCGGCTGACTCCTCTGGATGCTGCTGGAAAAGCCTGGAGAGCATTTCATTAATGGGTGCTCTTGCTCCTCCTCCAGGAATACCCGAGGCTGGATGTTTGCAGCAGTGCTCGGGGCACTCGGGATTGATGGATTCCCAAAGCAAGCCAAGGAGATATTCGGGGGGTGAAGGTGGGTGGGCCGTGCTGAGCCCCTGTGAGCTGGGTTAGTGCAGGAGGGCCAGGGACCTCCTGGTGTGTGAGGGGAAGAAGCTCAGATGTGCTGTGGTGGAAAAATGGGAGAGTGTGTGGTGCTGATGTGGGAAATCAGGAGCTCTCAGAACTGGCTGTGTGGACCAGGATCAGTTTATTCCGTGCTGGGTTTGCCCACGGCAGCAAGGACGGCACTCAGCACCCCAACACAGCCCCTGTCTGGTTGTGTCCTCCGAGCCATCAGGAGCAAAGAAATGATTTCGGGGAAACTGGGAGTCATTTTCCTCTGCAGCCACATAATGCCAGGGCACCAAGTCCTGGGAGCCCCGGCAGCACGCCCAGGGCCCACAAGGGATTTGCTCCTCTGCTCATTGATGGAAGTCCCTAAGAACATGCCCTGAGATGACCTGTCAGTGGTGACCCTCAGTTTAACTCCAGAGCTGGGTTTGTGACCATATCCTTCCCCGAGGGCCTGGAGCATCCCTCAGGGACAGCAGGACAGGCTGCAAGGTGGGCGCTCTCAGAGCAAGCAAACAGCAAACCTGCTCTGGCTGCAGCTTTCCAACCCAACTGCCAGAAAATGGGAGCCAGTAAATGGGATCCGAACTATCTTCGGGAAGGGACCAGCTCTGCTCCCTCAGCGTCTCTGCCCTGACCCTCCTGGGTGTTCCTGGATGGAGGGGGGACCCCCGAGCACCAGGAGCACTTGGAAGCACTTGGAAACCTCTCCCCTCATCATCACTGACAAGCCCAGGGTTTGTAACTCTGGAAAGGTACTTGTTTGGATTCCCACCAGCAAATTTTGGCCAAGTACTTTGAGATGGCTCCCTGAGGGAGGCGGGAGGGAGAAGCCAGGCCTGGGTATGTGCCTGGTATTATCCTCTTTAGGCTTGGCCTGCAGTTCAAATGTGTCCCTAAAGCTGGTGGCTTGGAACTTAGTCCTGAGGATGTTATCCAAGCCTCTCTCCTCAGCAACCTCCCACGTGTAACGCCACCTTCGCCTTCCCCAGACCCTCTGCACGCTCAGCTCAGGGTGATTGAACATCAGTTCAGAGCAAAGGAGGAGCACAGGGGGGTTGTAGCAAAGCAGTGATGAAGCCCCTCCCCTCGGAGGCACAAATCCCACACCCAGCCCACGGCTGAGCCTCCCATGGCCGCAGGGTTTTGGCTGCAGGCTCCTGTGCTGAGGCGTGAGGGAGAATGAGTTGCACTGCGAGTAGTTCCAGTGATTTATTTTATTGCCTGTGTGCAAAAGGGTCTTGGCACTCCGAGGGGAGGCCGCTGCCAGCTCCAGGACAGCCGGGCTAGCCCTGGTGGAAAATGAAATGGATGAACGGGAACATTTTTCCATCATAGCGGAGTGAGGGAAGCAAATGATCCTCCTTGAACATCCATCTCTCATTCCCTGACCTCAGAGCAGTCTGGCAGCCGGGATGAGGAGAGCTGATAAAACCCTCGCCAAGCCCTTGTTCCCAGCTCCGTCTGGGCTATCCAGCAGGGAGAACCCGCATCCCCTCAGAGCCGTGTAAGGGCCATTCCCAAGCCAGTCCCATGTCCTGCACTGAGGACAATTCCTCTGGGATAGCACCAAGGCAGGTGCCACCACCTCAGCTGCCTGGGGTGGGAGTAAGATGAAGCCCCCAGTGTGATCCATGTGCTGAAGAATTCCTGGTATCTTTCCTGCCTCGCCAGGAACTCCACTCAGCTCAGCTCGACTCAACTCAACCCAACTCAACTCAACTCAACTCAACTCAACTCAACTCAACTCAAATCAACTCAACTCAAATCAACTCAGCTCAACTCAGCTCAACTCGACTCGACTCAACTCAGCTCGACTCAACTCAGCTCAAATCAACTCAAATCAACTCAACACAACTCAACTCAGCTCGACTCAACTCAACTCGACTCAAATCAACTCAGCTCAACTCAGCTCAGCTCAGCTCAACTCAACTCAATTCAGGTCAACACAACTTGACTTAGCTCAGCTCAGCTCAACTCAACTCAGCTCAGCTCAGCTCAGCTCAACTCAGCTCAGCTCAACTCAGCTCATCTCAAAGTTTTGGGTCTCCTGAAGGCTTTAACTCTGAACCTAAAACTCCCCAAGCTCCTAAACTCATGAAATCTGTCAGAAAACACCACCTGGATCACCCAGGGTGGCAGATGAGCGTGCAAACTCAGGCACAAAAGGTGCACAAAGGGGAAAATATACGTGGAAAAATATCCATCTGCAAGGAGGGAAATATCCATGGCAGGTCTTTGCCACAAAAATCTGAAGTGTCAGCCCTGCCTGGGCTGTTCCTCCCATGGGGATCCTCCAGTGCCTCAGCAGATGCTCTCAGAGCACCCTGATTCTTCCCCTCCTCTTGGTTAAGTATTCCAGGCTGTTACCACGTCCTCAGGTATTCCCTACACTGACAAACTGAAGGATGGAGGGGCAAAAGGCTGCTGGGAATTGGGATTTATCCATCTCAGCCGAGAAGCTCAAGGAAATGGAGGGGGTTCCCAGGGCTTTGGGGGAATTGTGTTGCTTCCTGTTCCTGTTTGCCCAGGAGAAGGTGAGAAGGTTTTAGCCCAGACCTAGGAGATGCTGGGCTGAGAGATAATGAAGAGATAACTAATTGATAATTAATATCCTCTTTGTTATACAGCCTCATCTGGTGTCCCTGAGCCCACCAAAGGACCATTTTTCCCCCTGCAAAGCAGAGTGGAGCACTGCTGTGAGCCCTTCCCTGCCTCTCCTCTATCTCAGAGGGCATTTCCTCAAGGGTAGGGGGACAAATCCTGAAAATTCCATCCAAGAGACCAGGCTCCGGCCCTCAGTGCCAAGAACCATCACAGAGACAGCTCCGGGATGGCATTCCCAGCCCTCACCAACCTGTTGCTCCCAACACGGAGCCCTCCTGTCACTCCAGGACAGTGACATGGTGCTATCCCAGGCCAGGCTCCAGGGAGAGCTTTCCCTTCTCAGTGTGTGTCTGCGGCCGGAGCTGGGAGCAGCAGAAGGATCCGGAGCAGGCCTGGGAGGAGGACGGAGCCGGGATGTGCCGGGGTTATCTCTTTAACAGGTTTCTCCTGTCCCTGAACATATGTGCAGGAACACATCCCTGGAAAAATATGTGAGTGGGTGAGCTTGGCCCCGGCTCTCTCCCAGATGGGACATTCCAGAGCCCACATCACAAAGCCATCAGCCAGGCTTTGACAGAGCTGCCGGCACCTCCAGCCTCTATCAGAGCCCAAAAATGTCCATATGATCCCTGCTCCCCCCAAAAACTTCTTGCTCTCATTTACAAGCAGAAAATGTTGGCAAAATGGGAAAAGCAGGGAAAAAAAAAAAAAAAGAAATGAGAGGGAAGAACAAAGCTTCCAGAGGAAAACGTGGAAGAGGTGAGACACGAGGTGCAATATTGCACAAAGCTGGCACCCCAAGGGGCACAGGTACCAACACTCACCCCAGGGTGCCCAAACCCAGCTGGTTTTGGCCCATTTTCCAGCAGCCACTGCAGGGTTGTCCCACAGCATCTCCTGGTCCCTCCTGTCACTTCCAGGGCACAGGGAGGTGCTCCCAGGCTGCTCAGCCCTTACAAGTCGTAGCAGCACCTCTCCCCCAGAGGAGACTTCTGGCTTTAAGCAGCACCAACCCCACATTCTTAGGGCTGGTGCTGACTGTGAAGCGCTCCCAGCCCGATCCCGTTTCCATCTGCAGAGAAGGGAGGTTTTGCTGGGGCCAGGGTGACATCCCCCAGCTGGGATGCATTTCAGCAGCTCCAGAGATCGTTCCAGGCTAAAGAGCTGTTTCCCTGCGCACAGCCGAGTGTAATTCCCAGGAAAACCAGCTGAGCCCTTGGCCTGAGCTCAAAACACATTAGGAAATCAAAAGCATTTATTTTATCCAATTTTTCTCCTGAGCTTTGCTCGATACTCCCCAGAACAAGGAGCTTTAATAGACTTTGGTTTGTGACTGCAGACACCTTCCATAGCTTGGCTCTTTCATCACGTGGGAACTTGGATATCCATCATCTGGAATCCGCTTAGTGCCGTGCTCTCCTTCCCTGCTCCTGGATTTGCATTTTGTCCGCTGGTGCCTAATGAATTTAGAGTGTCAGGGCTTATAAATCATTGAATCCAGCAACTCTTTGCGTCCCATTTTCTACCAAGAATCCCCAAGAGCCACGAAGGCGTTTAAAACATCTCGGGGCCGGTGCTATGGGGATAATCCCCAATCTGAAGGTTTGCTGTGCTCAAATTTGCTAAAATTTGGCAGATTTGGAGGAGGTGCAAGAGGGAAACTGTTCACCATCTCAAACTGAACCTAAAATTTTGAACAAATTTGGCAAAAAGTCCAGAGTAACCATTCTCCTTCTTGCCACTCCCCAGAAGAATGTTTGGTGTAGGGGTTTTTTTAGGATTTTTATCGATACTTTAGTTTTAAAAGCAGCCAGCACAGCAGGGTTTACTCCTCACCCAAAAAACTCTTCTTGAATGTCAAAAGAACCATTTGCTTCTTCTGAAAATAAATTAATTGGCACCAAATCCTTTTGCTTTGACCTGGCCTGAACTTCCCGTGGCTCCTTGCGGCTGCTTTCACTCCTGTGCCTTGGCCCAAAATCCAGGCATGGCTGCAAACACCTCGGGCTCAGCTGCCTTGGGATCACATCCCTGACATCCAGGTTTGGAATGGGAGCTGGGAGCACCCAGATTTGTGGTGGGTGGAAAATCTTGGCGGGTTCCCAACGATCCAAAGGCACCCTGGGGCTGGAGCATCCCAGAGAGGCTCCCAGGAGGAAAAGCACTGGCAGCTTGGGCAGACCCGTGTTCAACCCCTCAAAACCTGCTCTTTCCTATTTCCTTAAAATCAGTATTCTGCTGCTTTCCGAGGATAGAGGAGGCTCCCACTGCTCACCAGGACCTGCAGGGAGTAGATGATGTTATTATTGGATTTTTCCCACGTAAACCTGGATCCCTGGAGTATCAATGGTCAATCACATGTGTGACCCGACCAGGCTGGAATTTTTTCCCATGTTTTGAGCCACCAAACACCTGGTTGCTTCCCAAAGCCAGCAGCTCCATTTCAACGCCCATAAATACAAACGCCCCGGGCTTGGAATTGTAACTGGGCTCACCCAGATCCCTGAAGCAAACTTTGGGTTGGGGTGGGGTGGTGGGGGGTTTTTCCCCCATTCTTTCTGAAAACCTTTATTCTTTAACAAATTTGTTGCCAGCCAAAAGACAAATTTTCTTTGAATGTCAAAACAGGATGTTTTTGACAATCTCAGGACATTCAAAGAACGTTTTTTTGTTTTCTTTTTGAAACAGGAAACTTGTCTGAGAGCCCTTTCCTGCAAATGGTTTCAGTTGTGACAAAACTGCCACTTTCTGACAGAGCTCGGGGTACTTTTTCGTATAAAAAGATGCCACATGTAACCATCCATGTTGCTCAGTCCTGAAGGTGGGTGTGGATTTTTCTCCTAAAAAAGCACATTAAAGGGGAATATGTTGAGATTGAGCTGTGGAGCAGCTGGGAATGGGAATGCTTGTCATGGATATTTGGAGATCAAGGCCATTAAAGTGGATCTACCCAGGCACTGCAACCCAGGTGTCTCTGCTGCATCCCCAGATCCCAGTGGCACCTCTTTGGGCACAAGGGGGTGGAGGATGCCGGACAAACACCAGTGAACGGCACTGCTGAGATGCTCAATTCTCAACAAGGAACCGAAACGAGATTTGCAAGTCAAACTCTCTCCCCCTGTTTGCTCCCAGAAAGAAACGGGGCTCCAGCAGCTCCAGGGGGCTGAAAAGGCAATGGGGATATTGTGGTGGGTGACAGGGCAGGAGCTGGGGGGGTTGGGATGGTGGGAAACACTTTGGAAAATCCCAGGTGTTTTCCAGTGTCTGTCGATGTCTGGATCCTGCAGAGAACCTCAGAGCTGTTCCTTGAGCCCTGCCCTTCCCAGGTGTCGAACCTGAGCTCTGGATGGGGTTGCAGCAGGAGGAAATCCAAGCCCGTCACCACTAAAAATGGATCTGAGGCTCTGGATCCCTGGATCTCATCACATGAACCTGGATACATTAATGAAGACATTCCAAGAGCTCTCCCCTTCTCTTAGCCTGGCTTTGACTCCCTCCAGCACAGGGATGGGAAAAACAATCTGGTTCATACTCAGGCACGGATATGCCAGGACTTTTGGCTTTTATTTGCTTAGAGACGGGACCAGCCCATCCCAGCCTGGCTTCACACCATCACCTCCTTGTGGGACCAGTCCATCCCAGCCTGGCTTCACACCATCACCTCCTTGTGGGACCAGCCCATCCCAGCCTGGCTTCACACCATCACCTCCTTGTGGGACCAACCCATCCCAGCCTGGCTTCACAGCATCACCTCCTTGTGGGACCAGCCCATCCCAGCCTGGCTTCCCACCACCACCTCCTCGGCTAGGTCTCATCTGGTCCTCGGCAGGACGAGCACCCTGTGCTCCAAATGTCAAAAGACCAGGTGCTGGGTTGAGTTGGCTCTTCTGGAGGCTTCTAAACATGCCTTGGTCATGGCATGGCAAAGCTCTGGGATGTCTCCATGAGATCCCAGCTCTGTCAAAGCTCAGAGAGCACCAAAGAGCCTGGTGGGGACAACAGGACCCCAAACAAAGTGGGAAAGGTGAAATCACCACCGATCCCCATCTGGTTTCTGTGTTGTTGGGTGGTCTGGAAGTTCTGGGATTAATGGGATCCATCCACAGTTCTTTGCATTCCTCCTCTCTGTTTTGGCCAGGTTTCTGTGGTGACTTGCAGGAGAAGTCAATATCAGAAGGAATGTAAAGAAATATTCATTCCTTCTGTCAAGGAAATCCAGAGAAAGGCAGGAGGAATGAACCAAACGTGAGATCAAGACAGGAAGATGTGTCCTGCTCATTCCATTTGTATTTCTGTCACCCAGGGCAGGGAGAGCAGGGATTTGGCTCCTCATCGTTGTGCTGGATACAAGCAAAGAGCAACAGCAGGACAAGGGCTCTGACAGGAGAGACCAAAACCTCCTGCTTGGTCTGCAGGGAAGAGAAGAGCAGTTTTATTGGAATTTCAGGACTGTAGTGAGAAATGCCTTGATTTTTTCTCGTACAGCCCAGATCAACAGGACTGTGCTGCTGGAAATGAGGTTCTCCTCCATTCCCTTCCCTCAGACCGTGCGGTGCCCACGCAGCACTGCTGGGATGGACCAGTGTCCCAGTCCCAGCGCTGCCCATCAGAAATGTCCCACAGGAGTGCAAAGCACCAATGAAATCATTCCCCAGCTGGGATTTTCAGACTCATCTTTCACCTAATTTGATTAACTTGGCTCATTTCCTCTTCTCCCTGTGATCCTGCTGATGAAATGCCCAGTCCCAGGTTTGTGGTGCCCTGATTGGGATCAGTCAGTGACAGGAGGGAGCTTTGACCCCAGCCTGGCTCAGTGGCTTCCGCATCCTCTGAGTCCCCCAAGCTCCGTCTCTGCACCTCAGTGTTGGGAGGCCATGGAATCCCAGAATCCCAGCATGGGTTGGGTTTGAAGGGCTCTTAAAGCTCATCCAGTCCCATCCCTGCCATGGGCAGGGACACCTCCCACTACCCCAGGCTGCTCCAAGCCCTGTCCAGCCTGGCCTGGGACACTTCCAGGGATCCAGGGGCAGCCACAGCTGCTCTGGGAATTCCACCCCAGCCCCTCCGCACCCTCACAGGGAACAATTCTTTCCCAGTATCCCATTTATCCCAGCCCTCTGTCCATGGAAGCCCTTCCCTGTCCATGGGAAGCCCTCCTGAGCCACTCCAGAGCATCTCAGTGCCTTGGAGCTGCAGGTTCTGGGCAGTGCCAGACCTGCTGTGCTTGTGCACAGGAGCGTCCTGGAGAGATCCCAGATTTCCTCCTGCTGCCTTTTGGGGGTCCCAGCTTTGCCCCGCTCCTGCCATGAGGGGATGGGAAGCAGGGCTGTGCGCTCCCAGCCCCGTTATCTGCTCTGACCCGACTCTTTAAACAATGTTAAGCCTCCAGAAATAAATCCTCTGCAAGAGCTTGGCTTTGCTCAGCTCCTTGCCTGGCAGCGCTCCTAAAATATCCAGGAGTTTTCACGGAGCTCTTTGGGATAATATTTGACACTTCCATCACTCCTTTCGTCCTGAAGTGCTTTTCCGACCTGAGACCACCACTGGAGTCAAACTGCTCACAGAATAGTGGGGTTTTTCCCTAAAAATCAAATCCTACATCATCCTGGGAACCCTGCCCATCCTCCATCCCCCTGGAATCAGTGAGGGCTCAGCACACAGCGCATCCATGAGGGAATTATTGGCATGATGCCACTGCAAAGGGGGCACTGGGAAGTGGTCCTGCTTTGGGAAAAAGCGGTGTCTTTAGAAAAAAAAAATTAATAAAAAACACATGTACAGAATATAGAGGGCACTGAATTTGGCTCTGATCCTCTGCCGGAGCATCGGCTGCTGTTGGTAACACCCAAAGCAGGACAGGCACCTTCCGGAGGGAATTCCTGCACATCCCTACCTTCAGGACCACTTTGGATCCAGATAGAGCAACGCTTTCCAGGCCTTGGGAACAGTTTTAAGGGTGAAGGAGCTCCCACCCCTCAGTGTGCCCCTCAGGATGCAGGGACAGGCTGCGGGCAGCACGGCATCTCACTCGCCTCCTCCAGGAGACATTTACCTTGGACTGGGATTTTCCATCTGTCTGCCCTTGGCCAGACCCCAAACACTTAAACCCCTTTCTGCCCTGCTGTGGGGGAGATGGAGACGCTCACCCCATTCCAACAGGGTTAACGCTCCTCGATCATTGATAAGCTGATAACAAACACCTGGGATAAAATCCACGCCTGACCCCACAGCTAAACCCAGCTCCGGACAAAGCCCGGTGTGAAACTCCCCCAGGACAGTGCTGGGTCACAGCAGCCACACAAAGAGGGGTCAGTGCCAAAGGCCCTGTTCAGATGTTGCCCTTGGACTTGATCCTTCCAGGCAGGAATTTAATGTGCTGCTTTCCTTAAAATTTGCTAAAATACAGCAGATTTGGATGGGGTGCAAGAAGGAAATTGTTCACAAGCTCATACTGAACCTAAAATTTTGAACAAATTCGGGAAAAAAATCCAGAGTAACCATTTCACAAAGAGGTGATTGGCCCCCAAGTCCTTGTTCTTGTCAGTGCTGGACTCCAGGAAGGTTCTGGGTCAGAGGTGGGAGAAGATGCTTTTGGCTCCAGCAGCCCAGGAGTTTGTGCTACTGATGGAGGAGGCTCTGGAGCACCAGTTTCCATGAAGGCTCCAGAGGAGTATCCACATAAATTGAGGCAGGATTGCCAGGAAATGGAGACAAATTTGGAAAAAATTAGCCTGGATCTTGTTGCAGGAGCTCTCCTCCCCCTTCCAGACATGCAGGTGTTGCCTGGTCCTGGAAGATGTCAGGAGTGCGGCAGTGGGGTGTGGCTGATGTGAAACAGGACAGGACCACTGGGTTTGATTGGACAAATGCAAATGAGACTGAAATGGACACAAGCGTGTGTGGCTGGGGAGAGCAGGACATGGTGGGGAGGCCCTGGCACAGGTGCCCAGAAAAGCTGTGGCTGCCTCATCCCTGGAAATGTTCAAGGCAAGGTTGGATGGGGCTTGGAGCAGCCTGGGATTGTGGCAGGTGTCCCTGCCCATGGCAGGGGCATGGAACGAGATGGGCTTTAAGGATCCTTCCACTCCAAACCGTTCTGGGATTCTGGGATTCTATGGCTTTAATTCCTCCATTGCTGAGCCTGGCAACCTCTCTGCTCCCCAAAATCTGCCCCTGCCCCATCGGGTCAGGTGCTGGAAAAGGGAGCAGGGTCTTGGCAGGGTGGCCAGAGATGGAAAGATGCTGGAGAAGGATGGATGGCAATCAGAGAAGGATGGCAGCTGGAGAAGGGTGGAGACTGGAGGAGGATGGAATGATGGAGAAGGACGGCACTCAGAGAAGGATGGCAGCTGGAGAAGGATGGATGATGGAGAAGGATGG